>JACYXH010000695.1:232500-260000 GCA_026745465.1 Lota lota | reverse complement strand
AAGAACGACCTTCAGCCCTCATCTCAAGGGCAAGTCGTGGACATGTTGCCTTGCTGTCGGATAATACAGCGCTCAGTGGTTAAATCACGATGGCGCAGGGCTTAGCCAAGCAGTGACAATGACAACGACTGTTCAACAGGAAACCGGTAGCAGGGTGAGAGTGAATAGCAAGGAATTAGTGAAGGCTATTTTGCATGGTTCCAATGGGTCTGTACAGATCTTGTTTGTTGCTATGAAAAAATGCTGAGGATTTCTACCCGTTCAAATATATCTCCCCCTAACAATGTAATAACACCTAGAAACCTGTGGCATTGTGGCTCTTACAAAAGAAAAGAAAATACCTTTGTTTGAAAGAGATTGCCCTGGGTAGGATTTGCCTAATCCGTTGGTGCTATTCTGTCCAAATATTTATCTTAACACACTACTACTGATTATGCATGTATTCGACTTTGTTCCAGTCGTTGTATTTTGTTACATTAAAAGAAACAATGTTTTTATTAAGTTTGTATAATCTTCAAAAAGTGCACAGTGTTATTTGCAGCCAGTCAGACAAGGATAATATGTAAAGCTACTACACACAGATCCATACTGTGGCACAATTGAATGGAGCACTCAAGTACTCTTCAGCTTTATTCTTATGGATAACTCATCTTATATATAATCACCTGATTACAATAAAAAAAAAATGCAAAAATATGCATTGATTTATTGAATGAATCCCTCTATTGTGTTTGTATCATCCTTGGTATTTAGTAGTGCGGTGATGATCATTCTGGCAAGGACAGGAGGGTGTGTGTCGTGGGGGGGGGTCCTGTTTTAAGACGTTTTCAGAGGTTTGTCTCTAGATGTGGTGACAGTGGAGTACAGTTAAGGAGCAGGCGTTGTGTCGTCATGGTTTCCGTCCCAGCGGAACACATTCTGTCAAGCCGACTCCCCTTGCAGGATATCAGTGGAAGGATGTGTATTGTCTCAGACACTGATTGACAGTCACATGTTACACACAGGCTAATTACTTTTTTCTCCCCGTTCAGATAAAGATTAGGGCATAACGATGGCATTGTAATTAAATGTGATATTAGCGGCTAATTGTTTTCAAGGTTGTAACACTTGTCTCCATCCGGCTGGCAAACACCCAAACAAAGGCCAGGCCCTTAAGTTAGCAAAATCGATTTTATGATATTTTCTGGTGCGGCTGCAAGCGTACACAACACAGACCTTACAGTCCAAGACAAGAGATGCTTTCTACAAGATCATTTTGAATTTTGTTTTATTTGAGCAGATAACAGGTGTAATATTCAAAATACCTGGTTTTCACATACTTCCTTGATTGTTATGTATAGTTAATGTTTGCAGCTATCAACATTAACATCTTGGCTATGATATGAATCATGAGGATTTGATTAGCATTATATAATAGTACTCTTTCAATCACTGCTGGGTGAATATCCCATCCAAGACAGAATTGTAAATTGAAATGGAAAAGCACCATTGAGACAATGAAGCTACTTGTCAGAGCTTTTCAAGCCAATCACACAGGAACATATTGAAAAGGTGGACTCACACACACACACACACACACACACACACACACACACACACACACACACACACACACACACACACACACACACACACTCACAGTGAGTTTCATGCACACACACACACTCATTTTGATTAACATGGTGCATATTTAATGCTTGTATTTCTGTGTTTAGAATGATTCATCTCAATACCCCAATTTCAGTCTTGCATGTCTGATTAATATTTAAAAAATTTCAATTCTCAAAAGCTTATCTCTGTCTCATTGACTTTCATGCCTCAGTCACAACACTTTCTAATCCATCTTCAAGTCCTTTTTCCAACTGTTTATTTTCTCTTGTTTTCATCCCCAGTAAAAAAAAGAGGCCAATTCTGAAGCCTTCTCTGTCAATCTAGAGAAGCCTGTGAGTCATCTAAATGGGCCAATCACATGCTTGTCCAATCACTGGAAAAAATTAACAGCATGCTGAATGGCCCTCGATTATACTGCTAAATGGATTCATACAGGGTGGAACGCTGAAATAACATAAGGAGGTGAATGCCGTGTACAAATTGTGAAAATCAGACCAGTCGCAGGTCAAGTCTGTCCAATTGCAAAAAAATAAATGTGTGCCTATGCATCTATGCGTGCGTGTTCGTGTGCGTGTGCGCGTGTGTGTGTGTAAAGCTCTACTTGTGTCGTCGCTGTGGAGGTAGTGCTGCTCCTTGACCCCCACATCTGCTGGAACTGCACTCTGATCTCAGCAAATGTTTCTATGATGACAGCAATGAAGACATTCTGGGGGAAGAGAGCGTTAGAGAGAGAATAAGTAAGAGAGACGGACAGAGAGAGCAAGAGATAAAGTATGTGAGAGAGAGAATAATAGGGAGAGTAATAGAGAGAGAGGGAGAGAGATAAAGTATGTGAGAGACAGAGGGATAGATAAAGTAATAGAGAAAAGAAAAAGTAGCAGAGAGAGCGAGATAGAGCGAGATAGAGCGAGATAGAGCGAGATAGAGTGAGTGCGAGCGAGAGAGAGGGATTAAGTAATAGAGAGAGCGAGAGAGACATTCAGAGATTGAGATAAAGAGCAAGACAGCAGGGTGTGAGTTCCCAGGCTTGTACTTCTTAATCACCAGCTGTCATTTCTTGGAACAATCTCAGAATCACCGCTTCTGCCCCGTCACTCGGCCACAGGTTGAGGAGCTAGGTGATGATTGGGGATTGCGTTTCCATTTAAAAAACAAGGGGAAGGAGTGTTGGTGGGGGCTGGGGTGGGGGGGGGATCCTGTCACTTACTTTGACAAGCCAGGCAAGGAAGAAGATGAGGGTTATGAAGTAGAAGTAGGAGCGCCAACGGGGGAAGCTGTCGATGGCTCTGTACATGAGGAACACCCAGCCCTCCTGGGAAGCGGCCTCGTACACCGTGAAGATGCTCGTACCTGCAGGGCAGAGAGAGAGAGAGACAGAGACAAAGACAGAGAGAAAGGGCAAGAGATCAGAGAGACAGACACAGAGAGAGAGAAACAGAGTGTGAGATACAGGGAGAAAGAGAGAGACAGAGACAGAGAGAGTGAGCGAGAGAGACAGAGGGACAGACACAGAGAGAGAAACAGAGAGTGAGAGACAGGGAGACAGAGAGAGACAGAGAGAGACAGAGTGTGACAGAGAGAGACACAGAGAGAAACACAGAGAGAGAGCGAGAGACAGACACAGAGTGAGAGAGAAGCAGAGAAAGACAGAGAGAGAGAGACAGAGACAGAGAGAAACAGAGACTGATCTTTAACAATCTTTATTGCAACATTTGAAATTTACAATGATCGTAATCTTTTAGCTAATTAAACTTAGATATGAATATTATCCTATGCCATTTGAATAAAGGAGAGACAGAAACAGAGAGACAGAGAGAAAGAGAGAGCAAAGGGTTTATATAGGAAGAGATAGAGCGACAAGATATTGGAGACAGGAAAGAAACAGAGATATTTTTTGATACAAATTACTATCCACCCAGAACCCCTCACCTACCCGACCCACCCCATCCGTAACCCCCCAAAAAGCGGTTCTAGTGCCCCACTCCAACTACCGTGGCGCTGACGAGCTCACGCCTTTCCAACAGAGTGCCTTGAGATTACCTCGGAAATTGTGAGTGGATCATGAGAGCAAAGTCTACAAATGACCACATCTAAACTTTTTTCTTTCTTTTCTTTTTTTTTCAGAGATGGATCATGTTCAATTTCAAAGTGTTGCAAAACCAATGAAAACGATCATTCATTTTTTTATTATTAACGAGAATTGTGGCTGGGAATACGACGAGAATGCGACTTAGTAGGTAAACACCGTGGTGAAAGAAATGGTGGATTTCTGCTTGGCTTCTACTTCAACCGTGCTCATATTAAGGGTTTTAAATTGCCTTCTCCTTCCCAGACCTCCAGAAGAAAATAACTAGTAGAAATGCTGGTTTATAGGATGTCGAACTGCGGGGGCTGAAAGTGGAGTTGTGATAGTGTTGTGAGGCACTTTGTTGTATGCCTCTGTGATGTTTTCCTATGAGAACCGCTCATAGGAAAGGAGAATATTCATAACAACCAGCCACTGGTGGCCTACTACTACTAGAAATGTAGCGATATAAGATGACCTTGATACATGAACATTGACTTATGTCATGAAACACATGTATTCACTAGGACAGGGAAGATGAAAATGGACAGTGGGTTACTCTCAGTTAAAAATAACCAAAGCCAGACAAGCCAACATATGTAAATATATGTTCAACAGGCCTACAAAACAGCCTTACGGACCAACTCAGCCCTAACAATAACACCATGACTATGACCAAGATCATACCCTAAGAAGTAATCAAACGCAGATGATGACAACAACGACAACTATGATGAGGATGAGAAGGATGATGATGATGTTCATAAGATTGATCTGTGTACCCTGTTATTCTAACATATCCATATATATACGGCACACAGGTCTACCTCCCTCTGCTCTTCCCAGCATGTCTCTGTCTGTACTGAGGTATGCTGTGAGCCAAGGCACTGCTAAGCCTTCGCTCTCCTTCACAGCAATGTAGAGATTAGAGCCGCTGCACTGTGTAGCAACGCTGGTTTTAGGTCCTAGCACAGGCGATAAGGATGTGACATGCGGCTAAGTGGTGCAGCTTCACATCAAAGCCCATGTAGGTGACTCTCTCTCCCTCACTGTCCCATTTCTTTATATTATCTTTCTCTCTGGCTCTCTCTCTCTTTGTCTCAATCTCTCTGATTCTATTTATTTAAATTTCTCTCTGTCACCCCCTCATTATGTTCATGCCATCTCCTGAAGACACGCACATACACATCTCATGCATCTCTGCGCAGTGTCTACATGTTTGGGGTTATACTTAAATACATTTATAAGAGTGTGTGTGCATGTGTGTGTGCGTGTGTATGTGCGTGCATGTGCATGTGTGCATGTGCGCGCACACGTGTGTGTGTGTGGTTGCGTGTGCAACGTGCACGTGTGTGTTCCTATACCTAGTTCGTTGAAGCCGCTGTATCCCAGCTCCTGCCTGCTGAGGCCAAGATCCTCTAAGTTGACACACTTGAAGCCAAGCGGACACTGGTAGCCCTCCCCGTCTGGGGAGCAGTGGGTGTCTGGAATAGCCAGGTTGTTCCAGGACACATTTCTAAACAGAGAAGGGGTGGGGGGGGGGGGGGGGGGGGGGAGAGAGAGATGTGCCTGTTGTTGAGTGTGTTCCTGATGGTTTAACAAATTAAATGAAAGAAATTACTAAATGTTTAATGAGCCCGGGTTGTGACGGATCGGAGCAGCCACAGATGCAATTAACTAACAGCAAGGTGTTTTAAAGTGTTCTGAGGGGTTTGGAATTTGAATTTAAATCCCCGTAGCAATTTCTATTATTCACATCCCTGGCAGTATTTGAGTCTGGGATGAACAGAGGGAAAATCATACAGTACACAGTATTCACACACACACACACACACACACACACTTCTCTCTACCTCCCCAACCCACCCCTACCTCCCTAACCCAACCCACCCGTCTCCCAATGCGTGATTGCCTTCGTCGCCATGCGTCTTAGCCACAGGTGTTATTCCAGGACTTGCAAGATTTCTTAAATGACAATTACTGTCTTCAAATTGCCCTACCAGACATTCATCCAAATTGTTTATTAAAGGCTAAAGGATGAGAAGGAATTATTTATTGCAGTACCACAAAAGGGCAGTCACAGGTATCGTCTTGAATCCTGATGCAGCTCATTATGTGGGCTGGCATAGTGGCGCCTACCACAGCACCTTAATCAGGGAAATCACCATTCTTCATAGTAAAGGAGTGATAAATGATGCACCCAGAGAGAGACGGAGGGTCTGCTAATGCAATGAAATGACTTATATGCCAAGTCCAACATCAAACCAATGTGAATGGTTGGGATTCAGGATTAATCATAGTTACGTCCCCAAATTGTAACAATTCAGTGGAATGGAACATCGAAAATCCATAGCACATATATGCTGACTTTGGCATAGACCACACAAAATAATTCATACACACATATTATACATGGATATACCCATATTATACTGACTTCTTATTTCATTGATTAGGCAGCATTGTCTGCCTAATCAATGGGAGATCAGGATGGGAGATGAGTTTTATTTTCTTTCACCAAATTTGAATAAACACAGTGAAATTTTATGCAAATGTACCGGTGATGTTAAACCAAGGTCAAGTGGAATGACCAACGATCGGTCGCCTGGAGTATGACAGGAGAGGGAAGACCCTGATTCGCATACAAATCCCAGATCCCCTCCATCTAATATAAATAGCCACAGCAGTGCTACCCGTCCACGTCAGTGCTACCGCAATCTCAACCAAATCCCATGTGGAAACGGCTGGAAAGCTCTGGCCATGGCGCCAAGGACGAATGACTCAACACTTTCAACCAGAGGAAATAGACTGATTGGGGAGCAGGGTTATTTAATACAAATACGCTTTAAAGCCAGCACAAAGCTCAGATGTACGTGAGTGTTAATTATTATCCACTGTGCATTTGTTTTGTTGTTTGGCAACTGCTCTTTTGATTGTCACATTCTCAAGCAAACACCATAACCTCCATTAATAAGGGTTGGCCAAAGCATGCATGCTCCAGCACATTCACGGATGTCCACACCCATGAACAATATCCGAAGGGATTTTTTTTGGGAATAATTACTAGATTAGAAATCGAGAAATACTTGAAAATATTCCATGTGATAATATTCCAAAAACATATATACAAACAAATCAAATAAATAATCAGCATAATTTATTTGTATGTATTGCACGTTTTGTTTTCAAGGCTTGCCCTTGATTAAATATGTATCTTGTGATCAAAATGTGCATGTGATTTATTTGCCAGTCATAAACTTGGGTTATGGTAACATGGTACCAAGGTGAGGTGTTTACCCTTTCTCTGTGTCGTTGGTAACACAATGGTGGTTGAACGTTCCGAACATTTGAACACCCAGAATTCCATAAAGAAGGAGAAAGAAGAGCAAGAAGATGGACACACTCCAAATCTGCTCTCCGGATCGCCTAAAGAGGGAGAGAGACATTGAGAAGGAAAGATGAGGCTTTGAGGTTGTGTCAATATGCTAAAGTGATGGACAACAGGATCTAAAAACATCAAATAAACATAACATATCACAAAGGGATGTAGCCACTACACATTTATCGATACTATGTCAGGAAAATGTCAAAAAAGTATATTAAAGTCGCAATGTGTAAGATTGAGCACCTCTCAGTTAGTAGGCGTGAGACTTCTGTCTCTAACTGGCTGTGCAACCGTGTGACACAAACAGTATAGCATGGATGGCTTAGGCGTGAGTGGGAGGGATGTTGGGAGTGTCAATACTACGATTCTTGTAAACACATTGGGACGTATGGGCTGGCCAGCATTTTTTATTTGTAGATTATATATAGGATGTGGTTTTATTGATAACATTATTAAAACCACTATTGATCAGCATTGACTACAGATATGTCCAGTTTATTTACACCAACAAGCTAGTTCAAATACTACACATTGCGACTTTAATTTACATCTCCAATTCGGCTAATAAACTCAGTCTTGGAAAGACTGGGAAAGAATCGCCATTTTGTGTAGTTTGTACTTCTTGAAATTCCGAAACACCGTAAGATGTATTCAGCTGCACCATCGCTGTAATGTGAGTGTTCGGTAATAGGTCACTGCCTTGGCCACGAGAGCATACGGTTATTGGTCACCCACTTGTCTACGTAGCCAGTAGGGAACATAGACTCCACCTATTAAATCAGCTTGAAAGAATATCGTAAGACTTAAAATTACGGATTTCTGTTGTCCATCACTTTATGCAAGTTACGCAATGGACAATCATGCAAGTCAGGCATGCCTTGAATTCTTTGCAAACTATGCACACTTTAGGATTGCTGTATCTAGATAAACTTTCTGCAACACTTTCTCACATTTGCGGACAAATAAGTTGTATCCATTTTTCATCCGACCCTAGAGCATGAATAAGCAAATGAAAGATGATTTACTTGAGGATATTTGTGATGCGTGAGCGAGGAAGTTCAAAGCGAAAGTAGATCCTGAACGCCCGGATCATGATGAGTGCTCTGGGAATTCTCAGCATTCCCCACGGAGACATCTGATCGACGAGCTCCGCAATCTCAAACACCTGTGAGAGGGAGAGAGAGAGCGATGGAGAGAGAACGATGATTGATGAGCATGGTATTTCTCAAACAAACTTGCGCTACTCTACTACACAATGGCTAAGTGCCGGGCGGAGACAACAGGGAATAAATACAATAAAACCACTACAGGGGTACACATGAGTGGAGAGGGTAGGGTGCTCAAATCCCGGCCGTGAGGGACTTGGTTCGATCTGCCACTGTCCGGCATCCTTGAGCATCCTTTAATGGCAAATGTCTGAAGTGTCTCTGCGAGTCACTTTGTGTAAATGCTTCTGGTAAATTACTGAAATGGCTTTGTTTATGCATCTTATTTCCCTGTAAGTAGCTGGATGAAAGTGTCCTCCAGTCTAAACGACTCAATGATAAAAAGTAAATACCTGCAACACCAGGGACACCCAGATGAAGAAGACCATGAAGCCATCAAACATGCACCAGCGATCTTTCCCATAGGAGTTGTCGCCCTATAGACACGTGGAGGCAAAAAAATGGACGAGAGACACAGAAAGGAAATGGAAAGGGGTAAAAAGAAGACGAGGAAGTGGTTCAGTATAGCAAGTCAAACATGTTTTATTTCACCAAAAAATACATAGCAATGTTTCAGTTATATAAATAAGATTGGGTTCACCTCAAATTCTGAAAAAGGAACAAGTAGGAGCACAATTAATCAGATGAACTGCTTGTGAAATGAAAGTGGACATATTTTGCTAAATGGTGAACAACAACACACATTAAAAAAATGAAAAACTTTGTCTAAATGACTTACACTCCAACCATAATTTCAGAGCCGGCCCAATGGCATGTTGATAAAGCAGACACGTAATGATTAAACTACTGAGCCAAGAACAAACTGAAATACCATGGGGCCAACAAACATGGGCATGCTTAATTAGCACTTAAGAGGTCTATCAGGACCTCTTTAAGGGTCACTCTTCACTGGCTGAAAGGCTGCAAATAGACGGGTATTATCTGGAACACTTTGCAGATAAAAGGTTGCCTTATTTTCACCACAACGAGCACAGAATGATGTGCTGCAACGAATGGCGCTGCATTGAATAGTCTGCTTTGCACAGTGAATTGCTTTTTTAATCTGTATTAAGAGAGATGGTAAATTGCTCATTGTGGTACACAAGAGCTTCCGGGAAAGGTGTTTTTTTAGAAATAGCAAAATAATAGTACATCAGTGGTACAGTGTGTGTGTGTGTGTGTGTGTGTGTGTGTGTGTGTGTGTGTGTGTGTGTGTGTGTGTGTGTGTGTGTGTGTGTGTGTGTGTGTGTGTGTGTGTGTGTGTGTGTGTGTGTGCTAGAGATTGTTGCTTATATCATCCACGACATTGTGACATACGTCAATAACATGAATGATGACGCCCTCAATGTAAAACCATCAATCATATCGATAATGTGAATAATGGTTTACATTGGGAGCAACCTCAAGCTGATAGTATTATTTTTATGAATGATTGGCCTCGAGGTAGTACATACAATGTTCATGTAAATAATAATAACTTGGTCACCAAGGACGACATGCTTGGTCGCCATCATGCTTTAAATAACAGCTGCGGTATGAAGGGATCGCTTTGAAGCTACAAATGGGTTTTCATTTACTTGAAAATACTTCATCCACATTCGTCTAGAGCTGAGCGGTTTTCCAATGAATGATAATTCACAAATATGCAACAAAACGATCAGCAGTTGATCGTTTTGTTGCATATTTGACGCTTAATAGTACATAATATTGACGTAACTGATTTGCCTGATGGGACTAGGCTATTGAAACAAAACTCAAACCCAATACACTTTGAATTGATGGCATATGGCACGCTAGCAAAAGAGGAATGAGGTCTGTGTTTATTGACTGTAAGGTGCGCAAAGTAAACACATTTGAGACATGCATCTGATTGCGATTGACTGAAATACAACTTGAGACAGCCAATGTATCTTTCCATGTACAGATTTAATTCACTCTGAGAAGTGTGGTTTCTTTATTTTAGGTAAGTGCCACAATTTATAAGCCATCACTTAGGTGGGAATCAGCACAAACTATCCAAACCAACAAACAATATGAAGCAAATACAATTAACATCAATTGTCCAGTTGTGCCTGGTGTTGGACTAAGATACATGTTTGAATTTTTTTTTTCAGTGGCTTACCCCCACGCTCACACACAGATATCAAACGCTATCATTATGTAAATATCTTGATGCAACCGTTAATGCAGTCGACAACAATAATGCAGCCAATGTATAAATAATTAATTGACCTCACCCATAACTACACTTAAGCAAATAGCAGTTTAATTTTAACGCTTATATAACATTGAATCAATACACTCCATCTAAAAGAGAATCCCGTCTTCCGCTCGATACAAGAGATTGTATCGACCCCTTAATAAACAAAAGGGAGAAATGTTGTTCGAATTACACTGCTGTTTCCCATCCTGGACACTCTGATTCAGAGCATGGTGCGGTTCTGTCTATGTGTGCTTGGTATCCTTGATTTACCAATTAGGCTGTCCAAGCCTTCCAGGGCTGTAATTAAGGGCTCTTTATCTGCCAGCTGCCTGGCTGGGGAAGATCCTATTGCACTTGATTTCTTCCCCCTGATTCCCACTGTTAAGAGGGGCCGCAAGATACAGCACTATTGAAAACATATACTTGCTTGAGTCTACAGAATGTGAAAATAATGAACAATCATGTGATGGAAACACATGATTTATTATAATTCAATATTAGTATAAAGACGTGCAAGACATGGGGAAAGAATTTGAGTTGAGGTTTTTAGACTTCCGATAGATTTTCCTAGACATAGCAAAGTTTGTGTAGCTTTCGATAGCTTGAGACACGAGTAGCTAAGCTGGACACGTGAGACATCGCAATCTCTTCTTTGAGACTTGAATTGCTGAAAACCATATCAATCAGTATTCATCTATATTAATTATTCCTTATTATCGATAGATATTGATTATTGATTCCCACTCTCTATAACAATTACAACAAGAATGATGCCATTTTTTTACCGATAATTCCTGGCCTCCCGAAATAAAAAGACATTGTATCCCACTCTGGAGCATTGTTTTCCCCCCAGCACAGCTACCTTGATGATGCCTCGGATGTGCATCTTGGCGATCATCTCTGCCGTGTAGAGGAACATGAGCAGCGTGTCCAGCGTGAAAGTCACGTACTGCAGCGGCGGGTAGTGCTCGAACGTCTTGGGCGTGTTCATGCACACTGAGATCACGCTGATGATGGCGCAGGCGCGGAGCAGCGAGTGCACCCACTGGGAGCAGGGATGGAGTTGGCGAAGGAGATGAAAGGACCGGGGTGGAGGGGAGAGATAATGGGTTGATATTAAGGAGGCAAGAGAGGGTTTGAAGGAAGTAAAAAAGTAGCTAAACTGCTTTGCATGATGGCATATTCATTTTGGACATTTCATTAAATGTGAGATTTCTCAGGGCACACACTTGTTTGTGTACTTACAAGCCTGACTAATTCAGTTCTACCGTCTCACACTGCTGGTCATTTATAAAAATTTAGAGGCAAGGCAGATAATAAGTGAGAAAACACACTGAAGTGTGATGTAACTTAAAAGGAAAAAAGGGATTGAGCTGACTGAGCACAGATACACAACCACTCACTGGCTTGTTGATCCAAAAGATGTCGGCGCTGTCTGCGAGGGTTTCGTCGGGCCCAAAGTCCGTCATGGGCTGGGCCTCGACCCGGGAGCTCTGTTTCCTCTTCAGCATGCTGGGGCTAGCCGTGCTATACAGAGAGTGGATCTGACCGAGGGGGAGAAGAGTGACCAGGGCTGACAGGAGACACAGGGAACTCTGGCTGCATTCAAGTCCGAGCATTTACATACACTTATACAGTGAATTCACTAATGTTTACTGTGTGTGGGCGATTCCTTTTTAAAACAAATGCAGTCTAGAGCAGAGCCATTAGGTTTGATTTATCTGCAGATACATCTACAAAAGCAATTTAACTGTTACTTAACCACTGTTGGAACTGAAGCATTCATGGGCTTTTAAAGCTGGATAAAACTGGATAAAGTACTTAGCTTTGCTAAAGCAATCTTGAGCAAGTGCATAACGCAGAATAAGCTACTCGGACTTGAATGGCCAGAACAGAAGAATATGTTTTGAACAAAAACAGAAAAGAAAAAATAAGAAATGTGTTGCTTTGTTAAATGGCCACCATGATGAACAACATGGCACACATGAGACACTGAACGAGTGTATTCACGTCGGAACAGCTCCAGTAACTTACCACCAGTCCAGATCATCCATGAGCGTCACCGCATTGAACACAGTGGTGCCAATAGGCTGTGCACAACTGTCGGTATAGTGTGTGGAATTTTGTTTAACGTAGGTGTTATGTTTTGTACTCCCCTGCACATAGGTGTAGGGGTGAGGGTCATTATTTGGATGTGAGTTTGCAAAGCAAACTTTTGCTGATGCTTTTGTGTGTGTGTGCACTTGTTTGCTTGTGAGCTTGTGTGTGTCAAGCCCACAAACCAAAAGTAAAGGCTGATTTAACACAAGAAAAAGAAGAAGAAATGACACCTTCAATGCAGACAAAGCGCACATACCAAAGGGAAAAGTAAAGCTGAAATTGCTCCACCACTGCACATAACATGCGATCAGGCATACCCTGTAAATAACACACGACAGTTAGTCAACATCATGGCATATATGGTTTACAATGCACTACCAACATCTACAGTATGCTCATAGAGACAGGAATGTCCACCATGTCTGACAGCATATATGCAACACGTTGTGTGAGTGAGTGACTGAGTGAGTGAATAAGGTGTCGTGGGAAAAAAATGGATGGACTACGGAAAAAGGGATCACATGACTCACTGTGAGGCTCCTCATTGGTGCGTTCATCCCCAGAGACACAGAGAGGTGGAGAGGCCAACCAGAGAGAGAAGGATATGGAGAGAAAGACAGAGAGAGAGAGAGAGAGAGAGAGAGAGAGATCCTTGGCACAGAGATCCTGTTGTAGTAGCCAGTGAGTGGTAGAAATCAAAACAGTAGTGAAAAGGGGAAGAGAAAGAGAGGTGACGAGTACAGTGAAGCTTTGAACAGAAAAAATACAAAACATTAGTCTATAATATACCAATAGCAGCCCTACATTTGTGTGATGGAATTTGTGTGATCAATTTATAATTTCAAGCAAGTAATAATGGATAGAATAATGCAGAACAATGTATTGGTAATTTATATGGATATTTATATAAATTTGTTATCAATACATTAATCATAATGAATCAACAGTGAGCACTAATCAATGAACACAAATACTGGCATTGCTATATTAATACAACCTGGAACCGCTTTTATTATTATTATTATTATTATTATTATTGCATATTGAGTTTTATAAACGTATATTCCCTAACTTTCTACTATTGTGTTCCTACAACAACTACCCATCGTGGCATTACAGATTTGAAATATCAGACAGACAGATTCAACTTTGAAAATAAGGCCAATTCACCCCTCTATATGCCTACAATATACTCACATCTTATTTCAACCTATGGCATCGTTTAGGTAGGCTCAACACAATGTCATATTTTGAAGTGCATTTGTAAAAAATGCATTACAACCTAACTAAATAGGTTTTCTTTATTAAGTCCTGTATTTAAAATTGTATCTCCGGTCTTCACTGCAATTCAACTTCAATTCTGTATTTGCACAAGTCCATTTGATGAAATTTAGCACAAAACTTGGCAGGATCAGAACAATGTGTTAAGACAGACAACCTGAGAGACCAAGCTTAACAGCTTTGCCCTTTCCCTATCATTCTCTGCCCTCCGCAAGAAAAGGAACTGTCCTACAGGCTGCAAGCCTCATGTAGTCACAAGCAATTTGCAATGTAATTGCTACACTTGGCATATGCTGGTAAGGAATTGAAGAAGAGTGAAAACTAAATTACAGGGTGTAAGTGCTATAATGTGGGTGGAAGATGGCAAAGACTGCAATTATTTTCCCATTTGGAGAGAGGACATATTCCTCACGGGTAGGATGCAATCACTGGGCAGAATAATTGTAACTTTGAGTATCTGCTAGCATTGAAAAACGATCTGATACTTTGTGAAACTTTCTTCGTAGGAGTTTATTTCACACTCAAGACTTGTAACCTAGCCGTAGCTGCCTAATTATCAGTAAGTTATCAGAGGAATAGAAGTGTTGGCTAGTTCAAAACGAGGACCACGGGCAGAATACGGCCCATCACAGCGTTTGAAATGGCAATTATTCTAATCAACACAAAGAAATGTCAACAGCGAATATTGAACATATGATCAACATGGTGTATTTGATGCACACACAGATAATTGGTACAATCCACTCAGTACGTAAGTGACATATACTACAGTGTTTTTAAAGTAATTTTGGGTGAATGCCCAGTAAGAACTCAAGCAAGCCTTGGTGAATGCTGTGTGTAATCATTAAGAGGAGGGTCGGACTGATCACCCATGTGTTTTTGTAATTTGGCTGAGATGTGGATAGCCCTGGGCTACAGTATAGGACTATACCCTACCAGACTAGAAATCAACTGAACAATTAACGACACACATTGACAAATCATATATGGCATATGCAGACTGCCAAGAAACAGGATTACTGTGTAATTATAAACACAATTATTACTCTACCTCTAACATCAGCACCAGTAAGTTCGCTAATAAACACAAACAAAAAACAATACTTGAATATTTGACACCCTCACAATGCACAGACAGGAGTAAAGCACCAATAACTAGAAGGCTGTATTAACCCTATGAATCAATCTAAAAAAGTTGTTCACTGCTGTACATGACTGAAGTGACATCGCCAAGCAGTAGGACCCACATTTGTGGTAAGGACATGGTCATGCCAGAGGAGCAATTATTATTTTTGTTTGGAAATAACATCCATTCAAGAATAACTGTTAGAATGGCTGAATTAATTGGGCAATTAAGTAGCACAGTGAATTGTCTCCAGTCTGATTCTAAAACATCAGACTTGCAAGGTGAGCTAGCCTTTGATATTGAAGCACAATGCACATGTGTCACATCATCTTTACAGGGCCTGGTGCCGGCCCAAGCAAGCAAGGCCTTCAAGATCACGAGAAGGCATGATCTCATCTTCAAAATATACGACGCAAATGGACATTTCATAACACGACGTAATTCACAAACCCAGCGAAACAACATCTAATTTAGGAGATCCTTGCTCGTCCGTACTTATAAATAAACGGATGCCATCGACAGAACCACGGTTACTATGGAAACGGATGTGAGCTAAGTCACTAGGCTAACGTTTCATCGAAGATAAACAAGCAGAAGGACGACTCGTATCTTGACAATAGTCTAGCCGATCCCTCGTCGTCACAAAGACAACGCTTCGTAACCGTGCATTCGTATAACGTGACCACCCAACATTAACTGTATGATAATATTTGTCAAGGCCTACTAGAAACAGCAGCGGGTAGCCTGCACCGCACGTATTACTTCCTGGATAACACTTGCACCCGGGAGACAAGCGTCTCGCGCATCTTCAAGAGAAAGGCGTTCGCTCGAGCAAAATAATCGGTAGGGCGAAGGGTTGTCTAAAAAATATATTGTAATACTTACGTGAGCTATTGGTCCCCCGCTGATGTTTTTTTGGTCGTCCTGCCCATGACATCAGCTGTTTTCCGGGGTATTATAATCATGGAGGTGTGCGGCGGGAGCGCGCGAGCCGAAATCACATCAGCACCAAGCCCAGCAGATGCAGTAGTAGAGCGCGCCCACGACAGTATCTTATACCGAAATACCATTGTAGGCGCTGGATTTAACTATACCTCGGACGCTACCCCATGTTTTTTTGCATAATGAGACCATTTAATATTTTTCTAATTAGAGCTGCAATTTAGTCAAAACATTATGGTTTTTTTTATAGTTGAAATTATACTTTCACGTATAAATACACTGTTTATGAAATGGATTGGGAGATCTTTCTCTCTGTCTTAACATGTGCATACAAAAAAAGTAGGCCTACAGTAGATTATTTAGTTGCTTTAAACTGTATCTTATGCTATTTAATGGTTAAGTTATTAGCGGCAGTAGCTCAGGTGGTAGAGCGGGTTGACTTATAACCGGAAGGTCCTCAGCAATCCACAGCAAATATTTTCTCTTTTTTAATGATCCACAGTTGTGGGTCTTTCATCTAGCTGTGTCCAGACAGTGGTAGCCTCTTATAAAAAATATTTTGCATATAAAAAAAAATGAAAGGCCAAACTCATGTCATAAATAAACACAATTTTGCAAAAGAAAAGAAAACTCTACAGAAACATTAGTCTGTTTTCAATTAGGTCCCCAACTGGTGACTAAACTTTTGGTTCTGGCAGGTTCCCTTTCCAACTCCAGCCCAGGACTCTTGTCTTAGAGTCAGGGCTAATCAAAGGCACTTGTACAGAGCACACTGCTGGCCTCTTGAAGGCTTTAGGCCAGTTTCAGCCAGTTTTTTTTCTTTTCTTTCCTCTCTTCTCCTTTCCTTCTATACCCTTCATATCCCCTCACACCCTCTTTCTCCCCTGTCTGCTAAGAGAAGAAAAAAATTGGGGGAATTCCATCAAGTTATTTGACTTGAGGTTTTCTGTGGGATTAACCATGCACAGCGGGGCTTTGGTACAGTCCATTTTTGTTCTTCTGCTGCTGATTCTACTGTCCGGTGTCGAGGACAGTTTGCTGCAATCTTTGAGGTGGGTTTTCGCTTGTTTTGCCCTTGTTTTTATTTTCCCTTGTCTCTTCGGGGGGGGGGGAAGGAGCAGAGAATGGAAGAAAGACAGAACGAAAGGAAGGGGTGAGAGGTACAGAGCTTCGCTGTCAAGGGGAAACTTTTAGAGAGGAAAATGTGGTTAAACAGTCGGCTGTGGGTTGTTCTTTGTTGTGCTATTTCTCTGCGTCGCTTTGCCTGTCGGATGTCAAATGACTGCATGCAACTGCAGAGAGGAAAATAATGTGCTTTTTTCTGTCGTAAGTGTGTGAAATGTATATTCCTGCAAATTGTGTGAAAGATGACAAAATGTATTTTAACCAAAGTGTAATAATCCTCTACCATTGGCTTTGCAAACCTAAAGAAAGAGTTTGAGAGCTGCAATCTGATGCAGGGTGTGTAAACTTTACTCAGCTGCAGGAAGGTACAGTTTACTCAAAGCAGGTGCATGGGTTCATGGATGGCGCAGAGGTCTGTGTTGTATAGACCTCTGTTCTGGTGTTGGAAAGGACAATAGGGCTGAAGCCACATGTATTGTTCCACTGACAGGCAGACATCTCCTGGGAAGCCAGGTGAGCTAGTGTGAGGCTCTGTGTGCACTCAGGCGCAACTGAAACCCTGTTTGTTCACTAATTAACTTACAAAAACCACCTGACAGAGGGAGAAAAAAGGGTAGGTGTGAAATTTGCTGTGACATGAAGTGAGCTTCACATGCTAGGAGTCCATGCTGGTTTTGGTCCTTTAAAAAAAAAAAAGCTCAACTGATTCCCAAACAGGAAAGCAGGCCTGGGTAGGAATAGAAAGGAATGTCAGAAGGCAACCAAATGAAACAAATCTCGCTGAGTGAGCCCTTGGAGTAAAAACAAAGCAGGAGAAAACAGCTGCGGGGCTATGCTCAGGCGATAGTGCACTCTTTGATTTATTACCATGATGCTTTACTCTCCATTTTGTTCCGACCTTACTTTGAAATGTTCTTCTTTTTTTGTTGACGTAGAGAAAACAGATTTATTTTTCATATTTTTCACATTTCACATTCTAAGCCATGCAACGTTGCAGTTGCATGCAACAAATAAATGTATCAATTTATCTGTGAAGTATTTGGGGGGTTTTCCGTTTACCAGATACATACTGGAAACCGGAAAATATCAACCATTTGAGTAATTAAAGTTCCAATGAGGTCTCAGGCCCTGCATACATCAGTAAATCCATGCATTAGTAAAACAGTGACCTTGGAAAACTTTGGACAAATGTATTCAAGAGATCGAGATTATCTTTCTAAGCAGGATGCTAAACCTCCAGAGAAAGAGAGAAAAGACAGAGCGAGAGGGGACAGAGTGAACGTCTGGTAGTAATTACAGTGGTACAAATTTACCCCGTCACCTTGAACCTATACCGACTCTATAGGAGGGATTTTCATAGGAAAAAAATTATAGAGAAGTTCACGTGATAGGTCAATGTTTCATGGTCTTATGTGGGACAATCTTTATTCATCAACAAATACAAACATTATAGGTTCCATTATCAAAATTGCTCTGTCTGTTGATATAAACGAGATCCTACAGTGAGCAGAAAGAATAGATCAGATGTTGAATTTGGCTATAGGGTGCTAGGATGTGTGCTGCTATTGAAACCGTGCACCTTGCATTCTTTCTCTTCGTAAACATTCCCACCAAGCTTGGCTCTGAGCAGGAGATCTGTAATCCAGAGAAGATAAAGTTTATATTTTAAACAAACATTTTTTATTTAATAAATAGGAATCATTGAGATATAGAGAAATGTACGTGTCTATTGATATAGATACAAATCCTGGCCTGTTCCTCTGATTGGATTTGAGAACAAAAACCCATGATATAGGGCCTGACATCTTTATTCCCATTAATACGTAAGTCTATATGGCACTACTGGGCTCTTCTGGGGGCATTACCACCAGTCTCCATTACGCACGACTGCCTCAAGCTGTGAGCGGAAGCCTGGAACCCAGGTAGGAATTCTGTGCAACACACAGGAACACATTGCAACAACTAGAAGAAAAATAACATTGCAACGCTCCAGCTTGCTGCACAAACTTGAAGCAGCTCTGTTCTAAAAATGTCCTTCTACCTATCCCTTTGTTGTATGCTGATTGTGTCACATCCCTCTCTCTCTTTCTTGCTCTCTCTCTCTCTGTGTTTCTTCCAGTCAGGGTGCATGTCGGTTGTCCACGGAATCCTCGCAGCGCCGCTGCCGGACCCCCGATGGCAAGATCTGCGGCGGACGGGGGGACTGCGAGTGCGGGGTCTGTGTTTGCAAAGCGTCAGAACCAGGAAAGTTCTTTGGGCCGCGCTGCGAGTGCCACGACTGGTTGTGTGCAATGCACAACGCGAAAGCCTGCAATGGTAAGTGCAATAATGATGTCATGACACACACACACACACACACACATACACACACACAACAGAGTAGTAAGGGAGTAACCAGGTCAAAGCACGTTCAGGTCTTTTTTCTGTGTTTTTTCTGTAACGGAAACTAGAATGGTTGAGTTTCAACGTAGTGGTGAATACTGGCTGTGATATTCAGTGGCCATGTGTGCAGCACAGGCACATGCGGGGCTCCACATGTTCCGCCCCTGACTGGAATTCAGATCATCTGGTGGTTAGTGAGCCAGTAAGTGATGCAGCAGATTTCTGAGAGGCTGAGGTTAGGCCGGAGTGGCCTAGCTGACAGACCCTCCAGATGCCTTTTTAATTTAGTACTTCTTCTGCTGCCAGGTGTGTGTGTGTGGGGTGGGGTGGGGGGGGGGGGGGGGGGGTGAAGGGAGCATGATTAAAACTTTAAAATATCTTTCACTTTGGTCTTTGAAGTTTCCACCTCATTATAACCCAACAACACAAGGAAACGCAGCAACAGAGAGAGGTGTGTTTTAAAATATATACATATATATATATGCATTAATATATCAGTATATATACAGATTTGTATGACTCTAGTGATGAAACGCAACTGGGAGCCTCTTGGGGCGCTAGGTTCCTGGACATCTAAAGGTGTGTTGCTGTGTTATTTTGAAATGAAAATCAGTGTGTGGGTGTGAGTGTGTGTTTCTGTGTGTTTGCATGTGTGTGTGTGTGTGTGTGTGTGTGTGTGTGTGTGTGTTTGCATCTGTGTGTGTGTGTGTGTGTTTGCATGTGTGTGTGTGTGTTTGCATGTGTATGTGTGTGTGTGTGTTTGCATGTGTGTGTGTGTGTGTGTGTGTGTGTGAGTGAGAGGTTGTAGTGTGTTTGATGTAAGGGGGAGGAGTGATTTATTTGGGCAGACAGGTTGGCTGCTGCGAGCACCTCATTATGGTTCATCGGTCTGGCAAGGAAGATGCCCTGCTTCGGCCTGATAATGGGGTTTCACTCACTGGTACACACACACACACACACACACACACACACACACACACACACACAGCAAATGGAACGTAAAGACGCATCAGGAGAGGGATGGCAGACACACACCCTCATACATGCACTGCACACACTCCCATTTGGAAATGTACACCCGCAGCCACTGAATATAGTATTTGTCTGAATCTGAACGCAGTGGGCATTTTAGCCTCACCCAATTATCCAACCTCCACCCCAACAGCCCTCCACCCGCCTCCCTCCCTACCCTGGCCGTCTCCATGGCCCATGCAGCGCTCACTGGGTCTGCTGTCTGAAAGCATCAGCCAATTTCTAACCCTCCGGGACTCTCTTATCTCCAGCTCTCACAAATGCCTGCTGATAAGATCCTATGGATTTTCCTTCTGAGGGCTTAAACTGTGCTGGGTCTTTTTTTTTTCAAAGACATCATCTCTGCTGGCATTGAGCTGTTCTTTTAATATGCTCTCTGCTGAGTCTGCTGTGCAAGGTTGTATGCAGGTCGCATGATGTAAAATGGCATGATGTAAAGATGTGGGAATAAATTTAGGAATGGGAATTTTGTCTAAAGAGGATTACTATTGCACCATTCCAGATTAATAATCGAATGTCTTATCTGGGTAAACGGGGTATTTAATTTTCTTCGACCAGTCATGTTGCTTGGGACGGGGATTGATATGCGCGCAATTGGCTAACAGCGAACACAAACTCAGCCAGAGCTGGTAAATGTAACTTTCCCGTAGCCCGTGGGAAGACACGCTAAAACGTCCGGTCAGGACACCGACGTTCTTAGAGGTTTCAATTCAACAAGGTTGATTTGCCAATGTAGGAATACACTTATTTAAATCGTCTTCTGAAATTTCCATTTTGCCACTTGCAAATCACTTTGTCTTTGGTAGAATATCTTGTAACAAATATCTTGAATCATAACATAATCATTGTAACAAGGGTTATGGCCCCTTTCAGTTTTTGCCCTCCGGCTCAGGCTCTGGGCCGTCTCCCCCAAGAGGTTCTGCTATAACATAAGTGCACTGCTGGATCCGAGATTACTATTCCACAAACCAATGTTCTATCCTATGTCTGTTGTGTTAATCCCCCTTGCTTGCTGCCCTCTATGCTCCGGGAGAGATATGACTTTGTGTTCATTTTGTTCCACTAAGAAAGGAGAGCCAAGGGTAATGGTTGAGGGTTGCAAAGTGCCCATTGGTATTTGGGCTGTCAAATTGGAAAGATTTCCATTTGAACTGGAAACCCTGTAGATTAAGATTAATTTCCAATGGGGGGGGGTCCATTAAAACAGTAAACCCCACCCCGTCATTGCAGTTACGTATGTTTGGTTAACTCCAAAGAACACACACACAACTATCCACCCACACAACCAGAACCAGTCTGAGTTAAATGTTGTTGTAAAGCAACACTACTACTTAATACAGATATTTTAGACTGCTCACAAAAAACACAGACAAATATGCTGGTGGTCAGCGCAGTGTGTGTGTGTGTGTGTGTGTGTGTGTATTTGTGTGTGTGTGTGTGTGTGTGTGTGTGTCTGTCTCTGTCTGTCTCTGTCTCTGTCTCTGTCTCTGTCTCTGTCTCTGTCTCTGTCTCTGTCTCTGTCTCTGTCTCTGTCTCTGTCTCTGTGTGTGTCTATGTGTACACTTTAAGGAACTATTTTAGCTCAATTGGGATTTTAAAAACAAAGGTGCGACCGCTCTGGGTGAAATAATGACCTCCAGTCACATCTGTTCACCAGCTGTACAAAGAACCAAGCTTCTTGTCATTTCACGTGTCCGTTGGTGTTTGAATAGGGTCTTGTTGCTTTGTTTGTTTTTTCAGCCTGTTGTCTGCCTGTGAAACTGCCTGAGACATGGCGCCTCCAGACTCCAGCATGCTTTTTTCCTCTGAAAACATTAGTGTTCTTCAACAAATGTACTGATTTCTGAAACTGCCTGAGACAGGGCGCCTCCAGACTCCAGAATGCTTTTTTCCTATTAAAACGTTATTGTTCTTCAACAAATGTACTGATTTCTGAAACTGCCTGAGACAGGGCACCTCCAGACTCCAGAAGGCTTTTTTCCTATTAAAACGTTATTGTTCTTCAACAAATGTACTGATTTCTGAAACTGCCTGAGACATGGCGCCTCCAGACTCCAGAATGCTTTTTTCCTCTGAAAACGTATTTGTTCTTTAACAAATGTTCTGATTTCTGTTCGACAAGAAGTGTTTACAGAATACCTTCCTATTATTCCACAACTGAGTACTGCATGTGGCATTATTAATGTGATACCTTCAACAAATCGCCCTTTTCCTCTCTCACATATTTCATTCATTCACTCTCCCTCTTTTCACTCTGTCTCATCGTGTCTGTAAGTGGAAATAGTAGATTTATGTTCCCTCGTTCTCTCTCTTTGTCTGTGAGCACTGGCCAGGTCCCTTTCCCCACTGTTAGATCCTTCACTGGTAGCGCACCCAGCACCCTGCAGACAAGCAAAGCAATCGTTATAACCAACGTATCAGCCATTACTGCAATGGTACAGCGTAGCACCATTGAAATCCAAAGCTGAGCTCATTAGAAAGTTATCATCGTGAGGAACGATCTTTATAGGAGTTTAGCGCCACATTTGAGGTGCAAATCAAAGATTCATCGTGGGTGGACCTTTACTGCTAACTAAACACTTACGGTAAATTGGGGTCAGGGCAAAGTGTCTTCTTTCCTGTTCCTCTGCAAGCCCTGCTGCTGATGTGTGCGGACACAAAAGCCAACTGTCTTCTGACATTGCAATCTGCTACTTGATGATCTGAGACCACTTGTTCATGTCCGTGTCTTTCTCCATCCGAGCGAAGCTGTCGACGATCACACAAGAGGCCAAACTGTGTCCTTTTGATTTGGATGCGTGGGCTTTGTGCACCTCTTTTTTAAGATTATGTTTCCGTCTTTCATTTCTTTCTTTCTCTCTCTTACTCCCGCTCTCTCTCTCTCTCTTCCTTTCTCAACACACACACACACGAATGTGTATATGCGTGCACAGACAAACACATACATACACACACACAAAATCTCTCCCTAGCGGTAAGTTTTCCTCTAAAAGCTATTCCATTTGTTGCCATTGTCTCAAGCATCTCTCCCCTTCAAGATCCAGAGGAAATATTATGTCAACTACACACCTGGGAGAGTCAGCTTATGGCCGACATGGGTTCAAACCAAGCGCTGTCTGGTGTCCTCTTTGACCCAATAATGACTGACAGTGTTCAGGTGCTTCTCCCCAAACGGCTGCTTCGTTTGCAGGGAAATAAGTGGCTGACTATGCAGACCGCATATCTGACCGTGAATTGAACTAATGGCACTCAACTCCAACCCAACTCATCCACGAGTTCCTCCCATTTCATGAGTTGAGGAGTTGTGGAGAGATAACGTGTGTTGTGGAGAGATAACATGTAGAAGACGCAGGGAAATGCCCTCCCAGAGCCGCCATTACGAGCCATTACGTCAGAACTCTCCCGGCCCCCGTAGTTCTTTTGTTTGTATTTCCTCTGACATGGTGTGATGATGTGCTATAATTCAGATGCGCTGAGTTCTTTTCAGTGGAAGAGGTGCCTGTAACGTGTGAGTCACCTGAGGGTTGCAGTGTGGGCTGCAACCATAAAGAAATGCACTCAAGACGGTCCAAGGTGAAATGTGTTTCAGATTGGGCTTGATTATAGTATCTACCAGCATTATTGCAAAGCCAAAGGGAATTAGAGCTGCTTACTGCCACCACATGTGAGTATGGATCGAAGCGGTGCCATTCAATGTCCGTGCGTGATATTAAAGCTGCATATGGACCACCTTGTCAGAGTCTTTTGAAACGTGTATAGTGCAAAACCCAAGGAGAAGGGATGAAAGGATGAAAGGCAAATGCTCCCACGCACAGAGAATGAGTTATTACCTGGGACAGGTGTCTCCTAGATGTGGCCCGCAGAACAAGAGATGACACGTGCTGTCGTTTCACGCTCCACAACCCACAAGGGGAAGGCAGGCGAAAGAGGGGAATCATTACTCACTACAATGGATATCATGTTATGTGAAGAAAATGATCCAAACAACGCAAAATGGGAAATGTTATTGAGATAGGAAGCCTCTGGTGTACAAAATTAATTAGCACTGAGGATTTTATTTAAATTGTATTATTGACAATGTTTTCAAAAGGACCAATGTGGAGAATGTTGTGGAAAGCTCAGGAGTTTAACATGAATTGATATGCCATTTGTTCAATGTTCAATGTCTGCTGTCAATCATTTAGAATATACTAGTTAGTCACTTAGCAAATCCTTTTATCCAACATGAGTTCCGTGAATTCAGATGCAATACGGAGCTATTAGGGGTGTGATACACCCAGACCTACATTGTATTGTTTTAAACGTAATATGGAAATCGGGCCACATTTAAAAAGAAAGATCAACCAAGATTGCAACCAAGATTCATTAACAGTGTGTTCCACACAGAGGACATATTTACTTGTCTATCTCTCTCTCTTTCTTTCTAAGTAAACACACACAATGTTTACCACATAGCAGGTGGTGCTGGTATTGACACCCAGACCCTAGACCCTGAACATTAGCCTGTCGGATGACTCACCGCCCCTCTCCCGCCATTGACAGTTTATCATGGTTACGCTACATCGCCTATTATTAACGCCACAGCTGCAGGCACCGATTTACCCTCTCCAAACACCCCCATTGGCTGAAGACCGAGAGTCGGTCGTAACTCAAATGGTCCCGGCCGTGTCCGTCAGAGCAGTGTGGGAAGGTCCCAGGCATCCCTAAGCAGTTTAGAGTTATACTGCTTCAGAGGAGGCAACACAGCAGAGACCCGCTGTGTGTGGACGGACAGCCCGCTATCAACACACACACACACACTCTCCTGCCCACCGGATAAATAGGATCCAATTTATACGTCAGAATGATTGTGAAGCTGAGATTAATGGGGCCGGTGGGCGGTGGTGACATTGTAATATCCTGTTGAATTAAGTCGGGGTTTAGAGAGCTAAATCCTGATCTGGGTCTACGCCTCCAATCCCTCGCTTTAGTATGATTTGATTATTATTATTTTTTTATTTTGAATTTTATGTACACCGAACAAAATGTTGGTATTTCCTATACATTTTTATTCCGTATGGCCCACCAGCCTGTGTTAAAAATGTTGTTTGCTTGTTATGACCACTGACGGTGACTCACAGAAATCAGTAATCAAACAATAAATTATCATCACTTGTTTCTGTACTGTGGCAGAACGTTGTGGTTAATCTCCACAACAATATATGTTGAAATTGTAGTATGTCCCTCTGTGTTAATTGTATATCATGATGTAATGAAAGTTTAAATCACTAAACAATATCAACAATTATATACAATACAATTTACGGGTTGCCTAAGTAAGTTATTAAAGTGGTGTGCGAAGCAGTGGATTGTTTATTTCCTTTGGTAGAGCCGCTTTCACCAAAGAAACTCTGCTCTGCACTCAACTCCTACCTTTGCCTTGTTCTCATGTCTCCCCTGGCTTCTGTTGATAATAAGGAGAGAAAGACCCAGAGAGAGAGAGAGAGAGAGGGAGAGGGAGAGAGAGAGAGAGAGAGAGAGAGAGAGAGAGAGAGAGAGAGAGAGAGAGAGACAGAGACAGAGACAGAGACAGAGACAGAGACAGAGACAGAGACAGAGACAGAGACAGAGACAGAGACAGAGACAGAGACAGAGACAGAGACAGAGACAGAGACAGAGACAGAGACAGAGACAGAGACAGAGGTGGGGGTCTGGTCTATTGTTAAGGACTGATAGATAGCCCTTGAAGAGGACATCACATTTCCATGATGTATTAGACAGAGAAATTATAGAGTGTGACACACACAAGGCCCTGCTGCCACTAAATGCAACGGGAAGCACATTCATAACAACATGTCACTGTGCGATGCGCTTCCCTTGAATTCACGTTGCTCACTTTTTTCGCTCAGCCGTCACAATGATGGCGGGAACACAAACCGGTGTACCTGTGCATGTCATCACTATTTCCCAGGAGGGAAACTTTCGATCATATGGAGAAGATATACTGTTATGAAATGAAAAATTGAAATAACATGACAAACGGCTTTATATTCAGTAAAGGTTATTGTCGTCTTTGTGTGTGTGTGTGTGTGTGTGTGTGTGTGTGTGTGTGTGCATGTGTGTGTGCGTGCGTGTGTGTGTCTTTGTCTGTGTGTGTGTGGGTGTGTGTGTGAGTGTTTTCGTGTGTGTGTGTGTGTGTGAGAGAGTTTGTATGTGTGTGTGTAATTGTATCCAGCCATGAGGGGCATTGATGAAAATCTCTCCAAATTTCACATGAATTAAAGGCACTCCTAATTTCCCTCTGACCGCATCAGGATGTGATGGGTGAATTGGAATAGCAAATACCTATGAAGGCAGAAGGTAAACCAATCCAGAATACTGCTTTGTTACACTTTTGTTACATAGCAGTTATTCACATTCGTTCATGAATCATTTTTGACCAAATGCTGTACATATACATTGATTGGTTCTCAATAAATCCCATATTCCCAAGTCATTGTGGAAAAAGCATCTGGGAAATGCTTACGTTAAAATGTACATTGTATGAGACCACCTTCTCTACTACTGTTACTGCTACTGTGTACTGTTTCTAACGAGCCCTGTGCTGTGTCTGTGTGTCTCTCCAGACCGCGGCTACTGTGACTGTGGCGTGTGTGAGTGTGACGAGGGCTGGTTCGGAGAAGCCTGCCAGTTCCAGGAGGAGTGTGACCTGCCCAGCAAGAAGAGCAGGGAACTCTGCAGGAACCCACAGGGGGTGGTGTGCTCCAACGCAGGTGCCAGGATGCACGTACACACAAACACACACACACACACACACACACACACACACACACACACACACACACACACAAACACACAGACAAAGCCAGGTACAACAGGACGCACTTGAATAAGACTTACTGTGTGTAGAGTAGAATAAGCATTGATAAGTCACTTCAGTCTGTGTTTCAGTCCTCGGGCTGCCAGATGTGGTTTTTGAGGCATGCAATGACTCAAACTGGGCTGAGCAAACTGGGCTTTTTATTTATCCACATGTGGACACATGTGGTTAAGCTGAGGCACAC
>JACYXH010000695.1:72500-227500 GCA_026745465.1 Lota lota | reverse complement strand
TTCTGTTCAGGTCTGTCTTCTCTCCTGCTCGTTTCCATGAGCATATACCTGCTGGAAATTTACCTTTTTCTATGTTAAAAGATTAACATAGAAAAGGAGGATTCCCAAAGTCCAGAACACTATGACCACAATATATGTGATCTACATATCGAGCTAAGCTTATGCTTCCAATTTGTTTTATAGAAACAAAAACTTGAGTCGTGATTTTGGTGAGATGTTGTTGAGATGACATTTTCCCAAATTGAATCGTTTTCTCACTACAAAAGTTCACTTTCAATAAAAAGTAAAAAATGTAAATGGCGGCAATGACCTTTCGTTCTATTTCACTAACCACTAAATGTGATGGATATTAGGCTATGTGCCTACTATTTGTTAGTCTTACAATTATCATTCCTGAAATTAATCTTAACACCTTTGGCATAGTGTTACGATACAGTCAACACTAGCATTGTAGCACTGCATGGCTCGTTGCCACATAATACACCAGATAATACAGATACAGCACATTCCAACTCAACATTATTTGGGTAAGTTTATTAAGTTCTCTCTCTCTCTCTCTCTCTCTCTTTCTCTCTCTCTCTCTCACTCTGTATTGATGTCATCAATAACGCTCACATAGAGGCTTAGGGGCCACAGACAGATAAAGCCCATGTTGTTGGAACAGTAAATTCTCCTCTCATCCTTCTCTCCACTCCTCACCATCTCATCCACCCACCCATCTGCCAGTTAATCAATTATCTCATCCATCCATCCACCCAGCCTTTTATACATCTCTCTTCCATTTGTCCTCCCTGTCAATCCATAAGACACCCTTTTGACCGCTCTTTTTCATCTCTCTTTATGTCGTCTCTATATCTCTGTCTCTGTCCTGTCAATTTCTCTCTCTCTGCCCCCCTCTCTCTCCCTCTCTCTCTCATCCTGTTTCTCTCTTTCTATCTGAATGTCTTTGTTGCTTTCTCTCTTCCTCTCTCTTTATCTCTCTCTCTGTGTCTCTGTTCCTATGTGCGTGTGTGTGTGTGTGTGTCTCTCTCTCTCTCTCTCTCTGTCTCTGTCTCTGTGCGTCTCTCTCTCTCACTACCTTGTGTGCAGGTCATGGCCAGTGCCAGTGTGGCAGGTGTGACTGTAAGGAGGGCTGGACGGGCACCAAGTGTGAACATCCGCTGTCCTGCGCGCTGTCCCCCGAGAACAGCCACAAGAGGTGTCGAGGAACGTCCAATCTGTCCTGCTTCGGACGAGGTACCCCGGCAAAACCCTCCGCCCCGGTACTGTTGCCATGGTTACGCTGGCAGTATCCGTGCGCTAAGAGAGGCGAGAGCAAAGAGAGAGAGAGAGACAGAGAGACTGATAGAGAGATAGAGAGAGAGAGAGAGAGAGAGAGAGAGAGAGAGAGAGAGAGAGAGAGAGAGAGAGAGAGAGAGAGAGAGAGAGAGAGAGGCAGAGGCAGAGGCAGAGGCAGAGGCAGAGGCAGAGGCAGAGGCAGAGGCAGAGGCAGAGGCAGAGGCAGAGGCAGAAGGAGAGAGAGAAAGACAAAGACAAAGACAAAGACAAAGACAAAGAGAAAGAGAAAGAGAAAGAGAAAGAGAAAGAGAAAGAGAAAGAGAAAGAGAAAAACAGAGAGAGGGGAATCCTCAAAATATGCCAGACCACACAGCAATCTAATCTGTCAATCAATCAAATGTAAATACAGATTAGTGCGAGTACATGAATAATGACCCAACGGGTCTGCGACAGTGTGGCAGCTCCTTCAATAGCACTACAGTCAATGTGTGGAGATTTATCACCATGCAGCATGTGCTTCATTAGTGGCCCCGCTGGAAGCAGCTTGATTTCCTGGAGCCTCTGAGTGTCAAATCAAAGTCTAATAGAAGGATCTTTATGGGGAGAACATTGGTAATCCATGCAATACGTGACATATGAGACCTAGGGGGGGTGTTTCCACAGTAGCCAAGGCAGATACCCTTTACCTGACTCACACGGTTCAAACATACCGCATAAAATACATCCATGGCAGATTACACAACCTGAGACACATTGTGTAAATACAAAGATATTTGGTGACATAGAAAGTAGCACTCATCAGCTACCAAGATCAAACGCTGTGATAGCTGGTGGTGTGTCTTCCACCTGTCTGCTACTGTTTCCTGCAACCTCAGCAATCACATTAGTAATGCTACTTTGAGACCCTGAATTGCTAGAAATAGCCGTCCAACCTGGCGAGGAATAGTCAGGTTATGGATCAACGCATCATGCTTATACCTGAAAGGTCACAATATAAAGTGTTTTGGACCATCCCCAGACAGTATTTATCTATCATGTTGCATCATCACAACCAACAGCTGGCCGTACAGTTCCTTCTAGTTCTATCAGGTTGGGCACAGTGTTAACAGGTCACAAACATGTAAGCATGTTTCTCGCAACCAGAGGATAACCGCTGAGATGGACCTGAAGGTCAGCTGTAAGATACCGCACAGCCATTTGTTCAAACCCATTACTGCATTCTCATGAGTTTTATACAACAGCTGCTGTATCTGTATTTTTACACTGATGCAGCAGCCATAATCAATCACGGCTAAGGCACGGTATGTCCTTTTGTTCAGTATAGCTACAACACACTCGCTTTCCTCGACTTTAACATTGTATTAGATCTCTAGGGGGGGTATCTGGCAGTATTCCTGAACCCTGACTCAAAGATAAAGGCTAGCGTCCACCATGACATGAGAAGCTACAGAAAAGGCCTGCTGTATAGTTCCGGGGCCTCAAGGTAACTCAGGTTGACATTCCCCTATTGGATTTGACGGTTGAATTGCTTTTTTTGCCAGTACTTTAGCGGAGGCTCGGCCCCATTTGGTGGAACCTAGCCTGCTTGGTCCCACGGCCTGCCTAGACTCACCATGGCTTAATGTAAGGCATGGTAGGCAGGTTTCATTTTGATTGCTGAAGGGAAGTCACCACAGTATGTCGACTGCAGAGTATAATCATTGGAGTACACACCAAATGTTGGCTTTGTCTACCGACTCCATAACACCAAATTATGGTTTTAGTGGCATGGAAAACTCATGAAAGAATCAACTGCAACTATGAAGGCACACAGGTGCATTTATATTCAAGTTTACATTTGTTTCTGCTTTCATACACAGTAATACAGATACATCATGCAGGGAAATGCTTGTACGAAACTACACATAAAAGAAGACAAAAGCATAATCTAGTTGGAGCCAGCAATAACAGTATACGGTCATAGTCGCTTGTTTTTCCAACTGTTTGTCACCTCTAAGTTACACACTGTGACTGCTTCATGGCAGACACGGTAGTACTGCCCGCCTAAGGCCAATGGGAACAACAACAGGGTGGTGAAGGCACCTAATGAAATAGCAAAAGATGAACTTGTGTGCAGGTTGAGGTTAATTAGCTTGAATTCCTCCAGCAGCACCTTTCAATTATCCACAATTGCTCCTGCAAAATGGCACTTAAAATTGTCCTTTGTCAAGGAACAATTACTCGGTTTTGTTTTTTTAAATGTTTATTCATTTGTTTATTTCCCTGCCCACCCACTATGATTGGGGGCTACAATTTAGAAGTCCAAAGGGCTTGCTTACACAGCCAAAACCATGGCATATGACACATAGTGTTTTGTTTTCACATTACAATGCCTCAGATTCTTCCTAGATTACATTACATTTAAATGTCAGTTACTCTTCTGTTCAGACGAGTGAATATGGGCCGTTTCATTTTCACAAAACCATTGGTTTGTGTTGTGCATCAAGAGGAATAGAAACACATAAGGACATAGATAGAGCCATCTTTTATTGTATACGAATGTCTCTGATTCCTCCCAGTGGGAAGTGAACACAAAACGAATAAAGCAAGGTGACACAGGAAACCCAGGGCCAGTACCTGCAGACTGACAGAAAACGAGGGAGAGTGAAGGTGACAGAGGTAGGAAATCACTGCAGGCTAAATGGATGTGTCTGGTACACACCAGGGCATGTTAAACCTCTGTACCAGAGCCTCCAACAACAGAACCCACGGTGCTTTCGTTCTTTTTTTCAGAAGCTTAAGCCTAGCACATTCTTCGGGCTGTGGTATTTCCTCAAGGAAACACCTGCTGTATTCATCTTTCTGCTGATTCCTGGGAGTTCAATCGTTGCCCACCCACCAATCTCTTAACTACAGTGAAAAGAATGCCTCTTATATGTATTGTTAAGAATATAGGGAGGTGGTGTATTGCCATTGCTGGTAAATCACTGCCTTCCATCTTGACTGGGTAGGTGGACTATCGGCCCCGCCGTAACATTTATTCTGCTAATGGGCCATTGAATGTCAGATGTAATAGCGCCAAAACGTACTCATACGCTCATTAGCTTACCACTGAATTACTTGATGGGTTTCTCATGTCAACATGTGGTGAATACATATTTACACTACACAGATGGTGTATTAATAATAGTACTTTAGCAGTAGTATTTTTACATCATCATTTCTCTCTCTAATGGTTGTAACAGAAGATAATTGGTTTGATATGTTCTTATGCAATGGGAATTGCGATACTTTAAAGTTGATGTTGCTGACAATTCTGTTGACAATATCCTCTCTTCAATCTTAACACTTCACTGTTTCTCCATTTCTGACCTTTAGCTCCACACTTTTTGATGGCCTTTGGAAGGTAGGGTATAATGTATTCTGTTATACTTTAACATCAGTCTTTTCGCCATCGAAAATAATATAATGTTGCAGGAGTCTGTAAAAAGAGAGCAAAATGGAGAGGGAGAGAAAGAGTGAGAGAGATAGAGTGAGAGAGAGAGAGAGAGACACAGAGAGAGAGAGAGAGAGAGAGAGAGAGAGAGAGAGAGCAATTGTGTTGCGAGAAGAATGGGGCTATGTGGAAATTTGAGTACTTCAGAAAATGTCAGTTGAATTACAATACTGTAATCCTTTTTACGTTTTTCTGCTTACAATAACACATACGATAATGATTTAGATCAACGCAGACAAAGCCTGTATCTTTATGGGCCATAAATAGCTATCTATGTAATACTGTGTTATGCAGTGCTTGACATATTGGGTTATTACACAACCTATTTTCAATGTATTTTTCTATATTATCTTCTGTTCATTCTATGGAGTTGACTTCTTTGGTCCAACACCACTATTACCATCCTACATTCGAGAGCAATAGGCTATATATCGAACAACATGAAGCAGAACAAATCGAGCGAGGATGAAAATGGATGCCTTTAACGATGAACAAGCTAGACATTGCTTGGAGTATATATATTTTTCAGTATCTTGGCGATGCTGACAAGACAATGCTAGAGCTGTCAAGCTGTCTTACGAGCAAGCTGGGATAGTTTAAGATACTTCTTAGCTCTCCTCCCATGATAAATGCTAGCCTTGACTTGCTAATGGAATGCTTTAGCAGGGGAGACTTTTCATCCAGAGCACTGAAGGAGAGGCGACGCAGGAGAGGGTGGTTGTTAGATGGGATTTATCCCTTTCGTCGTGATGGCTGGACCTGCTGCTGGCTGTCACAACAGAGGAAAAGGGAATTCAAAGGCAAGAGGAGAAGGCGTGCTTCTGGAGATAGCACAACTAGGCTAATAAACTAGTGCTGATGCCACACAGTAAATGTGTTCATGATTACTCAAAAACATGTGCGCTGGTGCACACACACACACACACACACACACACACACACACATACATGATTTCAGGTTTGGAATTGGTTTCTCTTTCCTAAGCTTTCCTTTGCTTTGCTAATCCACTGGTTGGGTATAAACCTCAGTCATTTGAGATCTGGTAGATCATTCTGTCATGTAGGTCAAAAACAGTTATAAGTATAGCGTGTGTGTGTGTGTGTGTGTGTGTGAAAACCACAGAAAAACATGAAAGAGTTAGATAGCTACAATCAACCCCAGGGTTTGGATTAACATAAGCTTAACACTTCTTGCTTCTCGTGTTGCTGCTACGTGCAAACAAAGTGTTTCAGAGCAGTTGATGTGATGTTGTCATTAAGGTGCTTCTGTCTGAATAGAGAGCAGGTCCAACACTCACACACACACACACACACACATACACACACACACACATAAACGCACACACACACACACACACACGTGTCTCTGTCATGCACACACGCATCCGAGCAGTGGATGCGTGCGTGAGGACCACAGTGATAATCGATAAGCCAGTGATGCGATGACGTCTTTGGTTGCTAGGGTTACGGTGCCCCCTGAGTAGCCAGTGGTGTGTCCTCTTTGAGTGTGCAGAGTGTGGTTACTAAACAGTGATTATGTGTGTGTGTGTGTGTGTGTGTGCATGTGTGTGTGTTTGTGTGTGTGTGCGCATACGTGTGTGTGTGTGTGTGTGGGTGGGTGTGTGCATGTGTTTGTGTGTCTGCTTGTGTGCGTGTGTGTCTGCCTATGGAAAGAATGTGTGTTTAATAGTGTCTTTGTGTGTGTGTGTGTGTGTGTGTGTGTGTGGGGGGGGGGGGTGTTGGTGTTTGGTATAAGGACTAGTCTACTTACGCTGATGCTCTCAACAGTGTCATTACATGATGAATGCATTTTTTCACCGTGTTCATATTTCATGCACCGACCTTGACCGTGTCTTCCCCATAAAAGGTCATAAGAAATAAATACATGTTATCCCCCATAGACAAAATTGTGAGTTTCCAAGAAAAAGTGTCAACATCAGAGCTAAGGTGTTTAACGCATTGGTTAAAAACAAACACATTGGTTAATTTCCCTAATACCATACACATTGTTGATATTCACATGTATACATACAAACATTCAATTCAATTCTATTTTAGGACATTATAAAGAAGTTCAGATACATATAGGCTGTTTATTCTGTGTTGGACAGTAGTTAACCAATAACTGATGATTCTTTTATTTGAAAGAAGACACACAAAACAATGAAAAAGCTGTGCAAATTAGCAAGTGAATGGGAATCAACAAGAAAGCATTAAACTTTTTAGGCTTAAAAAGATATGAATAACTAACTAAACTAATAAATAAACATATGCATGAATAAATAAACACATCGCCCCCCCCCCCCCCCCCCCCCCCCCCCCCCCTTAAATCAAAGTGATGTGACTCCAACTAAACATGTTAAAAAGGCTAACTTAAAAGTAAACCAATACTATAAATCTGTGGATTTTGTTGTGTTGTAATTACAGAAAGACAGTATTTATCCGTACTATAGCTAGGGACGGTCGACAAAACGAATCATCCCATAGCAACATCATGTGACCAAAATATGAGCAGGAAGTGGCTATGGATGGAGTTATTGCAGCTCTGTCAGAGTACGTGTGAGATGATCAATGGGAGGGTATAGTGCTCAACTACAATGACAGGTCAGACAGTTTCAGGAATCAATTATGTGTTCCTAATGAGTTGTACCATTAGCCTGAACACTCACTGTGTGTGTGTGTGTGTGTGTGTGTGTGTGTGTGTGTGTGTGTGTGTGTGTGTGTGTGTGTATGCATGCATGCGTGCATGTGGGTGTGTGTGTGTGTGTGCATGTGTGTGTGTGTGTGTGTGTGTGTGTGTGCATGCATGAGTGTGTGCAGGCATGTGAGTGTGCATAGGTGGCTTCATGAAGTAGTATTGAAATCTAGATTTAAGTGGGAACCGGAGTGATTGATTTACATACAAGATAGGCTTGTGTGCCTGGAGGGGTCATTTTAATGGAGATTAACTCCAGTTTTAAATCCATTAAATGCTCCCAGTTCTGTGGGAATCTCTTAACAGGAGTTTGTGTGTGTGTGTGTGTGTGTGTGTTTGCAGGGCAGTGCCAGTGTGGTCAGTGTACCTGCCACCCTCCAGGAGACAGTCGTATCCATGGCAAGAACTGTGAGTGTGACGACCGGCAGTGTGATGACCTCAATGGAGACATCTGCGGAGGTAAGCACAAATCAAGACACCCAGACAGGTGTGCAGGCACAAGCATGCATACACAAATTCACACAAGAATGCAGACACACGCACGCATGCACACACACACACACACACACACACACACACACATACACACACAAACACACAAAGATGCAAGCACACCCCAGCACAAATGTGCGCACGCACACACATACACACACACCCACAGACATACACACACACACACGTACACACAACTTGATGCCCTCTCCCCCCCCTTCACTTTCAAAATGACACCCAGGGCCAGCCACTGATGTTTGAAGATCAATGCAGCAGCACAAGGCTTTCTGTTGTCTTTGATATCTACCATCGCCCCCGTGGTCCCCATCCCACAATTGAATTTGAACAAGATTGCTCTTTTCTCTTTGAAGGCGCAATCGCCACACTCACACGGAGAAGATTGTGCTCCCGATGTTTAGACGAGGCCTGATGTCATGGAAGAATCTGACTACAGCCAGCCTCTCTCCCTATAACTGCTGCTCTGAGAGAATAGTGGACATGTGCTGCTGCATGTGTGACTTTCAGCGAGGGGAACGGGGGACGGGGGGGGGTGAGGACAGACGCAGAGAGACAGAGAGAGAGAGATAAAGAGAGAGCATACAAGAGGGAGAGAGAGAGACAGAGACAGAGAGATAGAGAAAAAGGGAGATTGGGAGAGAGGGAGAGAGGAGGGCAGAGTGAGAGAGGGGGAAGAGAGTTGGAGTGAGTGAGAGCAGTGGAAAAGTGCAAGTGGAAAACTCACATGGAAGACAGATGTGTCACACAATAGATTCCTTCACCCTTACTGGCTCGAAGAAAAATACTAAGTTGCATGACACATTACTGTGTAACACAAAATTACACTAAATATTTGTTTGTGTTTGTGTTTGCTGCATTCACTTCAGGTATGTGTGTTTTGCTTCATTGCATTGTACATGTCTTATTTAGGGAGAATTTTTTCCCTTTGTTGTATTTGGCTTGTTTTTTACTTGGCGTAATAACTTAACGACTCGCTGAGCACACTTCTATTTGATGTGCATTGATATGGTCACAAAAGTAAAGTACAGTAAAGGCACACTAGCACTTTGCAGAGTACCTTCGCCTGCAATCCCAGAAGGCCTAGTGCAGCCCCAAATGCATTTCTAATAGAGTAAGCACTTACTGTGTGTTGTTCCTAATTCCTGTCTACTATTTTACCCGCCAGCAGCTTCCTGTTCTGTTTATTAATGTATCTCTTATTTCTTTCCTTCTTTTTCTCCTCGCATGCTGTTAGTTATTATTTTGTCCCTGAGCTCAGTTGGCTCAAGCCATAATTGAATGAGATTTGGGGACACATTACAGCACACATATAGTGTCGCTCCCTGTGAAGAGTCGGATTTGCATCACCGGGATGCACAACTACAGATTTGATGTGCTTCAATTAAAATCTCTCAGGCATCTGTGGTCAATTAGTCAATACAACCGACACACACGTAAATATGCCTCTCAACAATGTTGACACAGACACAAACACAGACACGCACACACACACACACACACACACACACACACACACACACACACACACACACACACAGTCACATGGTTTTAGGTTTACTTTTACATTTACTATAAACACATACACATACTCTCATGCACAGTGCTGCCATAATGTAAGCCAACGTTATTCTTCTGGGTGCCCTCATATATTTAGTGGGAGTCTGTGACATTAACTGGTGCATTGCAGCAGAGCAGGATGCTCCTTCATAGTGGATGCAATATTTATGGGAATGCATTACTGGGGCTCATTGTGTGCTGGAGTGATGTGAGACAATGTCTCTGTGAAATGCCTGGGAGAATGGCAGAGGAAGCACACACACACACACACACATAAACACCACACAAACACACAAACAAATACACACACACAGACCATGTCCACGCACACACAAACATACACACAGACACACACGCACACAAAGACCATGCACAAGCACAGACACACAAACACACTCACACATCCACGCACACACACACACACACACACACACACACATACAGACACAAACACATACACAGAGAGACACACACACACAGACCATGCACAATCGCACACACAAACACCCACACACACCCACAGACCATGCACAAGCGCACATACACACACACACATACACACACACACTCTCTCTCTCACACACACACACAAACACACACACAAACACACAATCTTCTTTAGCAGGGGGCATAGTATTAGCTTGCTGCGGGACTCTTGTACATCAACTAATCTATAAAGCATTGCATTCTGCAATCCCCATTTTCTGTGTCATTTTAGGTGAATACAATGCCCTCAACTCACCGACTAACGAAAACACATTGACAACAAGTAGTCCCACGTCTCTCTTCCCCACAACACAAGGCAACGCTCCACCGCCCCGCTGGCAGTGGCTAGAAGGAGAGAGCGTTGGCTGTCTGGGAGGGCTTATGTACGAAGGCAAACTGTCTCTCCCTCTCTCTCTCTCTCTCTCTCTCTCTCTCTCTCTCTCTCTCTCCACCCGTTATATGAGCCTCCCTCTGGCTTTTCTCCTCCTCCACTCCACATTCTCCCTGTTAAGTGACCTCTTCAACTGTGCCGAGCAACTCCCTCAGTCCCCCTCTAAATAAATCAGCAATACAGTCTCTTGTCTCTGTCAAAAGCGCTTCTGTAAGATGAAACAGAGTGCAGCCTCCCCGCCTCACTGTGGAGTCCAGGGCTGTGTAAGCCGCTATGCTGTATAAATGGTGGCGTTTGAAGGCAGGCTAATTGAAAGAGCGAATAGGGCACTGCTGCTGCTCATTCAATGCTATTAACTGATCTCTCTGCAGGCCGGGTGTTAGGTGCTGTTTGCTGTGTGCTAGGTGCAGCCATGCGAGGCCCACCCTATCTGCAACTCCTCTCTGCTGAGTGACAAGAAGCCCCAGATGACTTCCGCAGAAACCCCTCCCTGCTGCTAAAACACACACACACACACACGCATACATGCTAGCACATATTTGCACACGCATACATATGCCCATGCAGACAAACACACGCACACACACACACACACACACATGCAAGCATGTATGCACACACACACATACACACACACACACATACACACATACACACAGGCAGAAGCATGTTGACTCCATTCAACAGCAGTAAATTGTGACAAAGACGAAAAGCAACCTAAAAAGACAATGAGAGGTCAAGAGACAGTATATCATCTGCGTGGATGTGATAGAGTTAACGTTCGATAGTCCGTAGTGGCAGAATGAGCCGTCTATTAACCTCTATATTTCCGATCTTCCGCTACACAAATGGAGAAATGTTTACCATAACAGTTTACAGTGTTTGTCTCGGCCTCCCCATCCGTTTGACTCTAGCGATCCATTTTGTAACCATCTCAACATATTTCTTGTTAGAGTTGTACATCATGAAACTATTTTTCCTCGTGAATAATAATCGGTATTAAAGCTAGAGTATGTTCACTGTCTTCCATGCAGAACTGCTCGATATGTGTCCCTACTTGTGATCCCCTCCTCTGACAGGATTTGTTATAGAAATCCGTCAACGACATCACTACCTTGATGTGACACGATTTAAATAACAGCAAGCCCTGCTGCACGAGTGATCCTTAAGGTTCTATGGAAGATTGACGAGGCAGCTTTGTGTCGTGTGTGTGTGTCTGTCTGTGTGTTTGGGTGTTTGAGGGGGTATGAAAGTAGGTAGGTGGTAGTCTGATGTGGATGTTGTTGGTTGTTGTGTTTATTTGTGTGTGCTTTTGTGTGTGTGTGTCTTTATTTGTACATATGTGTCACCATCTTCCCTAGCCCTTCTTCATGTTTTTTTTTCTCTCTCTCTGTCTATGGAGTGTGGGAGTTTGATTAAGCAGAACACATGACCATTGATGACAGTTCCTTTCATGTCTGGAGGGGAAATACAACCATCCCAAGCTGTCTTCTGTCTTCCTGTGGCTGTCACCTTGTTCTGCTTATTAGTTTCAAAGTTCAACGTCTCCCCCTCTCACATTTTGTTCTTTAGTTTCTTCTTCCCTCATTTAAAGTCTGTGTTTTCTATTTTTTTGGGCAAAAGACATACGTACACCTCCTTAGTTCCTTAAGATTATTTGAAATGAAACATTGTTTGTGTAAAGGGTAAATGAACCCCCTGTTTCAGCACAATCCTTTTGTTAGTACACGCTTTTGATAATGAGCGTTATAATGAGCGATGTGTTGATTATGAAACACACCGTGGTGTTATACTCGTAAGTGTCTGAGAAACCCAACCCATTCTCGGCCATCATCATTAACCGCGCATCAGACGGAGCTCCACACATCCACACACCGTGGCGTTAAGCGTACCAGCTCCGCGTCAGCGGCACTTCATCGTGATGTTGAAGTGCCTCCGAAAAGGCACTACGATGTCACGAAAACAACGGGACCGTAGTACAGAGCACAGAACAACGTTCACAAACCGTTACATGGATTTTTTTACCAGTTTCCTTCTGAATTACGCCAATATTTTAGTACTAATGACAAAATAGCATATAAGATTATGTATGATTATGATTAAGACCATAAAATACATATTAATACCACCCCAGGTCATGGCTACTGCTCCTGCGGGCGCTGCATCTGCGAGGAGGGCTGGTTCGGCAAGACATGTCAGTTCCCCCGGAAGTGTGAGATGACCGACAACCAGAGCAAGGAGCAGTGTGAGACATCCGATGGAGTGCTGTGTAGCGGGAAAGGTGAGCAGCGTTATGTCATACTCAACCCCCTACCCGCACCCACACCCCCACCCCCAACCCCGCTCATTTCATTGAACTTTTAATGGCGTTATAGCATGCAACATACATACATGTATTGTGAACTGTCTAAGTAGAAGGATGAATGTTGCATGATCATCTTGGGATGTCCAACCCTATAGATCCATTCTGTACTGTTGCATCGTATGTTGGTTTTGCTTTGTGTGTATTTTTGTAACCCTGCCTATTATCAAAATCAACCAATATTGATTTGTGTCTGCAAGCATTAGGTTGAAAAATGTGAGTAAATGCAGCTGAAGAGGGACATGGGATTTGTAATTTATACAAGAATTGTTGAACAGCAGAGCAACATAATAGGATCCCTGGATATCTGTATTTCCATAATAAAATGTTTTTGAGTTCTGACCATTGAGCGGATAGTCAGTAGATGTTTTAGTTTGTGTTTCAAAGAGAGGACACTGACTGGAGACATAAAAGTACATATTATTTATTATGAATCAGGAATGGGTTTCACAAACAGCAACTCATACCGCAACTCACTGGCGATTACAAAACATTTTTAGAAAGACGGGAGTCACAGCCTTTGGATTGCGTTTGTGAGCTCTGGAATAGGTTATGACATGGCTAGGATTGTCGAATAAATCCTAGAGACCTGATAAGAAACTGGGATAAGGGTCTACAGAGAAAAGAAAGAAAGAAGGAATAATGAAAGGAAGAAAGAGGGACATTCCTGCCTCATTGTCCTAATCATCAGACCACCTGAGGTGAGTTTAGGGTCTGACCTGTGTGGAGAAATTAATTTGGAGGAGAGGAGAGTGATTAGGTGTGTGTGTGTGTGTGTGTGTGTGTGTGTGTGTGTGTGTGTGTGTGTGTGTCTTCTGGCAGGTTCTTGCCACTGTGGCCAATGCATCTGCTCTCCTAAGGACTGGTGGGTGTCTGGGGAGTTCTGTGAGTGTGATGACCGCGAGTGTGACAAGCATGATGGGCTCGTCTGCACAGGTAATGTTGGACATTCTCTCTCTCACACACACACACACACACATACACAAATGCACACATACTCAGACACACACGCACACAAACACAAACACACACATGTAATTTTGCTAATTTAATGAAGCTCCACATGTCATTCATATAAAATAAAGTCTTTACCCTCTAATCGTTTTGAAAATCTCTACATAATGTTGCACTTATGTTCCTCTGTATTCGTTTTATACTGCGTGGCTAACATTTGGACAGCTGTTTATATGTGCTTCTCTTACTGGCTCCATGGCTATAAATGTCAGCTTTAGTGTCACTCAAATAAGCATCGATGGCTTAAGATGAAGACAATGGCCAAGCAAGAAACTGCAATTGCAAATGAGTTTCATCACTCCTTACTATTTTCTGAAGCAAAGGTGTGTCAATGAAATCCATTAATCAATAGCACAAATCCATATCATTATCATGGCTAGTCCCAGCCTACCATAAATACATGGTCGTCAAAGAGTGGTGGCCACTCCACTGGACCTGCACTTGCCCTCATTTCCTGCAGAAATCTTAATTCATAGAGATTGGACCAGGGCCAGAGTGTGGTTTTAGGGTTAGATTAGGGTCTCTCGAGTCCAGGGTCCACGGTCCACGTACAAGGACCCCAGGGGGACCTCGGATGGGGAATGGTCCCAGGACAGGGCTCACAGTTTCAGGACAGGGCTCATGATCCCTGCACAGGCCGCTAAAAATTGAGGTGCTTAAATTGAAGCTGCATACATTTCAAGTGTACCTACATCTTAAGCTGCTAAGTGTAGCCTACTTATAAAATGAATGTACTTACATTTTTATGTAATGCTATAACTTCATTTAATTTAAGATTTTAATACATTTTAATGTTGTCTTAATTTATGTCAGTGTAAAGCCCTTACGAATAAACATGTAGTGTTCACACAAGAACAGGCTGAGATGGCTCATAGGCATAATACGCTTCTGGCCTGGGTTCAAGTCTGACCGTGTTAGTAGTACAAATGTGTAGGAAACAAAAATAAAATAAATCTAAATATACCGGTCCTTCACATTATTATAGGTATTAACTAAGAGTTGCATGGGGAGAGTTTATTGTTCAGTGTAGTGGCTAGGTAGTTTGACTCCCAGCAGAAAGGTACTAATTAGGATTCCCAAGGTGTTCTCATAAATCAGTTATTCTTATCTGTGGGAGTATAACTAATACGTTTTAAGCCGCTTACATTTGAGCTGTTAACATGTAAGCTGCTTACATTTGAAGCTGCTTAAACTTTAACATACTGATTATATATTTTTTGTAATAGGGTTAGTGTTAGTAGGGTTAGTTATAGGGTTAGTATTAGTAATAGGGTTAGGGTTAGTAATATGGTTAATGTTAATGAACAATATAGACTCAATGTTTGATTTCTGATGGTACTGATATGATGAGTTGTCTATTGTATAGTAGTAATGTTTTATAATTCTGTATGTCCTTGATTTAATTGAACAAATTCTTATATATTTACATTCAAGCAGATGTGGCACCCCAAAATAACGTCTGGTCCCTTGCTGGCCACCCCATCAAAAATTGTCTGGAAAGCTACATGGAAAGATAAATAGTTAGGAAAGCTCTCTTTCCACCTTTTAGATTCATATTTTTGTTCGTCCTCCATCTCGTCATTTATGTTTACAATGGGCCAGTAACCTATCCAAACCAGATGCCTCTCAGATGTGTGAGAGAACGGAAGAAGAAGTAATTTGCTACAGGAAGTAATATGATTAGGGGAAGGAGTGGAGACTTGGGTAGCAAGTCTACCAATAATGGTCAAGATATATATCATTGCACCAATACTGTGAGATGGTGTCATAGAAGAAAAGTAAACTCAAAACACATCAAATAATAAATGAATGGGATTTTGTTCCGCTGGTTATGGATCATATATGCAATCAACAAAGGAAAATAATTCCAGGAGGTATATTCCAGTCTCTTGAGCTACTGATGTAAATCTATACTGTTCAGTAAAGATAATAGACCAAACCTATATGAAGTACAATTCTATCTCGTTCATGGTGCACACATTTATTCAGAAGCGCGGGCATGATTCACATCTTACACGAGGCCCGGTGAGAGGGGAGAGGTGCTGTGGATAAGACCCAACCCCTCTTCTATCTTTAGTTTCACTTGACTGGAAAGCTATTCTCCAGTCCTGCGCCCCCCTCTCTTGCCCTGGGAGACGGCAGGGGTGTGAAAAGAGAAACCTTGTTAAAGGTCAGGCAAGATGAAACCGCTCCCTGGACTCAATGCACAGCTTCCTCTCTCACCTTCTTCTCGCAGGGAACGGGGTGTGCAATTGCGGCGTCTGCGACTGCTGGGACGGCTGGACGGGCAACGCGTGCGAGATCTGGCTCGGGACTGAGTACTGAGGAGGAGGATGAGGAGGAGGAGGACCGAGACAGACCCCGCCCAACCCCCAGAATGGAGGCCAGGGACGGGGGAGGAAGAGGAGGAAGAACGGACCGGGAGCTAAATAGAAACACGTCGGCGCGTTGTACTTCTTCTGCATCACATCAACACCTTCTCCCCATCGCTTGCGTTGCGCGCGCGTGTGTAAGTGTGTGTGTCACAGTAATAATTCATTCGTTGTACTGGTTACAAATTGTCTTTATTAAAACTGTGTTTTGTATGCAAGAAAGAAACAACCATGGAAGCAAGAAAAGCATTTGTTGTTATTTTTTTTTCATGATCAGAACACAACACAATGTAACCCCTTTTTATATGTTTTCAATACAACTATATGTATGAAACTTGTATACATAGGAATGCTTACATATAACCAGAGAGCGACATATAATAGGATGCAGGTACATTAACATAAGTCAGACATAGAAAAAAACAAATGTTTTAAATTAAATGTGTGTTTTTTGTTTAAATCTGTGGGATTTTGAGGGAATAATTTGTTACCCTGGCAATCAGTTTATTGTTGCACTTTTTGACAAATTGGACACATAGTTGACCCTGCAATCAAGTCAGAGGTATTTTGAGGTTTTATTTTATTATTTTTAATAATAAAACATTAAATGTGCCGCATGACACAACATTTTTTGTGGAAAACAACGCAAAGATCTTAATCATACAACGGTTATAAATCTGTTTTAGCATGGCATAACTTCAATGGGCATACTTGCTATGGTATATTTATATTTGAAAATAAATCTTTATATAGTGCCTATTCCTTTCCATCTTAACAAAATAAATAAATGACTATTCCATGACATTCCACTGAGTATTACCCTACTGTTGTCATAGATAGACAAGGAGTGTTCTCGCTGTACTCACACTGGTGGCGAATGCTAACTTGTATGTGGCAGAAATAAACAGAAGGACATACATAGTTCAGCAGTAGCATGCTGGTTGTCCGTATCGCTATCAAAATGTTGTACCAGGGGGACGAGAGCCGCATTGACACAAGCTCAATCACGGCTTGAAAAGAGGGCCGGTTAGAAGTCACAAAGAAAGCTTCATGTAAATTCTACTTTGGCCTTTTTTCATGCTTATTTTAGTACTAGCCAAACCCTTCCATTTTAATGTGTCGCTTCAAAATGACAGGTGCAATAATATACTGCACACTATATTGCATTAAGTATGTTACTGACATTACAGTACACCTTTATATAAATATTTTATTCATTATGTTGTATATGTGTATACAACAAACACAAACTGTACAGTGCAGACAAACTCATTGCATATATGTATGTAAAATTAGCAGTACATACCAACATTGCCTACTACATGCAGTTCATCATTGCCGTCCTCTCACCATGCAACAAATGGGACAACAGACAAAAGAAAAGCGCCGGAACAGAAGCACAGGTTGTTAAAAGAAAGAAAAGAAATAAACGAAGATAACTCTCAGAAGATGTCCATGTTACAAATCTGAAGAGGAGACAGGAAATCGATATTGGATAACTGTCCTTGTCAAAAGACGATATCACCCTAAAACCTGTATGCAAGAGGAAATTACACAGGAACAAAAAACAAGCAAAAAATAAAATAAAAAATGGTGGCTACAGAGATCACATGGGGATGTACATTTGCACACCAGTCATATACAAAAATAAGTCAGCCTCAGAAGTGCCAGTCAGGTGGACTGAAGGGCCGGAGAAGCCAGCCCAGCATGTAGAGTTCATCAGGGGAGCATGGGAGGTTATAAATAGGACATAGGTCAGACAAGGGCCCCAAAAATCAACTAAAGTGGTATGCAGCTCTGTATAGCATCGTAACCATAGCAATAGCAACCCTGCACAGACAAACACTAAAGTCAAACTAATGTGCTTCATCGTATTTGTAATAAGTCACTTGTCACCCCAATCAACTCAAGAAAATCAGTTCACCAAATCAAATTGTCTTATTATCGTTTTTTAGCAGCATACAGTAGCATAACCCTACGTTACATTTTAAATCGTGACCTACACCCAAACGTTTAGGTAAATGAGTAAACGCAAGACAAGCATAACATGACCGATGGGAGAGGGATGGTTGATCACATCACTAACAGTCAGTGTGGAAATGGTAACAGAAGGTGCTGTGGGCTACAAAGTGTACCAATGTCATACAACATGCCTGTGCATCTCCTAGACCAAAGCACAGTATTAATCGCTAACATATCCATGTAGTACTTCTCCCAGGACCTTGCTTCCTTGTAGAAACACATGCATGTGAATCATTTCCAAAGCATAGCTGTAGCCTCTCCAAAAGGATGAAACAGTCGGGGAAAAAGGCTTATGTTTTAAGAGTTGATCCTTAGCAGACGCCCATTTTGGACTGTGCAACTACTATCACAGTGAAAGCGTTGATGTATAGAATCACACAAAGGAAAAAAATATGTATACATGTATTTCTGAAGTCTTTATATCTTTTTGAGGGATTCACTTCTTCTGATTTGAAAAAAAGACTTTGGTCATTGGGTACGGGTGAGTGTGAAGGATTGGAGTGAGGGAGTGACCAGTGGTTTTGTGACTTGGTGGATGATGCTACTGTGTTGTCCTTTAATGGACGTACTGGGTGAGGGTGGGTGGGGGGGCACCTTGGGGGACCCAGTGGAGAATAGGAACCTGCTATTGCATGCCAGGAGTGGTAGGTGTGCCTGGGGGGTGGGGGGGGGGGGGGGGGGGGGGGGGGGGGGGGGGGGGGGAAGAGAGAGGTGGTCGAGGTGTCAAGTTCCAATTAGCCACACGATAGGCTAAGATAGGATTCATACTGGACTCTGCATGCTGAGCTAGGAGACATTCCTCTCGCCATAAGATCCTGTCAATTGATCCGAACAAAAACTAACTTTGTCTTTTTATTTGTTTATTTGGTTTTGTTGTCATTTTAGTTTTTTAGAATGGGTTTTTTAATTTTTTTGTCGTTTTTTGTTTCGTTTTGTTTGATGAGTTTATAATATAAGCCATCACTTGTATTTACTGCTGCAGAGGAAGAGAGAACACAATACTAACCTGAACCATGCTTTTACTTCACTGAACTAAAGTTGGTGGATGTCGTCTATCCTAGGCTACCACAGAGCCACGTGTACCCCGACCCACCCCACCCCCCTCCCTCTCTAACTGGACGTAGACGCAGCCGGTGGGTCGGCTGTCTGTCAGTGCTGCGGTTTACATAGACCATCTGAGTCAAAGCCCCATGCCCCGAATCCTCGCCTAGTGTAGCTAAGGGGAGGGTCGACGGGGCGAGGGGCGACAGAAGGCCTATAAGGCCTAGAGGATATTCCTAGAGCCTAGAGCGCTCCGAAATATAATTAAAGAAAAATAGATTTCATTTTTTTTTTTCGTTTTTATTCTATTTACCAGAGGAGGCAAACGGAACCCGTTTGTGGGATTGAGATCATGATACGTATACATACCCTCCTCATACAGCGCTCTCCCACATACATGCACAGCTGTAAATGAGTGTGTGGGCTGTGTGTGTGTGTGTGTGTGTGTGTGTGTGTGTGTGTGTGTGTGTGTGTGTGTGTCTGTGTCAACATTGTTGAGAAGCATTTTTACTTGTGTGTCGGTTGTGGGCCATTGTATTGACACACATTGAGTGTGTGTGGAAGGGAGGGGGGGTCCTGCAGATCAATTGCAGTGGGGGTAATTAGCACTTCATCAGTTATGATTTGGTGCACTATCTGACAGTCTACTGTCTGTTTAGATCGAGGTGTGAAAAAACGAATCTCACCCGTAGACTCTGTTTTTAACATTGTGGAAGTGTATGTGTGTGTGTGTGTGTGTGTGTGTGTGTGTGTGTGTGTGTGTGTGCGTGCGTGTGCATGTGTGTGTTTGTGTGTGTGTGTGTGTGTGTGTGTGTGTGTGTGTGCGTGCGTGCGTGCATGTGCATGTGTGTGTGTGTGTTTGTGTGAGTGTGTGCATGCACATGATTGCAGGTATGCATGTGTTGTACTGACAATAAGAATAATGGCATTATCTACACTTGTTGTGTCTTATCTTTTACATTGTTGGGAATTTGTGACAAACTTAAACACACACACACACACACACACACATACACACAAACACAGTCTGATGCCCTTCCAACAGTATATTTTTGTTGTTTCTAAATTACAAAGAGAAAGAAATTGTCGATGAGCAATCCAAAGTGTTTTTTTACTCTATTTGTTCAGTCTCCATCCCAGAACATAGCTGGTGCACTGCAGTATAGAAAATAGATCTAAATTGACACAAGCCACTGCTGTGACAGGCCGTCATGTGGGACTGGTGGTGGTGGTGGTGGTGGTGGTGGGGAGGGGGGGGGGGGGCTGGGTGTGTGTGGGGGATGGGTGGCGGTTGATCTCAGACGAACCTTAGGCAAGCAAGTTAGCACGCGTGTGGCCGCTGGACACGCGTCATTCTCATGGGTTCCCATGGTTACAGAGAAGATTCTAAAGGCATTCCGTGTCCGGCCAGGCACTCCGAGATCAGAGTTCCTTTTCATTTATTCTTCCGTCCAGTGAAGCAGGGAACATCCCTCCCCGACCACCCCTCCCCATCCAAGTGAAATTAATCTGACCAATCACGAGGCCGTGGGTCAGAGGGAGGAAGAGGAGGAGGATAAAGAAGAAGAAGAAGAAGGTAGGAAGTTCTTGCCTGGTGATCTGCATCATCCACGACAGAGGAAGAGTCACGTTCAGAGTCTAGTAGGGGCAAGCCCCTCCTCCACCAACCCCCTCCGCCCCTACCACACCCTAAGACAACCCTTACACCCCACCCCCACCCTCCCCCTCCTTTCTACTCCCACCACTTGCAAGCCCCTCTGTGCACGCACTCTCCCTCTCTCTCTCTCTCTCTCTCTCTCTCTCTCTCTCTCTCTCTCTCTCTCTCTCTCTCTCTCTCTCTCTCTCTCTCTCTCTCTCTCTCTCTTTGTCACACACACACACACAGAGGTGTACACGCACTCGTACACACACACTCTGCGTTGGTCAGGTGTGGCTATGTGGTAGGCTTGTCGGGCTTGCTGACCGGTTTCCCGCCGTTCATCATGGCCGGCTCACTTGTGCTTTTACTGGTAGCGGCCACGGTCGCCGCCGCCGCCGCCGCCGCCGCTGCCTTGGGCACTGTTTCACCGACGTCGTGCAGCGAGGGTTCTCTGTACATGGCAACTGGAGGTGGGGGAGAACACAGGTATGTTGGGAGGAACCAGTAGTAGAACCGTATGTAGTACATTCACATCGGGTTGATTTAGCCGATGCTTGCATCCAAACCAACATGCATTCAGTGCAAAAAAAAAAAAAGTGCAGCATGAAGTTTATTTAGCTTTTACGTAACGAATAATGTACAGCGAGCTGGGCATTATTGCATATAAACCACGCTTATTGCATGTACAATTTCTTTAAGAAATCAATAATTTGACATTTTGATATCTTACAATTTGATAACAACAAAAAATGATTTAATCGATTTAAAAACAATTAAAAAACGAATTGTCTGTTTGATTCTTTGGTTGTAAATAGCATCCATAGCAACGGTCTGTTATTCAAAGCAGTGGTCTGCTATTCAGAAATAACAGATCCTATAATGCTGTTATTGACCAATCAGAATAGAGTATTCAACAAAGCAGTGTAATAACAGTGTATTATAGTTACAGCGCCAAAAAGTGGGTTCAATATTCAAGAGAAAAGCTTATGATTGAACATCATAATGAAAGAGTACCTTGTTCAACTGAGACATCAAAGATCACCAAAGACATATTTATATTTCTTACTAAAATCACTTCAACTCAAAGAATAGTTTAAACATAAATTACCAACTACTCCATAGTTAGTTAGCTTCATAGTTCAACTACTATTTCTAGATTATCATTATTGCCTCAACAGCACAACACCAAAAGATAAATATAGAAAGAAAGAGACACAAGTGGCCATAAATCTGAATCTGTGTATGTGGGACTGATCGCTGCATCATCTGTGCCACCATAAACTATCCACATGGGCGGGCGACACAGACTTTCATTGAAATTCAGCCAGCGGATAAAATTTACAACATCGACGGAATGGCTTTATGGTGTCTCATGCTGCTGCCCTGTTGGTAAGCACAGGATAGGATAATGACTAGACTAGATACTTTGTTATTGTTGTTGTTGTTGTTGTTGTTGCTCTTCCAAGGTTTGATCTAAAGATCTTCTTTAGGAAATCCCCCCCAAATGGCTTTATAGAAGTAATAACTTTGAGTCTCAGTCTCTGGGTGATTCCACTCCTTTGTCAAACCGCTGGAGAAGAAACCCCAGCTTACCTTCTAATGGCTTGGGCAGGAAGTGAGCAGCTGGTTTGGTCTTCTTTACTCGGTTCCCCTTCATGGCTTGGCCATCTTTGTTCAGGCCCAGGAACCACGCTCTCCCCGACTCTTGTTGTCGATACAACATGGATGAGTAGATCACATAATAGTTTTCAAATACAGACTCCTTGAATTTGCATTCCGCCGTAAAGAGTTCCTGAGAAAAGGGGCAGAGCACACGAGAAAGGAGATGTAAGACCTTTGGGCTTCTGTGGCCCTGACTGGGAGAAAACCTTTCAAATCTCGAGTGGGGAACCCCTACATGTGGAATCATGTAGAGGAGTAGAATCCTGCAAATCTAACATTCACATTATGATGAATTATTCACTAGACCACACATTTCTACTGTATATAGTGGTCTCAAGGACATAATGCTTACAGGGTCTCGTCTAATGCTGTGGCAGGAACAGAAACTGCCACAGACCTTCGCCTGCTGTACTGAAATCTGAGCTATATATATGTATGACAGAGCGCCTTACCAGATATAATCTTGTTTGATTCAAGCACTGTTGTAATAATCTGCTCTGATGAAACACAACACCCAGCTTCTCCGTGGCCCTCACCTTGACACTGGATGTCCAGCCACTGAATTAGCCAATTAGCACATGTTCTCAACAGAGGTTATAAATTGTTAGGCTGCGACCCCCCTGCCGCCCCCCAGGCAAAATAACACCTCCAAACATATAGAGAGAGCGTATCTATGAGCCTTGTGAAGTCAATATAACACTATAAAACTAGGACATACTCAGCAGCAGACCTAAAAAGACATGTCTGAACCATGGATTCCTCCCACCATCTTTTACACCCTCAATTCATCAATGACAATTGAACAGCGAAGCACCATATCTCTCTCTCTCTCTCTCTCTCTCTCTCTCTCTCTCTCTCTCTCTCTCTCTCTCTCTCTCTCTCTCTCTCTCTCTCTCTCTCTCTCTCTCTCTCTCTCTCTCTCTCTCTCTCTCTCTCTCTCTCTCTCTCTCTCTCTCTCTCTCTCTCTCTCTGCCGTTTCCCATCCATCGCCAACCAGAAGGGTCATAAAATGAACTTCCGCATTGTCCGCCCAGCCTCGCTAAAAATAAAGCCTTTCATTAGGAGGCGGGGGTGTATTAATCAGAGCGGCTCGTTACCCGCTCCAGGAAGCTGTGCACGTCTGTTGGGAAGCATCCACACTGGCCTTGTCCCCAACTAAAAACATTCATAGACTTCACTGGTATTATTACAGCGTTTAGAGCAACATGTCGTTCCGTCGCTGTACCTTTAAGACAAAGGGATGCATTCAGACCTGTTCACACATGTTTTGATAGCGAAAGCAAAAGGTGAAGCAAATGTTTTTTTCATTCTTTTTTTTTATTGTAATGCACTTTTTGATTATACTATCTCCCACTGTGTCGTAAAGGGACAAGGTGATCCCCTCTCGGGACAGAGCAACATTTGGGTCTGTTTACGTGCATAATGCTTAGTTCCTGTTCACGCATGACACACGAGCACAACATAATAGCGGTTAGTGGCCTTCTGCTAATTGACTCCTGTCAGCGCCGGACCATCTGGAAGTATTCCACTGAAGGCAGCACTTTGCGTTAAAAGGACAGCAGATACACTTAAGGAACCCATAACGAATAATAAGAGAGGCATGCAGCTGTATTTAAGAACCCACTCCTGGCTGAGGGTTCATCGCTGTCAAACCAAAGGGAGCCGCTGCCGTAACATGAGCGCACAAGTGTAACAAGTGTTGTTCACTATGATAACATGGTCGAGTTGAAAACATGTTTGTCAATGGAGCCACTGATAAGGCTTGTCACAGAATGCGTGTCATTGACATGCTATTAACATCTTACAGTTGAACAGTCCGTCTAGCCAGTTGTAACATTACACGACCGCCTTAGCTCAAAATCGATATGATGGACGACGGATGACAGTAATCCGATTGTTGACGTTGATCCGAGTCAATTCGCAAGTATCTTCAGCTCATGTCAAAACAAAACCAAACGACCTGGAATGACCAATGCATTGATTGACAGCCATGTCTGATTAAACCTTTAAAAAGGGCGAGCCCCCCCCCCCCCGCATCTCAACAGCCACATAAATAAACATTCCCCCCCTGGACAACTCCTGATCCATCTTCATTATTATTCATTTTGGGGATTTATGTTGTGTCAGCATCTGGCACCAGTTCACCAAAAGGCAGCTTATCATGGGAAGGTTGTCAGAGAGAGACAGTTCTCTGGCAGCCAAAGACAGCCAGGGCCCAGGGTTAAAAAGACCATTGCATGCTGCAGCACACATGCAAAACAAGTTACACATTAGCAGAATTATTGTCAAGAGGAAGCCCTGGTGTGGAACAGGGCGCTGGAGACCTCTGGCTAAATGAACCGGGACTAGACTACAGAATGCCTTTTAAATTCAAGTAGGGAGTGGAGTTAAGGTTGCAGAGATGCGGTTGCAGAGTTATAGAAACACATAGCCTTTGTCCTCCCAATTGATCGTCCAACAGCATCAAAGATCAACGCTTTGGGAGGGGCCTGAATCAAAGGAAAACCGTATTTGCGTCATGCTTCCCTGCTTCACTTCAACCCATGCATTAGTTCCACTTCTCCCTCACGAGGCTAATTGGGTTTTAGCTTGACTGCAGCTGTAATTTGCCATGTTATGCGTGTGCTGGAGCGGGCTTCAGCCTATCCTTGATTACCTACAGACAGCTTCCGGTGTCTGCGCCTGAGCAATCACAACGCAACAACCTGATAGTGGAGCCATAATTGCGGCTAATCACAGGACTTTATTATGTTTACACTCAAGAATGTAAATCTCTGTTTTCATGTGCAGGAGAAGCGGGGGAGGTTCTTTCTTTCTTTCTTTCTTTATACATTTATTCGTTTTACAAGAGTTTGATGTTTAACAAAGATTTAGAGCTGCCAGTCATGAATAATTGCTTTGAAAAAAATGAGTTTTTTTCAGATCAAATTGTTTGTTGATTATTAGTCTGGTAAGTACACTGTGGTATAATTTTAAAGAAAGAATATGCCATGGTGAAAGGGTTAAATGACATGTATGTTCTTTCTTTTTTGTTTCTTTAACGATTACAAATATACACACTATAATCCCGATATCCTTTTGACAGCAGTGTCATATTTACAATTTGACTATTCACTTTTATCACTTTTATCTAACAACTTTAATCCAACACATCTTCAGTTAATTCCTACCCTTATAATTGACAATTTGCCGTTTAGCTTACACATTTATCCAAAGGGACCTGCAGTGTGGTTTGGTTCAGTATGAACAGGTAGGGGTTACGTATCTTGGTCAGGGATGCCTACAGGTAGACCGTGGCACATTGGAGTCCATCACAAACTATCCTCGACTGAATGTTTATAATGGTTCACATATAATATTAAAAGATCAATGATTTTGTTCTTTGTTTTGACATAAAGAGTTCGGCCCTGCAGTACAGAACCAAATCAGGCTGAATCCAGACAGCGATACGGGTAGGACCTGCACATCATGCATGCCAGCGGCCATCTTTGCTTTTGATCTGCTGCCTGCAAACTTCATTAAGGTGAACCAACTGACAGCCAGAAGAGCTTTTTCCAGTCAAGCTTTTTTCATTTCTCTGCCTCCCCCTTCATTGCACCCCAAAAATTCACATTTATCATCGCTATATTGAGATCACTATGTTTTTATAGGAAAATAAATATGTGAAAATAAAAAAGTATACTTTATGTGTATTTTTGTTTCGTTTTTTTGTCTTTACTTGATTATAACTTGGGTTACTTTGTTTTCTATATGTGACACACAATATAGTGATCACAATAAAGCGATGATAAATGTGCATCTTTTCAGATTTCTTTTTTTAAGGCAATAATATTATGTAAGGAAATCTCACATATATCAAACAGAACACAAAGAGAGTCTTGATTGTATGCAATAAAAAAGAAATACATTAAATAAATATATATATATATACTGTATATATATATATATATGGTTTCACTACCAACAGGCAGAGATGTTTGAAAGAGAAAACAGAGCACATTTAACAGCAGAATATAAAAGTCTCACTTATATATATATATATATATATATATATATATTCATATAAAAATGAGAGTGACATTGAATGCAGAGAAAGGAGCGCTCCAGATAGGGGGCACAGGCACAGCTCACAACTTCACACCACCAGTAAATCTAATCATTTTGTGGCAGCAAACGGTTGATTTTCTTCCCCCTCTTGACTCTAACACCCCAACCCCCACCCCTGCCACCTCCATCCCGCCCAACGCTCCACGTCAGCGGCTCCCTGGCCCCTGATTGGCAATGCTCCGACTGGAAGGCGATAATTGATCTTGGCCACAGACAGAGAAAGGGCCGGCGCTGATGCTCAGCCACACAAAATCAGAGTACTTTACCAAAGCAAAGAGACAGAGCCACACACAGGAGAGAGGGAGAGGGAGGGAGGGAGAGAGGGAGGGAGGCAGCAAGAGAGAGAGGGGAGAGAGAGATAGAGATGGACAGAGATAGTCAGTGAGAGAGAGAGACAGAGAGGGAGAGAGGGAGAGAGAGCGAAGAAGAGGGAGAGGGAGAGGAAAAAGATAGAGAGACGGAGAGAGAAAGAGCAAGAGGGAGGGAGGGAGGGAGGGAGGGAGGGAGGGAGGGAGGGAGGGAGGGAGGGAGGGAGGGAGGGAGGGAGGGAGGGAGGGAGGGAGGGAGGGAGGGAGGGAGATCCACAAGCAGGGTGACAAACAGCGAGGGAGCCGGGTGGAGCCGGAGCATAAGAAACAGGATAAACATCGGTGGGAAGACAGGGTGAGAGATGAAGGGTAGGAGGCGAGGTGGATGAAGGGAAAAATAAAGGTGGAGGGGAAGAGCAGGAGAGGGAGGAAGAGGACGTCTACAGCGATGTGGGAAAAAAACAAGACATGCTTTAGGGAGTGAAGCAGAAGAAGAGCCGATAGAACAGACAAAAGGAGGGAGTGGGAGTGTAGAAGGAAGAAATACAAATCGAGAGGAAGGGAAAGAGGGAAAGGGGAGGGGGGAGTTGAGGTGGTGTGGAGGGAGAGAAGACGAGAAAGTGATTAAGAGTGAGGCAATGATTGGACAGGTTTGAGGGGGTTGGGGAAGGTATAACGATAGGTGACAGAGAGCGGGGGGCTGAAACGTGGTGGGGGATCAATATGCAGAGTTTGACACACACACACAAACACACAAACACACACTCACACACTCTCACACACACACAATGACGGTACCGAAATGAAGAAATTGTTTATTAATGCGACCAGCATAAAGCCTATTAATCCACGGAAAAAGGTCAACCTCCCACAAGGCTGGGCTGCATGCACAATACAGAGCAACTCTCATATGTATAAGAGTCACGTCCACTGTGAGTGTGTGTGTGTGTGTGTGTGTGTGTGTGTGTGTGTGTGTGTGTGTGTGTGTGTGTGTGTGTGTGTGTGCAGACACTGGGGAAGCTTCAGCAGAGCTGCCTGATTACCAAATCAGAAAGAGCAGAGGAGACAGCGGCTAAACGAAAAGAGGCGGCCCGTAAGAAACCATTTTTTAAAGTGGCATCCAATACACACCCACACATACACCCAGACACACCCACACACACACACACACACACACACACACATACATATATATATATATGTATATATATATAGCTAGAGAGGGAGAGAGAGCGAGCGGCAGTGAGGCTTTGCGAACACTAGAAATGGTGTGCCCTTAAATATATAATTCACATTTAATTCCACAGAATCCCATTTGCCATGACGTTCCTGCACACCTCCATTAGCCAGCCAAGTGGGGGCAGTTAGGTAATAGTCTTTCTGATCACTGGGATGCACTGCAGGTGCTTTGCAAGGGCATACAATATGTATGCCTTTTTTGGTGTCATTCATTCTTTAGAAATGCATTGTGCTTTCATGTATTTCTATTCAATATATACAGTAAACCACACGCATAAACATTGAAAGACTTGAGCAATGGGCGTTACGGGAAAGGTGGCAATGGGGAAGCTTTGAAGGACTTAATATCAGTTGGTAATTCAACAATTATTTAAATGTAAACACTGGAGCAGATGGTTTGCAATGGCGAACAGCTCTCTCGTGCATAACTGAAATCCCTGTTTAGCAAGACTTGTTTTACAATGAAAAAAGGATAACCGTTTGGCAGTCGACAAAGCTAAGAAAACCATTGTGGGGAAATCACAGTGGCTTCTATTCAGATTCATATATTTTAGTGTACTATGGCCTTTGCTCCTTTGAAGTATTTCATGCTGCTGTCTTTCGCGGTGTGTATGTGTGTGTGTGTGTGTGTGTGTGTGTGTGTGTGTGTGTGTATGTTGTGATTTTGATTTAAGACAAATTCCAAGCAGCTTTTGTGAAATGTCGATACACTTGATTAACATTGTATCTTTTCAAATAACTAAGTTAATTTCCATTTTAATTGCAAACTGTAGCATGGTGGAACATCTTCTTGTATGAATTACCAATACTGAAGCTTTCTTTTCATGTCATGGAGTTAAATTAGTTCTAATAGAGTTCTGTAATCTTTATTTCACCTGGTTACAGTCCATTACAAGGCTATGATTAACTGCCGAGTTAAGACCCCTAATAGGCACATTGCATAGAAACCGCACCAAAGGCAAATGCATGGTTTTAACGCTGACAACAGGGAATGTCATAATAAAAGATGAATAAATATAAAAAAATCTATTTAGCTATTTGAAGTGCAAATAGCACTTCCTTCCTTCCTTAATGAACAAATACAGATTTAAGTAGCCTTATAACGAAGGCCATGGCATATTTTTCAGAAGCCTTTTGAAGTGTGTTTGTAGATTTATTTAGCTTGTGTCTCAAAGTCAAACCAGTGTCTTGAAATATATAAATGACTTATAATTATGTGAAAGAAAAATAACGATGTATTGTTTATTTATTTGCATAAAGAAGACCGTTTCATAAGGTAAAATTAAGTGGAATCCCAGCTGTGATCGGTTGCTTGTTTGGCTGTGTGGGTGGATGGATGGATGGATGGATGGATGGATGAATGATGGTGTGGATGGATGAATGGTGTGGATGGATGGATGGATGGATGGATGGATGAATGATGGTGTGGATGGATGAATGGTGTGGATGGATGGATGTACGGGTGGAATTATGGTGTGGATGGATGAATCAGTTGTGAGAGTGAGTGGGAGTACCAAAATTGCCTCGCTAGCGCTGTCTTGTTGTCAATTGTGTATCTGTGCATTGCAGATTACATCTTCTTTCCCTGACTGTTTCCATGTTGTTTCATTCGTGGCCCCCAGGCCTAGAGAACATCCTTCCTCGGACGAGAATCCCGCTTCACCAGCCGGTAACTTCCTATCCTAGTCCTCCATGCTAGCGGGCCTGGTTGTCATGGAGTGGTGTCTATTTATGTGAAAAAGCAGTGACGGTTTCGAAGTGTTCACCAGAGGCACTTAAGCTTTCAATATGCTTCCTCTCAGGATGGTGACCTTTAGTCAGGTTTGGATTTCTAACTATCCATGCACAGCTATGTATGGGCCAACCACACACACACACACACACACACACGCATGAACACACACAAAAACACACACACACACACGCACGTACGCATGCACACGCAAGCATGCATGAGCAAATTTCATGTGCGTCCCTTCCATATAAATGCATGTCAGAAAGAAGAACACACGCTTACACTCACTCAGTGATCAGCAGCTAAAAAAACATGTATCCGTCCATCAATCATCTCAAAGGAATGGGCCTCCCTGTCCACGCTGGTAAAATCACAGTCAGTCACAGGCAGTGACTCATCAATGTAACAGAGTACAGTCACATGAACAATGTTCATCTCTCTTATTATATATTTAGTCTGACTCCTCCTCTGCCTTATCCTGCTGATTAGTGGGATGCTATGCAGACAGGCCGGTCAGACGGATGAATGATTTAATAGTCTGGAGACTTTCCCTTGCCCCCCCATGCCACAGCTGGGACGCACGGCAGACCTCAACAATCCAACTGAAGCATTGAATTCAGTGGTAAAGTTTGAAGCCGTGTGGTACGTTTTATTTCACTGCTCACCTGTACTACCTTTTGTGTTTTATATTTGTGCTTTCTTTGTGTTGTTAAACAGGTCGAGCCATTGCTGACAGAAACCATTTCCTCCAAGAATAATACAGATGAAAGATCAATAAGGGATTTGTGTCATTTGTAAATGGATAAAAGTCAAACGGTTAGTCAGCAGGGTTGGGGCTTCAGGACAGAAAATGAAATATATTCACAGCACTGTGAAACCCAGTGTTCCTTCAGAGTCTATAGTCGTGTGTGTCAGTATTTATCTGTGCATGCATGTGTATGTGAGCGTGTATGTGCACGCGTGCCTGCATGTGTATGTGTGTGTGTGTGTGAGTGTGTATCCATGCATGATACATCCATGGCAAATGGGAGTCCTGGAGACAACATTCCTTCAAGATCTGTCTTCCATAGAAGAGAAAACACACACACACACACACACACACACACACACAGAGTACCAGGTTGATCCCTGAGGTGAATTGTAAATGCAGGGTGAAATAAATGCTGTCTTCACTACGAATGAAGCGACCTACTCCTCTCTCTTTCTTTCACCATCTGTGTTTCTTGTGTTGTTCTCACGTTCACCGTTGTTCTCTTAGGAACGACATCCCAGTCTCTTTTTTTCAGAAAGTGAATGTACAGTACGTCTCTGGTCCAATTGTTTTTTTTCATGCTCCTCTGGCTCTCGATCCCCTGCCTTCCCTTCTTACTCGCCAGATTTAGTACTATACCATTCCCTTTTCCGACAGTGAGAAGTCAACTATTATTTGCTGAAATATGGAGCACTTTAAAAAGAGTATGTTTCACTATAGGTACAGTAGTAGCAGTGATAGATTTAGAGTAGGTTTAAGGTGACAGCTTAAAAGCATATTGGCTAACTGGCCAATTCCTGCGTTGCTTTTGGTTAATGTGTTTTACAGTTAATATTCATTTAACAAACTAAATTCAAGGAAAACACTCAAGAAAGGACTGAGACGATTGAACATATCGTTACATTTAAATAACATGTGTGTCTAAATATGTGTTATATGTGTTTTGATGAATGAATGGCCTTCTAAGACTTACAGACAAAGGTCTGATTGGTTGACATTCATTCACAGATCTACATAGCCTTCCGTCACACTTAGCCTTCACAGGTTTTTAATGTACTCATAAAAATGTGAAATGAGCATCTTGACACAACTGCTTGGTATGGACCTCTCACAACTATTAGATTGTCTATCTGAATCCTAATCGATGTGTTGCTATTTTGTACAGAAACATCGTCCCTGCATAATGTCTCATATTTCAGAATTGGCTTGAGGATCTGCTTGTCGGGGTGGACTTTCTGACATGACTATTACTGTTTTTTATAGACTTTATGATTTGTATAGATGACTTGTATACATTTTATTAGATCATATTAAGTTATAAATCTGTGGTCATTATTGAAGTAATGAAATATGCTGCGGCATCTTTTATGATCCCTGCTGACGAACAGCCAGATAGTCCCTAATAGCATCTCTCTCTCTCTTTCTCTCCCTCTCTCTCTCCTCCAATCCCCAACAGGGATTCAGTGTGTGTGTGTGTGTGTGTGTGTGTGTGTGTGTGTGTGTGTGTCTCTATGTGTTTGTGTGTGTGTTGCATCATAGGCTATGGTCATCGCAGATCTAGAAAGGGATATGAACCAATTCCCTTCTTTATCACCCAGCTTCTGATTGGCATCTCCCCTTTCATTGGCTGATGCTCCTTTCAGGGTTTACGGTCATCATTGAACTTGAAAAACCAAAAAACGGAACACCATTTTGGGTGAGTTGGTCAATGGAGCCTTCACTGCTGTGGCTGAAAGAAAATGTAATTCCTCTCCATTCTTAGTTCCGTTTGTCTCCCCCCACACTGTTATGATCTGTGAAGTCTTTCTTAAAGCCCTTATCAGAGTTTCCACATTGGAGAGCAAGTCCTCCAATTGGTTTTTGTCAAGACCTGTGCAAAAGCAGTTATATTAATTTGCTCCCTTGTCAGGTTTGATCCAATACTTTGCTCTGGACTGGCATCAAAAATGTACACCAGGTCGCTGACCACATTACAGTAAGTGGCATTGGTGTCAAAGACTTCATGCACGATTAAACAGACAAGGATTATCTGATGCTACAGGGCCGTTTTTAATGTGACATGGTCATAAAAAGGGTAACTCCACGCATCTGATGGAGCATCGTACACTCTGATGCCTCCTCCCCCTGAGAACACACATGTCTCTGTTCTTGCACTTGTATACAGGATGTGGATGGTGTGTGTGTGATGTCAGTGATATTGAATGCATTAAGTCCAGACCTTGTTCATGTGTGTTAACATGTTTGCAGTGTGTGTGTGTGTGTGTGTGTGTGTGTGTGTGTGTGTGTGTGTGTGTGTGTGTGTGCCAGCACGTTTGGGTGTGCAGCTGTGGTTCACAGATGCTTTTATGAAAGCTCTGGATAGATAACAACACAACTACAAGAAGACTAAACAGGCCAAGCGTATTCTCGCCACACTACATACCTGACGCAGTATAGTACATAGCAGTTCTCGGATGGGTTGTGGAATAATACAAACCACAGGTGTAAATCTTCCACCATAGGCGAAAATGTGGTGTGACACTAATGAATCTGTGCAATGCAATGAATCTGTGCAAAATAAATGTGGTCACAAATACACAGTCATATAGTTAAATAGCTCCCGTGTGTATCATTTGGATTCAAATGCACACAAGCTCACATTAATTCTCTCTCTCTGCTGCTCTCAAATACAGCCGTACAAACGCACAGATATGGATGGATTATACACACGCGAGCAGCCTCTGTGCCTGAAATGGTGGTCCCCAGATTTCCTGTAATGGTAATTGTACCCTCTCTCTCTCTCTCTCTCATGCATGAGGAGTGAGCAGCAGGGTGTGAGAGCCTGGGCTTAGTGAAGATTGAAAAGATTGCATTTTTATGATTCACAACCTCTCTCTCCAGAGAGCTGTCACTCCATTCATTTTTTACGACTGCAGGGCGTGAATCCAAATCAAATGTTATTTTCGTTTTTCGTAGGTCGCAAGCGTCGGGATGACGGGACACGGCAATGTTTCTGTGGAGGAAAGGGGAACGGCGGCAGCAGCAGCACACGCCATCATTATAGGCTGCAGGCAGCAGCCGCGTGAGCACCAAGGGGTCGTCTCTTGTCACACTGAGTGCATCTTGATCACGGACAATAGCCCACGCTGGCTCTCACACAGCACAGCAGGCAGGAACAGGCCGAGGAAGACCGGAGCGTTCAAACACTTAATACCTGTGACCCCATTGAAACGTTCCGCAATAACACTATCACATTAACACTTCCAGATCCAGGAAACATATTCCTACTTTCCAGATGCTGTTTTCCTTCTGTTTCTATGCTTCAGTTTGCAGAGTGTGTTTTAATGAGTTGTGGCCCGCTATGCAGTGTCTGCCTGTGATACACATTCAATTATGGCAGAGTTTGCGATGGGTTCTTGTGACTGGCTTCAAGTGTTTTTCTTTCCCTATGGCTGCTCATTTCCACATTACATCGCACTTGAGGCAAAAACAACATCTTGTGAGCCGTTTGTATTTGGACCGTGACATTTTACACACTGATGAAAACAATTAGGCCAGCGGTAGGATCGCCCACGCAGCCAATAACAACAGACTGGGCATGTTCGTCATAATAATTACAGCGTGTTGAGAATGGTATGCCTCATGCTAATACACATCCCACCGATCCAACGGGAACCAAGGTGAACCCACACAAAAATACACACAAACATACACACACACAAACATTCACACACACACACACACACACAAACATACACAAACATAAAAACATACACACACACATACACACCCACAAAGGGATGAAGACGCAGAAGACTCTAGATCCAAACATGGTCGTGGTTTTGAATAAGTTGACAAGGTCCACAGCCCTCAGGATGTTTTCTAGGTACATTGACACATTGTAACTTTGGATAAAAGTGCTCAATTGCCAAATAGTCAAACAATTATAAATTATTCAACCATTGAAAGGCATGAGTTAGAGATAAAAACGACAGATTAAATGTGACAAGCCAAGCCAATGCTGAACTTCACTGAACCACCACTGATATAATGTTCTCTGTGAAGGTCATGGTTCGCATTGCTCAAATTCATTTCGAGAGGCAACAAACTTCTTACGTGTCACATACCGGTTTACAAGCCGAGAAAAACGATACAGATGCTTCCGTGTGATCTACTTGTAATAAGCATGCTTTGAAGGCAAGCCAAACAATTCATACATTGTATCAACCAGGTTCTCAAAAAAAAAGGAAAATAAGTTTGTGTTTTGATGAGTGAACACTCATCACTGAATTGCCGTTGTAACAAAGCTTCCATGTAATGATTATGGTATTTTTGGATGTACATATTTTTGAATGTATTTCTTTATAAACAATAAATGTCAGTGCATTGCCACTTGTGGCTGATCTTGACATGATGAGTGCAGTGTCTGTGTGTGTTTCATGTGTACATTCTGTTGTGTCTACCGTCACTAATGTTTTTATGGTGTTATGCAGTGGCTAATGAAGATTCCCTCTCAGGGAATTAATAAAGTGAATCAATCAATTCATGGTCCAGGCGGCCTTATTGGCAGGAATTATATGGGTCACATACCCAGGCAGCACCTATCTGAATACATTAGGATGGCGTTATGGACTGCAACCATAATTCATAGGGAACCAGTGGAAGTTGTACACCAGTACAAATACCTGGGCACTGACATTGATGAACAACTGAGTTTTGAAGCCAAAACAGAGGTGATCATCCAAAAAGTTCCAACAGCGTCAGTATTCCCTGTGGAAGCTAAACTCCTTTGGGGTTGTTTGCCTACTCAACTCCAGTCTGCCCCTCCCTACAACCCCCCCCCCCCCCCCCCCCCCCCACCCCCGTCCTCCCTCTCCTGGGACTAATCCCCACACCTACTGGTCTGCTACAGCGTAGCATAGCAACTGAGAAGACCTGGACTCCAGATTTCCATTGAAATGAAAGGTGAAGAAAAGTCTGCAATCATACAACAGCTTCCATGAACAGAAGTTAAACATCCCAAATTAAGCATTTGTCATGTAACATTATTTGGTAAAACTTTTATGATGAGAAAATAACCGGCAGGTATTGTTGTTGTATAACAATGAATGTGCCGTTTTGGTTGAATGATTCATTTGTTGTAAACAAACGGCACATTATTAAAAATTCAGAAGGCATATTAGAGCATTCTTCTGCATGCCACACTGATTGTATTAATCAGTCCAGCCAGTAGCATGAGCTAGGACCCCCCCCCCCCCCCCCCCCCCCCCCCCCACACACACACACACACACATGCACAAACAGACACACGCACACACACACCCCATTTACTTCACCTCTCCCCCCCAGGCCTCCCGTTTTTCTCATTACCGGTACATGTCACATCACAGCACAGGAACAATATGTCACTTCACAACAAATCACAACGCGCAGCTCATCTACAGATTCAATACCACACCTGCCATGCATCGTTAAGTGTTTGTGGTCATATAAGACCTGGAACATACTACTCTTGCAGAGTTACACATGGGAGTTTAAAGGATCGGTTAAGGTTAGATCAGACCCTTGACTATTAAAGGTGACCTGACGGCCAACGATTGGAATGCATTCCAATAAATAAGTACTTGATTGTCCAATGCATTCGTATGCTTTTGTCGAGGCTACCTACCAGACCTATGGCAGCAAATCTCCCAGAAACAACACAAAGAAAAATCAACTAGAATGCACATTGATGCACATACACCCCAATACACACAGCGATACACGTTGGGACATGTGAGGTTGGGTTGGATTTTCATCATCTCTTATTCATCCTGGCGCTTTCTCTGCCACGACACGGCTCTGCTTGGCACCATAAATATGTGTCTCGTGAACCACTGACTCAGAAACGTAGCTGAATGTATATTTTCCTAACGTCATTATCCTGAATAAACAGGGTAATAAAAGAATGATTGGAGGACAGGGGGTTTATTGGAAATTGGTAGACCTTAAGCTGTTGACCTAGAAGAGGGCGAGAGGACATATCCCTTGCCGCCTTATTGGTATGATATTTGGTTAAGAGGGGGCATGGGTTGATTTCCAGGGGAGTGAGGGCTAAAACAGCAGCACTGGGTGTTATTTGGAGACCTCTGTGCACTCAGGAGAGGTAACGCCTGGCTCTGTCCACAAGTGGAGATGTCTTGTTTAAGGAACCCCAGCACAGTCCCAACGGAAGCTGGGACCCCATTGGAGAATGCTTACAGGTACAATACAAGAGGGGAATTTCCTATGATAATGCCAAGCATTTAATCTATCTTCTTTACATATCCTATTTCTATTTAAATACCCATTGATGTTTATCCAACTTATTTCTGGTCACGGTCATGGGGGTCAGAGGTGGGGTGAAGTATATTCCAGCTAATTAAAGTAGTAGGAAAGATGCCAGAATGGAAGGCTAGTCCAGTGCAGAGTCAAACCATTTATCCTGGTCATCGGTTCTGTGGAATCTGATCTGAATTCACAATCACAACACAGCGGGAATATGGATACTCTGAACAGTAGGGGCTCAAATCCTGGGATTAAACAAAGCCTTTCCAAACAACGAAGCGAGTTTGAATCAAGACGACTACAACAAGTCGGTCCACCTGCATCAGTGAGGCATCTGGCCCCTGCGCAGCATGGTGGCCGTTGATAGCATAAGGGCCGTGAAGTGTCTGGAGGAGGAGAGAGTGCATGGCTATTCTTAGCACATGTTGGCAGTGCCCTCCGGTTCACCGGTCCGGGTCCAACACCTACCTCCGACCTTGTTCATTATGCATGAAGCCGCTCAGAACTCCAACCTCCCCCTGCAACCGTCACTTCATCTCCCACTGAGGTTACGTCAAAAGATGGAAAAATAATGAGGCTTCCCCCATTTAACCGCATTTCTCCTTCCGAGGGGAACTCAGCTGAGTAATTAGGTACATGCCATTTGCGGTAATGTGAAGACTATATTGTGAGCTCATTTCCTGGCCTGCTTCAATGTATGTAGGTATTAGGAGTAATTCATGTTCCGAGAGGCGAGGGATCATAGCAGAGGAAGCGTAGGTGGAAGTGTTTAAGCGTTGACCTTGCTAACTGATCCATCTTGGTATTATGCCACTGTTGTGTAGCAATTTTAGAATCTCGGTTAGTTGCTTGTTATGTTAGCAGGTTTTTTTGTTCTGCATTAAATAATGCATTTTATGTTTGACAAATAGTATTGCATTCTATCTATTATAGAATGCAATATAAATTATATTATTATTATTATATTATTATTAATATATAAATTCAAAGGAGCATACTGGCTGGAGCATTGTTGTCAGAGCAGCTAGTCTTTCGTATTTTCGTATTTATGATTTAGCACAGTTAAATTGTTTCATATTGTAACTTTAAATCAAATAGCTTTCTATACAGAAAGCTTACACAGAACATAAATACACACATCTGGACTCTGTAGAATGTCTTATGTGGTCACACTTCCAAAGGTTTTTGATAATACCAGGTGAATATGGGGTCATGTCAGAAAATCTCAAGAGGTCAGCGGAAAATGCCTAACCCAAATGCCATGTATTTGAAAAGGGCTCCGGGGATGAAAGCAAAGGAACAAAAGGCATCCACAAGAGACCCTCTTTAATAGGCAGAACTTTAAAGAGAAACGTAAGCAGATGCAAAGGAGACACATGATGAATATGAAATATGGCAGAGAAATACCAAGCATCAGGGATATTTGGCTTCCATGTCCCTGAGAGAATGCCATAGTTCAAGCCACTGGCTTGCCTAAGCTGTTGGTACCCCCTCTTCCCCATGTGCCGTCAGAGTCTACTAGATCCAATAATGATGCTTTCCAAGGGGGATGAATGCATGAGCTACCGAGAGTGTGTGAGTCAGTGTGTATTGGGGGCAGCAAAGCAAACACATACCCTGGGCCTTGTGTGCTCATCGGGCGGGTTGATACAGCCCTCAGAGGGAGGCCAAACCCACAACACTGCTCCAGATTGGGCCTTTGAAGCAGTTTGGTTCTGTTAAGGGCCTCTCCATTGGTGTGGCAAGTCAATTTGACAATCATGAAAGGTAGCGCTAACAAGTGCCGACGCAAGATGACATTTTTTTTATAAAAACAAAACATGAGAGAGTCCAGTGAAGTGAAATAATCGGGCAGAGCTCTAAAGAAAACCGGCCAGTCGTGAAATGCCCAACCTTTAAACCAGAGACCATATTAGCAAACACACCAATATCATCGGTGAGAGAGTTGCACTCTCTGTGGTAGGCATCATGGCCAACACATTTCTAACAATCACAAAACACTTCCACGTTCAGGTTCTTCTGAGCTTTAGTAGTCCTAGAAGTCCTTGTTTCTAATATCATGAGCTTAATCTCATTCAAATGTGTCATTCATAATGTTCCTACCTGTTTCCATCATAGGCCAGGTGGAACTTATCTAAGCCACCAAGAGCACAAATTAGCCAGCAGTTCATTGGCTCAGACACAATGAGCCAATGAACTTCAATCTGAAAAGATGTAAGTCTCCTTTATTCCATGGCAAGGCCTTTGTGGCAACCGACACAGTTCTTCTGATGCTATCACCCTCTTTTTGTCCCTCCTAGCCACACATATAATTATAAGTTCCACACACAAAGAAATACAATGCACTACCAGAAGCCTCGAATAGTCTTACCGCATAGTTTTTTCTATTCTTCTGAAGGATTCTCTCTCTCTCTCTCTCTCTCTCTCTCTCTCTCCCTAACTCTTCTACCCATTCATCATCCACTAAGGAGTGGAAAGCGAGCCATAATCACAGTGCGTCATCGCGGTGAAAAAAACCCAGATTAATTACAGAATAGTGAATGAAAAACAATTCCGGCATCCATGAAGTTATTTTAATCAAACGGACCCTGAATATATTCATGAGATGATGCTCGGCCCACAGAGGAGGAACACTTCATGTTGTGTACAGAAATAAGAACAGCCATTTCTCTATTGTGACATTGTCTCACTGCTCTCTATGCATTCACTCTAACTAAAAAACACCCAATGGGTAGGGGGAAAGAAAGTTGACTGTCTTCATCCCTCACAGAGATCAACGTGAGGAGAGGAGAGAGCAACGTGACGGAAGGCGCGCGACTCTGCGCTGCTCTCAGGGGAAGGACGAAGCAGACAGAGGAGAAGAGGAGGAAGTGGTGGAGGAGGAAGAGTAGGAGGCTGACAAAGTGTGCTTTTGCAGGTTGCCATTACATTGGTAATTCAGAGACGGGCGGAGCTCAGACACTGGGCTGTGAGTGGGTGGATGGATGGATGGCGTGGGTAGGATCAGGGCCTCCATTAGGACATAAATGAGCTGCAAATGGACTACGAGAGGGAGCTCGGTGAATAGGTCTTGGCTGAGTAGGGGGCCACAGCATGGCAGTCAAACTGAATGGAACCAAACCACTCCGAGCCAGCCTCAAGAAAGAGCCACTCGTTTGCCGCTGTGAACATCTCCTTACCCCTTTGACTGGCATGACAATCTTGAAGGGTAGAACACATTCCACTGATTGCTAGTGGAGACGCATCTAAAATGGAAGGGAATATTCACAGCCACTCCGAGGAGTTCTAATCTTCGCAGCAACCCCTCACGACACATCTCAGGTGAGAGGAGGTGAACGTTAAGCATATTCCACCGTATCGAGAGTTCATTCAGCCGCCTGCTTGCCTTAGTGCGCATACAGTGTATTAATACCCAATCCCTTTAGTGCATTCTCCACTACACAATCCATAGGTTTCTGGGTCAAGCCTCCTCAGATGAAATTTTATAACATGATTTTAGTCAAGCCGTGATTAAGTCGCATGGGGATTCCATGGGAATGGTATTGATGCGATGGTACTGCTGGGGTTGAGAGCAGGGCTCTCCCATCTGTTATCCAGGGTTATGATAAAGGGTCGGGATGGAGGGGTAAATGGTAATAGGTAATAAGGAAGGGGAAAGACCAGGGCTGAGGATTAGGAGACAGTGATCATGATGGATACTTCACTCTGAGAGGGAAGCGCTATACATGATATTCCATCTGCTGATTGGTTTTGGCTAACTGGGAGAGAAGCAGAGGAAAACGGACAGCAAGCTGGAGATAAAGGAACTAAATCTGTTTCTGTTTCTATCGGGGTAGTGTCCTTTAGATCTTATTGGCCAAGATTTGTTCACCATACTCTCCAAGTATCCATTGAGAGCCATTAACACCAAGGAAAAACTGATCATATGCCTACATTTGCACTAAAGATATTATTTCAATTTCCATACAAATTGTATTATCTATTTCCAAAATACCTTTGTGTATCTGACACATGCCACCTATTTTATCCTCAATAAAGGAAAACAAATGGATTTGTATATATACCCACTACTGGGCGTAGCAATATGAATACGTAATAATTCCATTCAATTTCACATAAAAAAAGACACAGTAGTGACACGTCATTGCTGCCACTGCAAACAAAGAGGCAAGGCATTTATGTGTGTCACACGGAGATGCCTTTTTAGACACACTATCATAGTATCTCTATGTAACGCACTTGTTGATGTGTTCAGATCATTTGAGGTTTCTATTTTTCCAAATCATATTAGATTGGTAATTCTTTGATCATTGTTTTAAGTATAGAGCAACATTAGCAGCAACATTGTGTAAGAATAGAATAGAATAGGAAAAAAGGACAGCTTACTGATGTGTACAGATGGCCCTCCCCGTTCATGGCGATGTATAACCCTGACTTCACGGACTGGATGGCGACGACTCTGAGGCCCACAGGAATAAGGTTGAACAAAGCTGAAAGACACACACACATGCACACACACACACACACACACACACACACACACACACTCATATAAATAACATTTGCAATAAAAGTACTGGCATGAATTTTAAACCACACACACACACACACACACACATAAATAGCACAAACTAATATGCCACAAAACGTAGTGGCATACATTTTAAACCACTAATCAAACATAAAATGTGTCTATTTGTTAATACGCCACAAATACCACCATGACTAGCTGTTTTTTCTGAGGTAATATGTGGGGATAAAGTGCTGCACGGCTAGTAAACGTGACTAGCCTAGCATAGCAGGGCTCTGAGCACCCTGCAAAGCAGTTGTAATTGGGGACTCCATCGGTGCATTGCAGATTTAATAGCCCTTTTGTTGCTGTCGCAAAATCCTCAGGCCTGTCCACTAATGGCTTCTGGTTATACTGGTAAAGACTAACACAACCGGCATGAAGAGAGTGTGCCTGTGTGTGTGTGCATGTGGTGTGTGTGTGTGTGTGTGTGTGTGTGTGTGTGTGTGTGTGTTATGTGTATGTGTGTGTGTGTGTGTGCGTGTGTGTGTGTGTGCTTGTGAGTGTTACCTACCTATTAATTAAACAAACTCTGCTGACCCTATAAGGTAATTGGTATTGATGGATCAGATTTTATGTGTTAGGGGAAACCATTCCAGTCATACTGGAATGGTAACATTCAGTGAGCAGTAGTTGATGTCAGCAGCACTCCCTTTTAAGGACTGGATGAGAAGAAACAGTGTGGGAGACATAGTATTTGTGGCTCAAATGTTTTATTGTTTGGACACTTGTTTTAATCCGCCTATCAGATGTGACACATGTCACTGCTCCTTGTGGTGACGAATGGAAGTGTCAAGCTAGCATTCGCACTTGCCACTGAAATAGAATCAAGCAGTTAGCCTTGAGCGGAACCAGAAATGGGGCAGAACAACCCGCTAATAGGCCAACTGTTTTCTGATCTATTTTCCTTCTCAGTGGAATTGGCAAATAAACACAAGCCTGTCTTTGCATAGTCTGACAAACAGCTGAGAGAGATAGAGGGATAGGGCTGAATCCAACACATTTCAAATAAAAGTCCCTGTGGATATGTCCTTATCAACAGGAGGTGACAAAATATGAATATCAATTTTTTTGTCAGGTTACTCACAGGAATTGCTGCTGTCATCCTTGGTCCCATCAAGAGATCCATCGGGGTTCATTTGCAAGTAGTATCCCTGCCTGCAATATAACCTGGTTACTATACCCTTGAGCTGGGGATCTACAGGAGAAAGACACATAGAGAGAGACAAGGAGAGAGAACGAAAAAGAGAGGAGTATTTGGGGTGAGGAAAAAGAGGGAGGAGGGAGGGAGGTAGTAGATTAGTAAACCGTTCAAAAACCTGTAGCAATAATTTAAACAAGAAAAAACTCTTGAGAATGTTACACATTCAATGTGAGATGTTTTTGTTTTGGTTTGCAGTTAAACACATAAAAAAAACACTGCGTTCATAACGCCTGGTGAGACAAACAAAACCGTGTGCACAATAAGCAGCGCTTTGTGTCTGAGATAGGGCATCCAATTATAGACATATTAATCTGAAGCTGTCGGGCTACCATAATGAACCCAACAGCACCCTCTCTGGGTGAGGGTGCTCTGCGTGGGATGGAAAGACGCCAGGCCCTGGGACTTCCTGCCAGCCTCTGGGACTTCCTGCCAGCACGGCGGCCAGATTAGCTCCGTATACAAATTAATCAGAGAGAAGCTTCACAGACACCAAAATTAAAAATATTTAATAAATAAAGGGCTGACCATCATAACCGGTGTTATTGTAATTCAGCTGTGACAAGAAGAACAGACGAGGGAGGGAGAGAGCCAGAGAGAGATGGAGGGACAGACAGAGAGGGAGAGGGGGAGAGACAGAGAGAGATAGACACATGAAAGATGTGATGTTTTGCCGTGGTTAAAAGGGATGCGACACAGCGGGGGGATTTCAATAAGGCAGGAATGCAGTGGGTGTGAAATGTCTTCTGAGTTTTATACCTTTATTTATTTATAAATATTGCCTACGCTCGGATTATTAGTACGATGCTGCGGTATTTATCTGTGTATGTGTGTTTATCTCTATGTGTGTGTGTGTGTGTGTGTGTGTGTGTGTGTGTGTGTGTGTGTGTGTGTGTGTGTGTGTGTGTGTGTGTGTGTGTGTGTGTGTGCGTGATGTGCTGTCAGTCACAGCACATCACAACGGTAGCCATCACCTCCGATTCAAGTCTAATAAAGTCCAGAGGAAATAAATGATTACCTTCACCTTTCTGCTTTCACTGTGCTGTAGGGGTGTGTGTGTGTGTGTGTGTGTGTGTGTGTGTGTGTGTGTGTGTGTGTGTGTGTGTGTGTGTGTGTGTGTGTGTGTGTGTGTGTGTGTGTGTGTGTGTGTGTGTGTGTGTGTGTGTGTGTGTGTGTGTGTTGGTGGATGCGTTCTTGCGTGTATTTGGTTAGTTATAATCTCAATGCCAGCGGGCCTTCTATGTTATAGCAGAAATTCTGAGGGACGACGGCACAGAGCCTGGGCTGGAAACCAGAAACTGCAAGGGGCGGAGTAACGCCTAGTTCCCTGTTTCGTTATGGAGATATTCTTTAGAAGAAAACTAATTTGCGCGTTTGAAGGAAGCTTCAGAAGGGGATTTTAATAAGTGTTTTTCTACAGTGGCCAGTCTACATACTGTGGTAATTTGAAACCTTGACAGACACTTTTTTACAGTTTACTACTGCTACAGTTTACAGTTTGTTATTTTATGTTCGCCAATCACTCGCTAACAGATCCAGCAACCAGACTGATCTAAACAAACATGCCATGGTCAGCCAGATTTGAGCTCTTCTTCCATCAGACTTTAGATGATCAATCCAATATCGAATTTGTGAGACTACGTTAGTCACAGTGTAATGGTGCTCCAGTACTTCCAATTGTATTGTCCGATCATACCCAGCACATTCATTCATTCATAAAGAAAGAAGGGAGAGACGTTCTTCCGTCGCGGCTAAGGAAATACCTTTACCGGTGTCTTTTACTTTGTCTGTCACATACATAGACAGATACTGTGGGTAATAAACCAAATTGATCCTTTCATCTGTGAACAGGGTAGAAATGCCAGCCTTCATTGTGCTGTCAGCTGTCTGGCCGAAGGCTGCTCTACTCCTCTTCTCCTCACATACAGTATCAGTCATATAATCAATGCTGCTCCCAGTGGAGCTCACCTGTTGGAATTTGATGGGAGTGTGTGTGTGTGTGTGTGTGTGTGTGTGTGTGTGTGTGTGTGTGTGTGTGTGTGTGTGTGTGTGAGTGTGGGTGGGCATGTGAGATTGTGTTCACAGTACTTTGTTTTGAAATTGTGTTGTGCGCATGTCTTGTATACAAATGTGTGTGTTTATGTGTATGCCTGTGTGTGTGAGCATGTATGTATGTGTGTTTGTGTGCGTGTGTGTGTGTGTGTGTGTGTGTGTGTGTGTGTGTGCGTGCGCGTGTGTGTGTTGGTGTGTGTATTAGTTCCCGGCCCAGTGGCCTGTGAAGGCCGGTATGGGGAGAAAATGATGGAGCTGACAATTCAAAGGGAGGCTTCTCAGGGCATTGTGGACCTAGCTGGATGGAAGAACACCGGGAATGCAAATGGACAACGGCATTTATCATATCAGAGCAAAGCTCACCTTGCTCTCTCTCTCCCTCTATCTCTCTCTCCCCCTTTCTCTCACTCTTCACTCCCTGTTTTTCTCTCTTCCCTGCCTACCGCCACCCCATCTATTTCCATCCTTCCAATCACCATATTGATAAAATATGCACATACACATCCCACACCCACACACAAACACACTCCCACACACACACACACATGCATTTTCACTGAGTTTTTAGTGAGTACACAATACCCCTGTGTGTGTGCATAAGTGAGGAGAAACACACTCAAATGGCTTCGCGCGACCGATTAATTACTCTGATCAGAAGCAGTTACCCAATCTGAGGAGGGGACATTGATCTTGAGGACAGTGAAGCGAGGGAGCAATCTGTAACAATTATAGGAAAATAGAAGCAGAGATGAATGCTTGGTAGGCAAATGTGTGTGTGTGTGTGTGTGTTGTTGTTGTTGTCATGAGTCTTTATGTGTCAGTATGTGCAGAGAGAGAGAGAGAGAGAGAGAGAGAGAGAGAGAGAGATTATGCATGTGTGTGTGTGTGTGTGTGTGCATGCAGGTGAACTTGGCTGGTCTGTCGTACCATAAATCATGGGATGCTGGCGTACCCGGGGGGAGAGAGCCGCCAGCACATTGTGGCTCACACAGAAACCAGGATTCCCCTTTCTACCACCTCATGAACCACTGTTTGCACCCAGTGCAGGGGAACCTATACATGCTCCATACACTATACAGCATATAGCAGCAGAGGAACAGCTGCCTTCTGATTGGTGCAAGGAGAAATCGTTATCTAAGGCAAACAGCTTATTAGCATAGTGGAAATCTACATTGACACATTGACATGGGAATATATTGTACTTTTTCCAGTGAAGTGGATATTTGAAGAATAGGCTTGGTCATATGAAGTGTATTTTTGGGACGTGATTATCGTGATCTATTGTTTGGTTACTCTAATGCTCTATGTGAGTCACGTGTAAAAAAAAATAAAAAAAGGAGGATTAGTCATAGCCGGAGGCTGGCTCATCAAGGTGTCACCCCAAGTCTGAATTAAGTGTGGGGACAGGAGGCGAGAGACGGGCGATGTCCAGGGAGAGAAAAGGAATAAAGGAGGGGGAGGGGGGGGAGTTGGAGGTTGGGGCCAGGGGGAAGACAGATCAGTATTTAGTTGTTTCTTTTCGTTTGTTTGGAGGGGGTGACACAGCACTTTTGTTCTGTGGTGGCAGGCTAGCAGGAAGTGGATGGCTGCGGGGCCCACCCCTTCTGACAGCCCACCATGATGGCTCTTGAGACTGAAAAAACTCTCTTTTTGAACATACGTCATCTTCTTCAAGTCGTGCACACAACCCTTTCCTTAAAGACAGAGCGAACGTGCCCTTTCTATTCACAAAAAATAAAAATAAATTAAACCTGACAGTGATTCTCAAGGTGGTTTGGCAGTGTGCAATCTGTTGGAAGGAGTTCCCTTTCAGAGAAGAAAAACACACAAACACTTCAGAACACGTCCAGACCTCCAATCTAGTTCTGCAGCAGACTACTTCAGTCACAAGGCTTTCATGTCTCTCTTTATCCCCAGCTCCCTTTCCCTTTCCATTTTCCCCCTGCATATTTATGTTATCTTATTCCCTCATTCATTCATCCGTTGCTTCCACTAACTTTCGCTTGACTACGGATGTAAATTAGCATTTTTGCTAATCAAAACCGGGCTTGTTTACATCTTGTATTTTTTTTTCTGATGTCCATTGGCGTGCTCTGTCCCTATTAAATTCACAAATAAATAAATAACGGTCTGCCTTTCTGTCAGGATATCTGCATGTCTTTATGTCTCTCTGTCTGTCTGTTTGCCCGTCTCTCTGTCTGTCTGTCTGTCCTCTCATTGGACAAGTCTCATGCAACAGACGTGTTTCCTGTGTTTTAGGTGTGAAGAACATCGTGCAGAGAACATGATGGTATGATGGTTTGCATAAAACATACGCAGACATTTACCCCCCCTCCCCCACACACTTCATCTCACAAACTCACACACACACACACACACACTGAAGCAGCTGTGGGCTGCCTTCAGCTCTGCCCTGCTTGACCCACTTTGGATGTTTCTGGAATAAGGGTTTTTCCAGCCCGCATAAGAAAAGCCCGTCTCTGATGCCCCACTCACTCCTCCTCTTTCCGTTAGCATGGAAAAAAGGGTTGAAATGGGCAAACTGCCGGTGTATCCTCCCCCTTCCCATTCCCATTCCCCCACCAACTTCCCCATCATCATCACCACCACCACCCATACTTTGTATTTTTTCTCTTCTCTCCCTCGCTATCCCCCTCACCTCCAGGAGAAGCCGAGGTAAGCCAGAGAAACACAACAGGCTTGTCTAACACAGACCGATCTGAAAGCCCGCCGGCTGTAGCTGCTGCTGCTGCTGCTGCTGCCGCTCTTTTGGAGTGGATACAAGCGGAGTCGCTGCGATCACCCAATCTAATGTAATGTAATGTAATGCAATCTGGTGATCTGTCCACGTTGTGTAGCCAGAGTTCAGAAGAGCCAGGGCGGGGAGGTGAGAGGGTGACAGAGAGCCAGAGAGCCAGAGAGAGAGACACACAGCTGGCTGTGGGCTAAGCCGTGGAAATCAGCCTGATCGCTGGTCGTCAATTGGCTTTTAAAATTTGTTCTAAAATGAATTACATTCTGGGGAAGAGAGGCGGTGGAAAACACATCTTTTTTGTGTGCCGCCATCCACTTATCATGCGAGTCATTACAGATGTGCTGTGATCTTATCTCGTCAGCATATCACACACAAATGTATTATTCTAGGCTTGGTATAAAGGTGCAGTCTTGTACTGCTTTCTCAAGTGATATCCAATCAGCAAAATTACCCATGTGTTATCTGGAGCAGCATTCACAATCATTTGTGAATATTAAGGCAGGGAATACAAGTAGTCTCTGATTAAAAAGAATCCAGATTTGCATTATTCATGCAGTTTGACCATTTGTTCTATTCAATGGCGTGCATCATTGTAAGTACCAATACATGGATGAACTCAACGGAAAACGACAAGATTGCACTGTCAATCCCATGCGAATGCCACAGGACATGATGTGATTCGCTGGCACACAACGTGCTCTTGTTTTTGTTGTTTTTGCAAAGAAGGGGCCGAAATGAAGACAACACCAGCGTATGCCTATGTTATCTCCGAGCCCATGATTAGCGGCACGCGCTGCGATATTCGCTCTAAGTGTCCTTCCGGGATCCAACATTGAATTACGCTCAGGGAAGCCAGACCATTACTCTTGCTTAGCCACATGCGCTGGCCGAGACACTGAATACAGTGAGATATGGGAGGGGAGGGGGAGAGAGAGAGAGAGAGAGAGAGAGAGAGAGAGAGAGAGAGAGAGAGAGAGACACCTTTCCACGGTAGGATAAAAAAAAAACATCACGCCACTCTTGTGTGCCTCAAGCAATATAACCAGTCTGATCCCCAAGTCTCCAGTGAGTAGCAAATTAATGAAGTATATTCCCATCAGGCCTTTGATCTCAAATAATGCAAATGAATGCCAAAGTGACAGTAAAGTGTTTGCCCTTTGCTTCAGCATCCAGAACACTAACCATGCAGGGTGAATCCCAACACCACTACATTTCCGGCTTCTCCTATTTACCAGAGGTGTCTTCAGGCTGCTCCAAGCCCCTCCCAACCATCTCTGTCAGGGCCCCTCCAGCACCGTGCCGCCATTAGACTGGTGTCAGCTCATCTAATAAGAAGGCACTGTCACAGGTGTTTTAGTTAGTGTTAATTTGCCACATTGTGGGCCAGCCGGGTATTCTTTGACTATAGCTATACTATATTTTTGCATGTGTGGTGGAATATACCTTCCATAAACATCAACGACGTGTGTACACTAAGATGTACAGCACAGCACCAAAAGCCATCTACGTCTATTATATTATGATGTTATTGCTGCTGCCTGCCTAGCCCGTCTCTTGGCATAGCTAGGCATGAATTCCCTCAGCAAATGAAAACACCTCCTCTCCAGATGTGTTATCTGTTGAGCCATTGGGCCAAAGGCTTGAGATTCACAACAAACATTGACAAGATGTGCAAAATCGCAGTTGGCACATTGTCGCCGTACAGTTGAGGAATGAATTACACGTGCACGCATACAAGGTGACACTGGGACACACATGGACGCTCAACCATAAATACAGAGGATGTGATCACGGCTGCTGTTGTCCAGAAGGGCAGCAGCTTATGTCCTCCCCACCTTAACCTAAATCCAGATGTGTACTCCTTGGTACTGTCCTATACCCAGGACCCTCTGCACAAATCCAGTTTAATGGGCTACTAATCCACTCATTTAATTATAGATCCTGTATTTTAACTTTTTTTTCTTCTTTTTTTATCCCATGATTACAATTGGACAATATTATCTAGGGAGAGGTATTTGTATGGTGGGACATAAAATCATAAATGTGAATGAAAAATGTATAGTATTTTAAAGTTACATTGAACCGCGGAATTGCAAATGACAAAAAGGATGGCATGGAAAATGTTAAATGCAGCAGGTTTTGCACCTGTTGCATTTTACATGAAAATGCTGCCATCTTTTAGAGCTCAATAAGAGTGAATGATAGTGGGAATAATAATCCAGTTCGATTTACAGCGAAATGGTACATGACATTTTCATAAATGGAACGAACATCAGTGATTGGTATGATAGGCCTTGGCCGACGGATTCGTAAAACGCTGCGTGAAAATAAACGAAGGCGTAACCCCTATTCCGCGGGGATATTGACCTTCTTGCTTGCATATAAATGTCTTTCCTTTTCTGCTTCTGACGATATGTCCTTTTGAACTAAGTGGTTCAGCAATTTGTGTGTAAAACGATTGGGCCCCTTTTTTTCGAGCACAGTGCGAGTTGACAGATGGGTAAAACTGAACAAACCAATCAGGCGCGACTATATTCTGAAGGCAATCAACTTTGGCCAAAGGAGGGTTCATGTTCCCGTGATGCTAAATTCAAAACGAAAAATGATAAGCCTACATTTTCTCTCATTTAATACAACTGGCAGAGAATGTGGGACCCGGTAATCATGGCCCCAAAAGAGCGACCAACCAGTGGTTGTCACGTCTAAATGAATGTATGTGTGCAAGTTTATATTGACCTGCACACCTGCAACCATGCTGAGGACACACCAAGAATGCGCTTCTCTTTTACGCAAGCACGCACGCACACACACACACACACACGCATGCACCCGCATGCGCGCACGCACGTACACACTACTTTAAGTTCCTCACACCTTGTCTCCGTAGTCGTCGCTTCCTGAGGCCGAAGATGCGCACTTTAGAGAAGATGTCGACCAGGTTTCCATTGCAGAGCCCTTTGTTCTTGTTGGGGCTTTTCCGCCGCCGGTTGGTCGCGGGGCGGTCTACATGCTGCTCTCGTGCCTGTCGCTTTTGCCTGATCAGGCCACTTGCGATGGCAGCAGCCATGTCTTTCACAAATACTCGCAACTGCTCACGTCCAGTCTGCGCGCACGGAGCACAGACTACACATAAACAACCCGCCTCTCCGAGCTCCCGGCCCGGATCACAGTCCCATGTTGGCGGTCCGAAGCGGTCCTTTCAGCGATGAAATCGGGTATAATAGTGCTGTTATTATAAGTGTGTGTCCGTTACTGTCGAGACGCTACATGGTAACGCTGATATGAGACAACCAGTTGTCAATCGTCGTTCGAGTTATTCTTGAACATCGTGAAGAAAAATAAAGATGTCACTTCATATTTATTTCCATATTGCCACCATTAGCAACAAAACAGATACAAGTCAGCCAACCTCAGGCAGACAGAGACAGCGTATAATCATTCATACATGCACGCTGTTTTATATTGCATTGCCTAATGTGAATGTTGTCTTCCAGCGCCTCCTAAATGTCCAGGACAGGCTGCAGTGATTTGCACTCACTCTCTCCTCGTTGCGTCTTCCCTATTCCTTATTTCATTCTTTGCGAATATTTTCAGAAATCACAAGATCTCGGATATCAATGAAACATGCGGTGCACACGTCTGCGCCGCCGCCAGCAATCAAACAAACGTTGACGCCTCTGACGACGTTGGCTATCCGAACATCGGAGCAGCGGTACGGGCGAAGCGGTGACGTTTAGGAGTTTTGCAATCGCTCATCCGCAACAGAGAACATGTGATGCCCGTGTTCCATGACATGCGTTCGGAGATGCGAGCGAACAGGCATCGATGTGCACTGACTGTAAGTTCTAAAGAAATGCTAAAGTTATGTTCCAGTCACAGAGCCAGCAGCATACATAGCCTACCCGGTTGATGCGTAATCGAGTATTTTCTTCTTTGTAATCCTTGTATTATTATTTGTATGCAAAAAAGGAGCTCAGACACCGGTCACGGCGGACGGCTGTGCGCGACAGTAGCCAGGGAGAAAAAAATGGCACCAAAGCGGATTCGAGTCCTGTGAAGAATACGTCTGCATTGTATGGCAGCTGCATACAAATTCAAAGAAAAAAACTTCAAACGCCCCACGAGGCTGCAGAGACATTTCGACTTAAATAGATGTGTTTTCTATCCACAAAGATTCTGCCGCGCGGGAGATATGGCGATCGGTGCGTAAAATGAACAAGGGAAAAAAAACGAGCTTCAGCCATGAACGTTCAATGAATTGCCCCTGAACAGTTGGGCAGAATAGCGGTCACTCGTTAACTGTCTCCACATAGATCAAATCCTCCCAATCAACAAGTCCTCGCGGCGACTCGTTCCTCCTAACGTACACACACACATACACACACGCATACACGCACGGCTCTGCCCAGCCTCACTCCCTCCCCTCTCGACCGAGAGCGTCAAAGCCCCTGCTTTAGCGGGAGGGAGGTAGGGGGGGGGGGGGGGGGGGGGGGGGGGGGGGGGGGGGGGGGTGATGATTATGATGCTGTTTGAATGTCTTCTAGTGTATACGTTCAAGAATAGGTCGACAATGTATGATCTGATTTGGTTTCGATTTTTGGTTGTTAGGCAATGTCAACAAAGTTAGGTGATTTCGTTATATTGATGGATTCACCTATAGCGTAAATTTGCGAATTATGTTTTTTCAATTGACAGGGATTTATAATTTTTTGGGGGAAAGACTCAACCTCCGACGTTCTTGATTGGTCATGGGTGTTTGGCAATTTATTTAGTGGCGCCATTATAAGTTATATTCGTTTAGGGGATGATTTTATCTAAAGTGACTTCAAAGGACTCCAAAGACAAAGATCATTAATGTGCAGGTATAGTGATAAAGCACCTCGAGGATGCATACAGGTGGGCTGAAGACACCGAGCAGACCAAACCCAGCACCCCGAAACCCCCCAAAATATATCCCCCCCCCCCCCCACAAAAAGAAAAGAAAAAGAAAAGACAAACATGACTAATTGTCAACCAAATCGACAATTAGTTAGACACATTTGAAATCATAGTTGTCATTCGTGTCTTTAATGAAATCATGTCGAGCCGAGGTGTAGCTTCATCACCAATCAAATGCACCTGCATGTCAGACACTTCACATGTTATAACTCAAATTAAATTGCCAAATGAATGAACATGAATCGGCTTCAATAGCAAATATATGTCCGATTGTGTATAGAAGGACCCGGCTCACTGCAACGCATAACCGGTGCTTTATTACCTACGTATAATGCATGCTTCTCCCTGCCCCGATTTGGCCCATTTGTCCTTTGTGATTTCAGCACCATGGACAGCATCCGTCCTCTCGGCACGAGGCTTCACAGCGACGCTTAAAATGCATGACGACCAGGACTAACGTTACAGACTACGTTCTCCCTGACATTGTATAGGTTTGATTGGAAACCCACCACAATTACAAACTGCTAGAATCCAATCTATGTGCATCGTTATAATAATCTGTACGAATACATTCGTTCCCCAATTATGAATTCTGTTGAGTTCTGTTGAATTAAGGCAAACATTCAATACTACAACAACCTTCTTATTTTCAAATACATTCTCAATCTCGTGTATAGCCTACAGAAATTAAAACTCAAGAGAGCCATCTGCTGTTTGTCGCCGTAATTTAACATCTGGCGCATTGGGGACGCGACGCGCAACACGCTTGCATTCTCCGTTTGCACAACGCACTTGTTGGAATAGACAAGCCACATATTAGTGACAATGCCCGTCTAGCTTGTTCAGAGTAATTCTGTTATATCAGTCCAAAACTGTTTAAACAAATCAGAGTTAACGTTAATAACCACAGTGATGTATTGGTCTAATAAACAAATTATCATAGTGTGTATAGCTCGTCTCTTCTGTATCGCGCAGGGTCGCTCTGCAGCAAAGATCCAGATCAATGGCGGGGAGGTCTACTCTTCTCTTCCACGACGAGTTCACATCTGTGAACAATATTGAACATGATCCTTTGTGTTTGGACGCTAACCAAACCCCGTTTTCCTTGAGCGAGACTATTCCACGTAGACTACTATAACCTATGCATTCGCGGCGAATGGCATATAGAGTTCACCTATATGCTACTCGTGTCTCTCTCTCGCAAACTGCCGGGTGCCTCCGAGTACTACACAGGGAAGGCACTGCAGTTAGCGAACCAACCAGCAGTGGACACTGTCACCTCAACAATAGTCCCCTCAGTGCTATGAGGCACACGACACAGTGGCGGAGATCGACCGGGAGAGTTCCAAGCGACTAACATTACTGGTATGATATGCGTAGTTGAACGCATAGTAACAGGCAACGAAATGATGATACATTGCTGCATGGCGTCAAATTGCTACTCCAATCAGTACTATGTGTATGTAGGACTAAGCTTTATTATCTAAATAGAGAGGTTTTTTTTTCGAAAATGCTGTATGAGTTTTATGATGTTACTTCACACATAAACATTTAATTAATTGCTTTCATTTAAACAAAAAAATTATTTGTATGATCAGATTGACTAAATTTGTGTTGTATTGTGATAAATACATAAAATAAGAAAAAAATTCCTTTCCTTTAGGCCTGCTGTCTAGAAACAACAACACTAATCCAAAAAGATTGAAACAAAACAAAACAAACCTTACAATGACAACTTTGGCAAGAGAGGGGAGAAGGAGAGAGCAGCAGTGCACAGCCTGTGGTTCTAACTCTTCAACTGCACCACACAGACCTCAGGGGAGGGAGGGAGGAGGGGGGGGGGGGGGAGACGTATGTGTGGACGGTTTGATAAGCTTTTCTACACAAAGAGCACGTGGATAGAAAAAGAAAAACCACTGGAAGCCTGAGCAGAGCATGCAACAACAAAAGAGACACTCCTGAGGCCTGATGAGGCGATTAGAGCCATCTAAATGAGTATTATACCGTCCCGCGACCCCTCGCTTCCTATTAGAGGAAGGATAGATAAGGCAGCGCCTACATACCTAGATGCCTCTTCCTCCTACATGAAAACTTGTGCGAGTCCATGGCAGGGCAGACCGCCCACTCCCACGGCGACGGAAGCGAGAACTTTCCCCCCTCAGTAACATGGCTTCCAGTGCCTTCTATAGCCTGTACTTATAGGGCTAACGTGGTTAGCGCCAAGCCACCGTCCGCCCCAAAGTGTTCACATCAATTTGTCCCACAATGTCTAAACAATGACACGCTGCTTCCCCCGATTTTGCGTTAAATACAACGAGAAACATGAAGGAAATGGATGGTTAGACGTAGTTCAAATGTTTGGTTGTGAAACCGGATAGAATGTCATCAAAGTAATATGTATTTAATCAGGCCTGCATGCTTTAGTGAGTATATGATTGTCAATCTTAGGGGGAAAACTAGCCCCAGTCTTTATGAAAAACACACGTTTCATACATACATGGTCATTTCAAGGACTCATTCTGTGTGTCCATTTTCGTTTCTCTTCCTGTGTCGTTTACATTACATTAAAAAAAGCCCAGCCACCTGCCCACAGTGTACTTTCTGTAGATGTGCCAAGACTGAATGAAGACTTGTGAAGCACCCCCCACCCATCTCTCTGCTCATCAGGGCAGAACCAAATCGAATCGAACTTAAATCACAATTATCAAGAGGTCATGTGGCTGCGGGGCTGGGAGCGCACCTCGATGGGATGAGAAGGCCGGTCGATTCTGTCTATTGGGGGGAGTGATTTCTCCCCCACCACCAGCATCCCCCCCCCCTTCCCCCCAATACCAGCCCACCCACCACTACCCCCACCATCACTTGCACCATTCCCACCACCACCACCACCACCACCACCTCCACCACCTACAACCCCCCCCGGTGGAAGAATGTCAGCAGGTGCTCTCAGCATGTCAAGGCCCAAGGCGTCATGGGAAGGAAACAGAAAAAAAGAAAGAAAAAAAGAAAGAAAGAAAGAAAATATGACTTTTTCTCCTTAAAGTCAGAGGAGAAAAGCTAATTTAATTGAAAATGGAGTAACAGCGTTGCTTATCAAGGCTTTCTTTCTCTCTCCCCCACCCCCCTCCCACCCACCCCACCCCGGTTCCCCACATGCTATGGGGCTTACAATCAAATCCTGTAAATGCCACGAGTCAGTCTAGTGAAGCAATCAGAAAAAGGGCCAGATTAGCCCATAAAGAGCCCAGTCTATCAACCACACAAGGGCTTCTTAAGCTGTGTGTGTATATAACTTATATATATATATATATATTTGATTGATGATTGAAAAGAAATAAAGAAAATAATCAAAACGTATATATATATATACGTTTTGATTCTTTTCTTTATTTCACAAATCATCAATGCTTTTACTTATTATTATACTTTGATATACTAATTATGTACTTTAATATACTTACTGAAGTGCTCTTGATAGGGTATGATTGATTGTTTACTAAATGCCCACGTTAGGGTAAATCTCTTAACTTAGAAAGAGCTTTACAATCTCCCATTGGGTAGTGCAAAGGATGGTATAGCTCTCCATGGTTCCTGTGGTGAATGAGCTCCTACATGTACACGTACAATACATGGGTTGTTCTGACTAAGCCAGCAACACAGAATCAGCATGGCATCTGGAGACGGGGGATCCTGCTCTCGAGGGGGGATCCAGACGAAGAATGTAAAGACCTCCAGCAGCGATGTCTAATGGAGGCGAGTGGCTCCACACTGTGGCCTTTTCCTCATAAAACAAACATAGTCCGATAATATAGTAGTACACTATGGCGCACTATATGGCGATAAATGATAGCCCTTTATTCATATCAACAGTATTTATGGAACCATGTGTGGAATAGCAATCAGTGTCAGACTGGTCTTTTGATGTTATATTTGTATTTGACCTAGATGTATACAGATTAGTCTCTTTAAGGCGAAGCACCTGTTATTCAAGAGAGACATGATTTAGCAGCATCAATATACCACATCCTATGTGTCATATCCTATAGGACGTATCACTCCAATACAAACACAAAGAGAGAGTCATAGTCACAATCAGAGGTAGAGTGTTAGGGATTCTAGAGAAAGAGAAGGAAAGAGAGGGTTGAGAGGGTTAGAGTCAGACATCAGGCTGGGTCGATGGTACTCGTCGTGATCACTGGCTTGATTGTCCAATTGAATTCCTGTTTACCGGGAGGACGTTCCACTTATGAGCCCTCACTTCTGCTTGTTGTTGTGGCTGGGCTCTCCCCAAGGGGAGCTCAGAAAGAAGGTCAAGCAGATCAACACCTAATAGGAACATTGTAGCCGAGGGGCCTTTGTCGTTTGCTTTGGACAACGTCCAGAGATAACCTGATTTCGGTAAGAAAAGGGGACCAACATCCCAGCCTGATTAAGCAGTGTCCAGAGGACTCTTTAGCTTGTTGAGGCAATTCATGGGTTACAGCCTAAATGACAGCTCCAATCAAAAAGCCATTCTCTAATACCACACATGATTTTGGGGGGAACAAAAAACAAAATGGATGCATTGTTTAGTTTTTGAGAAAGATAACGAGAAAGCCAAAAGAAAGGTATACAAATGTGAACTGCAGTCGCGTAAGGATGAAGATGAATTGCATTGAGAGTTACAGCGAGAGATGAGGGAATGCTGTTCACGCGCATTGGGTCTTTTGTTGTAAACCAATGTCTCTGTTTTGCACACACTCACACACACTCAAAAGCAGACACACAGACACACACACACGCACATACACGTATACACACACACACACACACAGATACACACGTACACACACAGACATATAATCACACACACACACACACACACACACCTCCTTTGATGGTGTAGTGAGTCTGCAGCAGGGGTAGAAAGTGCCTTGTCAGCACCGCTACAGAGTAAGGGCTTCCTTGGAGAAGCCCTGAGCCGTGTTGGAGAATATCAATTAGTCCATAGCCCTCTCGCAGGCCAGCCTTCAGTGTGTGTGTTTGTGTGCGTGTCCCCAGGTGCATTTGGAATTTGATGCAATTCTGTATTTGCTACATGTACAAGCATGCATGTGACATGTGTGTGAAATAATGAGCTGGCCAGAAGGGAGGGCTGACGCCAAGCTTGTGTGTGTGTGAGTCTCTGTGTTTGTGTGTGTGTGTGTGTGTGTGTGTGTGTGTGTGTGTGTGTTTGTGTTTGTGTGTGAGAGAGAACGAGAGATAAAGAGAGAGATATGTGGTGGTTGACAGTTGCATTTCTTTGATAAATGTATCCAAGCATGTACGTGATACGTGGGCATGGGGCGCCTGTCTCATGACTAAAGCGTGCTGCGTCTGCTTCTAATGGTTTGCGAATGTGCATACATTGTGTAGACCATTAGGTTACGATTAGCATAGAATGTGTGTGTGTGTGTGTGTGTGTGTGTGTGTGTTTGTGTGTGTGTGTGTGTGTGTGTGTGATGAATGTAAGGAGTCCATGAGTTGATGTAAATTAGGAAGCGGGGACAGAGCATGCATCATGTTTGATGGATATGCAAGGAATAAAAGTAAAGTTTGAGGAGTTGGTCGCCCCCAACACACCAGTCAAACAAATTCAGGCCAGCTAGAACTACAGTGTACATTAGTTGGGTGTTCTCCCGGCTCTGTAAGATGAGACACTTACATGGTGGAAACTCTTTACCATATAGGAGGACAGCAGCGTCGCATACCTTTCACTACCTCTCACTCCCACACATTTCAGTTCTGATACACACACAAACAAACACACGCACACTCACACACACACACACACACACACACACACACACACACACACACACACACAACAAATACAGAAACTATTTTTGCCAAATTCAAAACGCACAAACATCAATACATCAGTAGCAGGCACACAGACCCAAAGCCATTTAAAACTTTGGGTCGATCGTTTTGCTTAAAAGAACAAAACTATCTAAAACAATGTTTGCTCTAGAATTGTGTGGTACAATGTTGCTGCAGAATACCACACGTACTCTGAAACATAAACCCTCCCTGGCCATTGCTCGCATAAAGGAGTCCTTGGTATGCCATCCAGACCATTATCTAGCATGCCAATTCATCAACAGTGACCCGAACTGGACATACCGCACTAAAACATTAACGCTTATACCTCATCGACGGGCCTTGCACGTCGTTTCAGCTGTGAGTTAATGTCTTGCTAGGCCTCCATAAGGGCCATGCCTGGCACACGGCACCCATATGTTCTCCATGAGGTCGCGGCTGATGGAGGAACCGCGGAACCTTTAGCTGCACGGCTGATTGGGGGCAATTTTACCCCGGACATAATGAAAGGAAGATGGTGACTGTAATGGAGGATGATATGACGCTAATGGTCATTAGAGGCTGGTTTACTGTAAACGACCCCCCCCCCCCCCCCCACCCACCCACCCCCCGTCCTGACCTCCCCCCTCCCTCACATGGTGCTTAGCTACACTCCTCCTCCTCCACGTGGAGATAGTGTGTGTGTGTGTGTGTGTGTGTGTGTGTGTGTGTGTGTGTGTGTATAAGTAAGTATTTCTGTGGCTTGGTCGTCATTAAGACAGGTGATAGAGGCAGGGGAAATGGCAAGACTATATGATAATGATCCGAGCCTATGCGTTGAGTATGACATCAATCAAACACTATGTCTCACTACAGATTTATCCAGAATGGCAAAGTGTGTATGTGTGTGTGTATGTTCGCATTTCTGTGCTGTATTATGGCACACAACACAACAGCGAGTAGAAGTTCACTGTAATGAATGACCAATGTGTCAATAAGGCAGCATTGAGGATATCAATTATTAGAACAAACACAATGTATCATATGCAGATTCTTCTTGGAAAAGGTTATTTCAATTAGCATGTAAAAAGGCGTTTACATTTTGGTTTTAGAAAGGACGACGGCATAATCAAAGAATATGTACATATATCAAAATACAAAACATGCAATGTATAGAGCCTGTTGGACAAACGTGAAGGTGGCAAAAGTGTGTAAATCTTCATAGAAGGAACACTAAGGTAATCATCCCTGGAGCAACAACAGGCTGGAAGATCTGAATAATTTACGTTTACTGTTCAAATCTATTACTGGGTGCTTTAGATGCTGGCAAAGTAAGAAGATAGAAGAGCAGCTCGATGTGTCACACGCTGCTCAGTGTGTATATCCACTTGAGGCCTCATCCAAACAAATTAGAGGAGGACACCAAATACTATCTAGGCTTTGTTTTTATTTTTCAGGAAAGAACATCTTCTCCTGTTTTATGAAAACTACCTATCTGATATCACTATTCCACTAAGTTTTTGAACTTTGTGAGAAACTTTTATATGAAAACTACTATGCCTCTTGTATTGTTGCTTTTACACGTTAATGCGCATCGCGACAGCTTGAGAACGCCACTGCATTCACAGCCAGTTCGATGATGTTTGTTATGTTGAAGTAGATGGGCTGTTTAATTGTCTGACGACAAGCACATGCTTAGCATGGCTTGGAGAAGAGATGAAGACAGACTGGAAAAAAAATGAGATAGAATTAAATGACAGTTATCATGTAATGTTGCTATAATCTACACTAATTTACATTTTTAGTGGAGAGAAAATATGAAGCTCCGGAGGGTAAAACAAAGAAATATAATTAAACAATAGCAACTAACAATAGCTCTAGCAATGATTTCTGTAATGAGCACTCTAAGCTATTTATGTAAAACTGACATTTTGCAGTGGAAGAAAATAAAGCTCCGTTAGGGTAAAACGTTTAGAATACTCAAACACACAATATTATATAATAAATGGCACATATCCATCTTCGGCTCAGCATGTGCATGATTGAAGAACTGAATGTTTTGTCATAAATAGCGCTAAGGATAACAGTCTGCCCGTGATCCACTGTAAAGACGTGAACCATAGTCACAGTGACAATGTCACGCAACACTGCTTTACGTAAGACAACAAAGATGCCCTCAAGTGGCCAAAACTGGCACAGTTAGTTCACACACCACCACAGCGTCAGGAAAATATGCTCATAAATACTGTCAATAGCACAGCGTCTGTCTGGGTCTCGAATCCATCTTGATCGGTCAAGCCCAGTAAATTATGACAGGAGTTGTTGAATAATGTGCTGTGTCGTCTAAACTGCAGGCCTGAGTGATATTAGGTTACAGATGACAACCTGTGATATGATTCTGGGGTTTCACTGGGGCTATAGAAGAAGTCATTGATCTAACATATGTGTGGTTGAAATGTGCCTGTGTATGTGCGTGTGTGTGTGTGTTTATGTATGTATGTGTGTGTGTGTGTGTGTGTGTGTGTGTGTGTGCATGCACGTGTGTGTGTGTGTGTGTGCGTGCACACGTGTGTGTGTGTGTCTGCGTGTGTGTGTTTGAGAGAGAGAGATAAAGAGAGAGAGAGTTGTGGTAAACCATGCATATGTATGTGTTTGAATTAGAGGAAAGGAGAACTAGAGGGAGAGAGAGGAGAGAGAGAGAGAGGAGAGTGTTTCGAAATGAGGATGAAACTAGCATAATCTCATTTGCATGCTGTTACGCAATGGCCCACGGAGGATGGAAGACTCGCTATAGTATATAGATTAGACCCTTAGGATACCCCAGTTCCAATAGCGGTCAGCCATAGCCCTGCCTGCTGCAGGACAGGGGCCAACACATACAATCACACTCACTAGTTAATCAGACAACAACAAGAAACAAAAACTGTCAAATTCAGGAAGCAGACCCACATGGAGTCACTGAAAGCCCCGACGTAATGATAACCAAACGCTCACATGTGTGTGTGTGTTTTCTCTTACATCATAAGAGTAGAAGGATGGGGGGGGGGGGGGGGGGGGGTGACATGTGTCAAACACTCTGTATGCAAGAGAGAAAAAACAAGAATAAAAATGGCAGAGTGTCATGTGCAAGGTTTTGGTTGTGTGTCATCTGTCGAGGCCTAATGAGAAATGACACATTTTTAATTACAGTGGACTATTATTAGCAGTGTGTAAGTGAGATGCCAGAACACAGGTCTCTATAGCTGGCCTTCTGGTAATTATAGGATGTGTGAAGCTGTTTGAAATAAATATATCTATATGTGAAGGAAAATGTCCTAGGGGGCGAAAACGTTCTGTTGTGTTTAACACAGTTGGTAAAACACATAAATCACATGTATCCAGGTTATTACATATATAACCGCAAACAAAAACATACATACAGTACATGATACACAAACTCAACGCTGTTTTCCAGAGTATCTAGCTGTTGTTGTAGTTGTCGTCATGGTTTTCCATAACTACACAACAATGAAAGCTTGTGTTAGGGCAACGCGTACATACGTACCTCACGCTCTACAAAATAAACAGCGTCATTGTGACATAACGACATCACTACCACAGCCAAAGCAGGCAACCGAGGGGGAACTACATAACAACTGTTTCAGGTTATTAAGAAACATCTGGCAACAGCTGTCAGCCACCAGTCAGCCAGTAGAGCAGATGGGTCTCGGTGCAGCCCAGCCATTAGCACAACATCCTGTACGCCTGATGTAAAAACTAGGAGTGATCAAGCATAACATGGCGGAGTCCATCTTCCTAAAGGATGCCTGTTGATCCTAACGCGGCTGCACTGGGTGTGTGTGTGTGTGTGTGTGTGTGTGTGTGTGTGTGTGTTTGTCCGATGCAGGAACTGACCTTTCGACACGACTCTAAAAATAGCAATGCGCTGAAATGAGAGGGAGGTCCTATGATGGTGGTGGCACCGGCGTGCGCACGTGTGACATGTGTGCACGTGAACCCCTGTGTACGCTGGCATACGCATGCAGGCGCAGACATTCATACGCCCAAAGATGCAAGCTGTGAGTTGCACACACAATATACACACACACCAAAAAAAAGCCAACTTGCAGCGGTTACGTCAACCATTGGTTTACAGACTGTTTTGAGGGTGCGGATTTGCCTTCTGAGGAGCGTCATCTTTTTTACCACCAGGAGGGGAAACAATCCATATTTGGCACATTGAGGGCAGGAATGGAATGGCTACCTCACACTAGTCTATGGGCAAAACTCATTGATATTCAATCCCTAATAACTTTAACCTAACATCATTTTCAACAAGGACATCGGGAATAGTACATGACCTAGCCACTGAGATCCTAACCATACCAAGACAAAAAATGATTGTCTTTGTATTACGAGAATGAAATCACATTTCTTCCTGTTGACTTAGAATGGTGGCAGGTCTCTCCCGCATCCATCTACTGTGAACCACCAATAGGCTGTTACAGGAACTGCATGTCAGTCTCCACCCACACACACACACACACACACACACACACACACACACACACACACACACACAGACAAAGAAACAAACTCACATGCAAACCTCTCCATCAGCCCTCAGACACCAGGTCAATTCCTGCTGAGGCCATTGCTCTATCCTGCTATTGGCAGGGAGGAATTAGATGGTTAAAGCCATCGGTCTAGAAGAAAGGCTCGGTCTCCTAACCAACACACTGCTAACAGGCTGCTGTCTACCAGGAGAAATATAGCACAGAGGCAATGGCGTTGTCTATTTATAGCCCTGTGGTATAGGTTAAGATGCCCATGCATAACTGTTCTGTACAGCAGTCGGATACTGTGATTCCCAACATGCACAGTAAAAACATATGAGTGGAACCCTTCGACAAAAAAAAAGGTGCATCTAAACATCCAATCATAATCCTATTGGTGTGCCAACCAACACAGAATGTTTGTTACTTTGCCTGTGTACTCTGTCATCCCAGCCCCAGAGGGACATGTGGGCAGGTCAGCGGGAGATATGTGCCAGAGCACCAGGGCTGTGAGGGCCAGTCCTGCTGAGTCAAGGTGACGCCACTCCTTGGGTGGGGGTGAGATTCAGATCACCTGACGCATCAGTGCTGCTGTCTATCAGTCAGTCACATAAGGAAGACTCTTTGCTATAACCTACTGTCTCAATCAGATTTGGTATTTTCTGTCCTTCTCTGTCTCCGCCTTGGCACGCTCGCATCCCTGCGCACTCACGTGCCTGTGCACACTCACCAAGCCTCACATTACTGTTGCCAGAGCGGATGAAAGAGAGCTACGTGCTCTGCTTTATTTATTTTTTACTATATCGGCCTCTGCAGTGGTAGCTCACCGTTGCTAGGTAACGAGCAGGGAATCTCCCCAAAGTAAACTCCGGGAAGTTCTTGTGAACTAAGCACCCAGCGCACAGGTAAATACAGTCAACTTAATTCACCCCCCCGGCCCCCGCCCACAATGTCTGCCCTCTGGTGAACACTGACAAGTACAAGTCCACGGGTAATAAGAACACAGGCAGCGCAGGTACAGCTACAAGTCCACATCCACTGGGAGGCAGGAGTACAGTGTGGAGCATCGCTTTACTACGATACAAAATATCCATCTTCAGAAATCATTTGGTCACAATAGCAATGGATGATAGTGGGTCATGAAAGGGGAGGTTTGTATAATAAACAAAGATGTGAACATTGAGTTAACAGTCACAATGAGATCAGATTGTTAATCTCGGTGAACAAGGAGCGATGAAAACACAGCGACGCTGCAGGGAGGTGAAAGCTCAGCGGAGGGGTTAGGGCGAGTATGACAAAACTGTGTGAAAATGTCCGTCAGGGAATTAAAAGCGCAAAGGTGACACGGGTGTGAGAACGATGGGGTGGTGTTGGTGGTGGGGGTTGTTGCCGCGACAACGGCCGTGTAATTTCTGAGAGCTTGTACTCTTGAAAGATGAATCTAGCGTCTCTGGGGTGCTGAATCACTGTGTGTGTGTGTGTGTGTGTGTGTGTGTGTGTGTGTGTGTGTGTGTGTGTGTGTGTGTGTGTGTGTGTGTGTGTGTGTGTGTGTGAGAGAGAGAGAGAGAGGACCCGAATGCAGCATCCATGTTTACTAGATAAAAAACATAAATCGTGATCGTAAATCTCCGGCAATGTGCACACAAATCACACCGGCGGGCACGGCTATTTTTCTTCCATGCTGTAAAAAAACGTTAGGGGACAGCAGACACCACATCGATTAAAACATGGATAAGACTTCATCTTAAGATAAAAAAAAACTAAAAAAAACACAAACGAAGAAGCACTTCAAATAAACAAACACCCATTTATCACGCACCCTGCAACCCCTACACCCAGAATCATGGCCACACTGAAGTCCACCGTCCTACTGCATAACATGCTAATCTCATTCTGAGTGCTGTGCCAGCATTCGGAAGAGGGTACGTGGCCACGTTCATTCACTGTATCTCTCGTAAAACAAGAAAAGCTCTTTATTATAAGCCTGTGTCCCCAGGGGCCCCGGGCCGTTAAATATATGGCTGAGTTCAGCCGTTCAGGAAGGGCCGACACTCGATACAAGCCCTTAGCATGACTTCATCAGGATAGTTCAGCCCAGCGCAGCATTAGCTGATTAAAGACAATGCATTCTTCCTTCCTAATAAGTAACAGTGGCCATGCGAGCCATGATTTTCAGCTAATAGATTAGATCGTCATTTGAAAGCGTGCAGGCTATTTTCTTTTTATGACCTTTAACTGCAACACGGCTGTCTCTTCTATTTCAAACTACTTTATGTTGTTATGCTATGTATTCATTTTCTCGGACTCCAGTTCCTCAACTGGATTCCAGTAAGAGTGGTTTCTTTGAATCAATTACTTATTCTGGAGCCGCTGCCGTAACGCAGAGAGACGATTACACACTCCGCCTGGGCTCCCACCGTACGACAACTTGAGCGATTGGAAGGACTCCAAATTGGAGTGAAATGATTTGTCCGATAATGTCACAGTCCAAGTTGCTGCCAATTAAGGAATAAGTACAAACTCATAAACTCAATGTTTATTGGCCAGTCCATAGAGAGAGGCTAGGTACATGCCAGAACTGTCCAATTGTTTGATTTTCTCCTTGTTCCCCGAAAGCACTTTGGCACCGAAGTTACTGTATGGTGAGAGGCGGGGCTACCAAAGGTCACAAGCCCCCCCAACAGAGCTTATCTCTCTCTCTCTCTCTCTCTCTCTCTCTCTCTCTCTCTCTCTCTCTCTCTCTCTCTCTCTCTCTCTCTCTCTCTCTCTCTCTCTCTCTCTCTCTCTCTCTCTCTCTCTCTCTCACACAAGCACACACACACACATGCATACATATACAGATTCCATGCTGTATTTTAGATTGCATTTCAATCACTACGTCTGCTGTCTGCAACTGTAACAAAGCGATTAAAGTGTGTGTGTGTGTGTGTGTGTGTGTGTGTGTGTGTGTGTGTGTGTGTGTGTGTGTGTGTGTGTGTGTGTGTGTGTGTGTGTGTGTGTGTGTGTGTGAGGTGCACCCATCGATTCCTCCATGCACAATGCCTCACAGTGCATGGGAAGTGGGCAGGTGAGACTTTGAGGATGACGCAGGCGGCGAGCCACTAAAGTGGATTATAAAGAGGAGGGGAGAGAGTAGCGGAGGTCGAAGGAGAACAAAACACACTTTCAACTCAAGCTCGCGGTAATGCGCTGCGGCGGCCTCATTCTCATTTTCTAATGCGTCTCTCGTTCGCTCTCGCTCTCTCTCGTCAAGTATTTATATTTTTCTTGGACAATTAGTGGATCTCTCTTTGATCTTCGCGGACACCGTGAAGCCAAACAGTCATTTCTCACTGTCATCTCATGCTCTCTTTTCCGCTTTTAGAGAGGAGAATACGTCTTGAGATGGTTGTTATGGGCGGATAACATACAACGTGGACTTGTGTCGTCTCTTCTAAACGCCGGGTCATTTATCATGCATAAAACCCCTGCGATTTGAGGCCTGGCCCTTTTCTTGTTTTAAAGGCAGCTTGAAGACCAACCGATATACAGTGGCGTAAATCACCAAGACAGAATCGGGCCTAGATGTTACCGGTAGCCCTGGCGTTCAGGATTATCTTATCTGTGTTAAAATGTCCTCAAGCCGTCTATATTAAAACCCCCTACTTTCCGGGCAGCCTACTTTAAAAGACACAAACTGGAGCTTAAGAGTGCACCACTAGCACGCTTGAACTCTGCTCCCCTGAGTTTATGCCAGAAACCGTGTGGGCCGCGTGATAGCCGTTAGCTGGGGCTTTATCTTTGACTTGCCTTGATGAAAATGGTGAATCCAAGTTAAAATGAATCTAAGAATATACTGAATGACTTTGGTTTCAACGCTGCCATTATTAGCTTGTCTTGCCCTGTTTCACTCTCACTTGTGCTGCCCTGATAAACTGACGGTGCCCACCTCATGAATGTGTGTGTGTGTGTGTGCATGCATTTGTTGGTATGTATGTAGTGTGCCTGCACTTTTGTGTCTGTGTGCATCTGTACGTGTTTATGTGAGTGTGTATGTGTGTGTTTCTGTGTACGTGTGTACAGTATGTTTGTGTGTGTGTTCGTATGCAGGTGAGTGCATGTCCATAGGTCATATGTGAATGTGAGTCTGCATGTGTGTGTGTGTGTGTGTGTGTTTTGTGTGTGTGTGTGTGTGTTTGTGCATATGCACGTGTATGTATGTGTGTGTCTGCGCGCCTCTCTGTCTCAGTAATAATGTCATCTAAGTGAGGCTAAAGTTCACCTCTGCTCTCAGACCAGCAAATCGATACGGCTAACAAAGGACAGCGCTTCTCTGGTTACATCACTTCCTCTGTCTCACGGCTCCCTGATTGCCCTGCACAGGCAGAACAGACATGGGCCAAATGAACCATTAAATGACAACGAGTTACACAAAACAAACACAGACATGGACGTTCAAACCCTACACTATGTTGAACCATATTACCAATAAAATCAAACAGGACTTAAATCTCTGCTATAAGATTGAGCCTGTAATTAGCATATATAGGAGAAAGATTTCAAATCAAAGGACACAGAGGATCATGTGTCTCCTCACTATTGATTGGCCGTTCATGATAGGAAATACTTGACATTCATCCACTGTGCGGTCGCTGATGGCACTTTACCTGCGCCATAACCGCCAGGGGAGAAGGGGGGAGGGGAGGGGGTGGGGTGGGGGAGTGTAGCCAGTGTCATAGCCTAGGTCAATAACCTTGCCCTCCATTGTGAAACATAAGCTGCAGTCGATCATTGCTCATAGTGGGAATGAGGTGGCGTTGATAGTGGTTAAATGTGACACTATAACTCAATACCCCCATTATCTTCCCACTCTCTCTCTCTCTCTCTCTCTCTCTCTCTCTCTCTCTCTCTCATTTTTGCACACACATGCACGCACACACACACATGCACACAAACACACACACACACACATACGCACACACTATACATCACTCATTCACAGTTTATGTTCAGACTCAAGACGTCATTTAACATGATCTGTGAGACCTTGAGAGGACACAGACAAACGTGTGTGTGTGTGTGCGCGTCTGTGATCAAGGCAACAGGAGCAGGCGGGGTGAAGTGATCTATGAGCTTCCTGTGTGCAACACCATATGTGCTCCCTATGAGAGCAAGTGAAAGCAGATTCACAGACAAAACACCCGAGCAGCACAGCACAGCGGTGAACGATTTACGCAGGACGCTTTTTGGCATTTGGAACGATGAAGAAAAAAGAAAAATACAAAAATCAAAGCACATCCCAAAAAAAAGACAGTATCAATGTGCCAAGAACAACAGGCCCAATGAGACAAATACAAGAACCACCTGGAAATGCAGTCTCTCTGCAAATCGCTAAGATAAACAGACTATGAAATCGCTCATTACATTTGTCAATCAAAGGAGTCAATCTTTTTTCTCCACATGTGCAGGAGTGTAACAGTATGCTGCTGATTTAGCAGGTGATACATGGGAGCACTCTGTGTGTGTGTTTGTGTGTGTGTGCGTGCGCCCGTGTGCGTGTGTGTGTGTGCGTATGCGTTGCTAGGCCCCCAGAGGAGACAATCTTTGATCAAAGTCTTCATGTTAACCTGTAATTAAAAGAATAAGGATGCTCTCCAACTTCTTTATATGAGCGTCACTTAACCTGCAGGCAGTCTCCCACGTGCTCCCATACTCCTCCTCATCTTGTCCCTCGCCCACCTCTCATCCCAGTGCACTCTCTCTCTCTCTCTCTCTCTCTCTGTCTCTCTAGCTCTCTCTCCCTTTCTAGCTCCCGCTCTCTGTGTGTCTCTCTCCCTTATAAATCTTCTTGGATGGACATTAATGCAGATGGCCCATGTATGATCATTAACCCACGCAGATGAAGCCAGCGTCCAAAAAACCCATTCCATCCAGGTGGTGGGAAAGAAAAACATAAAAAACGAGAAGGAAAAAGACATGAATTAATTGATAAAGAAATACAGCCAGCCAGACAGACAGAGAAAGTAAGACATAAAGAAAGAATGAAAAGGACAACAAGAAAGGAAGAAAGAATAGTTAACTGATAAAGAAACACCAGCAGACAGAAGGAGAAAAAGAAAGAAAGAACAAACGAACAAACAACGAACAAAAGAAAGAAAGAAAGAACGAAAGAATGAAAGAATGAAAGAATGAAAGAACAAACAAAAGAACAAACAAAAGAACAAACGAAAGAACAACCAAACGTACAAATGAATGAACGAAAGAAAGAAAGAAAGAAAGAAAGAAAGAAAAAAGAGAAATTGAATCAAATCAAACCATTTAGTCACCAGCCTATTATGAGAGGGATTTTCAACGTAATTCTTTTTCTTCTTGTTGTATATAATTAGTTTATTTCATGAACGAAGGTCCCGTCAAAATATATTAATACGGTGTCATAGTGTGATGGGTGTATAAATTATAAATGTTTAAAAAAAAAGCTATGTCCGTGTGTGTCTTTGGTGTGTCGTTTCGTGTCATTGAAAAACAGTTTCACCTAACCTGTTAAACCCGACTCAACTCAGGGTCTTTCCCTATAATGGAGCAGAATATTCATGGCCAATCAAAAGTAAACTTTCATACAAAAATTGATTTTTTGTTCTTAAGGTCGAATAAATAACGTAAGTCTTTCTTGCTCCAACAGAAAGAAAGAATGAAAAAAGAAAAAAGAAAAGAAAAAATTAAAGAAAAAAGAATGAAAGAAAGATAAAACGAAAGAATAAACGAAATAACAAACCAAAGTACAAACAAAAGAAAGAACGAAAGAATGAATGAAAGAAAGAATGAAAGAAAGAAAGAACAGAAAGAAGAAACTGCACTCCGGCGCTTCAAAGCAGACGAGCGGTCCCGCAGTGAATCATGGGTAACTGCTCTTTTACATGGGCACTCAGGTCCTAGGGTCCACAGCCCTCCACCACCCCTAAAGCACATACTGTAACCACCAAACTGTTATTGATAGCAGCTAGACAAGCACCAAGAGACCACTTTAAAGTGCACACACACGTACACACATAATGTACATATAATTTAAGCGCATGCATGAGTAAATTACAACTATGAGTCATTTATGGCTTGTACAGATAGAGGACTACCCGAAAGTAAAACGAATGAGGGGACGTTTCCGTAGGGATTAGGTTGAAAAAAAAGCTGATTGTGATCCTATATTCACCATCGTGTCGCATGGATCTAAAATCGACCACACGGCCGAGTGGAGGGCCGTGATCACAGTCTCACTTTTTTACACGGAAAGTGGAACAGAGACTGGTTTGTCTAACAAGCCACTTATAGTTATCAATGAGAGAGAGAGAGGTGGATAGAGAGAGAGGGGGGGAGAGGGAGAGGGAGAGGGAGAGGGAGAGGGAGAGGGAGAGGGAGAGGGAGAGGGAGAGGGAGAGGGAGAGGGAGAGGCGCCATTCATCCATCTCTCATCACTGGCCCATTTTCACACCAACACAGTGCATGCGGGTACAAATGTGCAAATAAAGCCAATGGGGCAAATGTCTGGTAATATTCAAATATTTATTCTGCATCCCATTTATGTTTTTTTTTTTATAATCCACTGAAAATCAACTAATCTGTATTGTATGTTGATCAAATGCAAGTTGACTCTACAAAGTCTTTAAAAGGTAACTACAAATTCAGGGCTGATCAAAGTAAATAGTTCGGATTAAAGACAAAAACACGGCTAATTTGGGGCTGGAATTGCATTTGTAGAAGAAAATGAGTTGCCAAAGAAAAAAGATATATCTGTGATGTATTCCCTCAAACATAATACTTTGCATTTTGTCCTGTTGGATTTATTCAGTCGTGAAGATCACTGTTGGCACAATTCAAGGAAATAAATAATGTAGAGGAGGCAGCTTTCATAAAGTAGCAGATATTACAAAGCTAGCATTGGTCAAAGGTTACAACCAGCCGATTTGAACCAAAGTCCTATCAACTCGAACTCAAACCCAGACACACATAGCTGTGATAGTAAGGGTTATGCCATCAATTCTGGATGATAAAAAAACACAATGGAAACACTTTCCTACTAAACCTTTATTAAAGGTACAATATGCAGGATTTGCGATTTCAAGCTAGCTCCAGGCTAAATTTTGAAAAAGCCAAAAAAAAACGGTGTTTCTCACCCCCAAGCTGAGATTTAAAATGAGATTTCTCTATACTGCTGCAAGTCTGAGCAATTTACCTAGATTCCTGTAGCTTTAAAGTTAGTGTATACATGACAGAATGTGTTATAGAGCACATCCTGAACTAAACAATGTTTCATATTATACCTTTAAGTTCTATATATGTTTTGCAAACTATGAACTCAGCATGTAGCTCTCCTTCCCGATGCCCAAGTTAAGGAAACCAATCCTTGGTGCCCTACACTTCTAGCTTAAAATGAATAAATCCCATACTCAGAGAACACGTGGCAGAGCTAAGCCAAAACTTCCCTTAGTTTATAGGACAGTTATTAGGAAGTTTATCAGGCTTTCGTTTTTGTCAGTTAACGTTGTATGTGACACAAAATCCTGAACACTGTGACACTGTGTCATCATAAACACATACACAGCCACACACACACACGCACTCACTCACTCACACACACACACACACACACACACACACACACACACACACACACACACACACACATACTTGAGATGCATATTGTTTCCTTTAAAACATTGGCTAGGGTGTGTGAGCTCCAACAGACACTCACATACAGAGGTACGTGTAGACTGAGGCCGAGTGTTCTGATTGGCTAGGGGGACTCCAGAGCTGCTGATCGATAGGTTCAGGGTATCAGCCATGGCAGTAGAGCGGTGCCCTCCATCAATCATCCTTACAGGGGGACCAATTAAACTGTTACACCTATAGGACATCCACAACAACTCTCTGGGGTAGGGGTGTGTGTAAGTGTGTGTGTGTGTGTGTGTGTGTGTGTGTGTGTGTGTGAGATGAAGAGTATGGAGGATTTGCAGATGGGGGGGGGATAAAAAAAATGGGCATTTATGAATATATACAAATATATTTGACTTTTTCTGTAAATATTTGACTTTGTCTGGACCTTGTGCGTTGTGCGAACACGTTGTGCAATGACACTTCGTTGCGTTCCCCCCCCCCCCCCCCCCCCCCCCTCCCAGAGCACAGCCTTGTGTTGTTTTCTCTAAACAACAGATGGAGATGAATACGTCAAGTGACTCTCAGAGAGCACGGCGCGGCGCTGTCCGTTAGCACCACGGGGGGGGGGGGGGGGGGGGGGCGCGCGCACACCTGCACAACTCTCCACTCGACAAGCCTAAACGCTGATGGTAACCTGCAACCTACACTTTGGCACACGGCGCGCGCTCTCCATCTCTCGCACATTCTTTCTCACCTAAATGCGTTCACACGAATGAAACAGGCGCTGCCAAGCTCGCATCGCTGCACGCACTCAACCTTCTCAGTGAGTGTTTCAACAGAGAAAGTGTGTCAGCCCTTATTGAGTGACCTTACCGCTATTTGGCTCTCTCTTGCTTGTACAGCACATTGCAGGGGCCTTGCTAAGGGTCCACCCGCTACCCTACCTGCATGTGTTGTAGACTCTAGCGCTGAATTACATCAATACTGTGGACTGACTCCGGCTCAAGGCTCATTGTCCTCTGTCTCTGGGGGTATTGAACCTCAAACCCTCGATGTCATGCCGGGGTTTAAATCACTTCCTGCCGCGTCAACAGCTACAGCCCACAGTCAGTCGACCAAAGTCCCATGTAAACCAACCGGCACGCAGCAGTATTCCCATACACCCAGATCCGCCTCCACAGTTCAAGCCAAAGGTCAAAGTACATCACCCCCCTAAATCGAATCTACACATTGCCTGTTCCGCCATGGCCCTGCGCACAGGGGGGAAAAAAGCAGTTAATTTAACCAGTGTTTCATCCACTTACTGGGGTAAATGGCGAAAGCCCTATCCTGGCCATGGATGAGGTGACACCTATTTTAGAGTCAAACATGGCATTTAATCAGGGGGGATGGGAGGGGGAGGTGGGGTCAGTATTAGTCAGCAAATAAAGTATTTAGCAGAGGTGATTGACACGGCAGCCCTAGACGGCTGCCCTGCCTGTGTTTCGTGATGAGCCCTGACTCACAGCAGTGAAGCCCAGCCATTTCAACACATTAAGATGGGCCTGTTTACTAAAGAGAGGCCTTATTAAATATGGATGGTAATTGATGGCCATTTTTTTGTGGTTGTTTGTTTATATATTATATATATGAGTGCACTGCAGCTGTCGATCGGTAATTAAAATCACATAGTGTGTGTGTGTGTGTGTGGGGGGGGGGGGGGGGTGGAGGGTGGAGGGGGAGTGTGCTTGATTGTGTACATGTGTGTATGCCCGTGTGTGTGTGTGTGTGTATGTGCCCATGTTTGTCTGTGTGTATGTGTATGTGTGTGTCTGTTTGTGTGTGTGTGTGTGTGTGGGTGTGGGTGTGCAGATGTATGGGTGCACGTGTGTGTGTGTGTGTGTGTGTGTGTGTATGTGTGCCTGTGTGTGTGTGTGTGTGTGTGTGCAGATGTATGGGTGCACGTGTGTGTGTGTGGGTGTGTGTGTGTGTGCGTATGTGTGCCTGTGTGTGTGTGTGTGTGTGTGTGTGTGTGTGTGTGTGTGTGTGTGTGTGTGTGTGTGTGTGTGTGTGTGTGTGTTCTTGCGGGTTAATGGGTTAATCCTGTGGGAAGCCCAGAACAGTCAACATGGCTGACATTTTACCAGGGGTCAACACACTGGTGCAGCCGCAGCTTCTCATCAGATATACAATCAGGCTGCTCCTTACGACCAGAGACAAGGGAGGACAGAAGGGAAAGCAACAGTCAGGAATTGGACAGAGAGGAAGGGACAAGAAAATAAGGGGTGGATTTAAACTGGCAAATGATATATTTATGTGGCGTGCACAAAAGAGAGGGTGAGAGAGAGAGAGCGGACCGGTGGCTGAGAGGAGGAAGAAAGGAGTTGAGAGGACAACAAGAGGAGGAAGAGAGATGAACAGAGGAAGAGAGGAGGTGGGAGGACAAAATCGAGGAGCAGAAAGTAGACAGAGAGGAGGTTTGAAGGGAAGATGAGGGACAGGACGTGGGGGAACTGTCGGTACAACAGCCGGCCCCACTTCCTCTGACAGAGGGAAGTGGTCGTGAATATGCTCCCATATCACTATCCACACTGTGCCACTAAACCCAGGGATGCACAGGTTCTTGACTCCTCTCCCTTGCAGCAGAGACGTCTGAAAAAGGCTCACAAAGTCATTCTTTGGGCATCAGGATGGTTGCTTTTCAAATGTCAATGCAGTGTGTTGCCACAGGTTTTAGTGCTCACTAGGCAATAGCGTATTCCTAAAGCCATAAGCTCAGAAGATTCACAGTCAAAAGAATCATACTTTGACAGTTAAGGAGGTGTAGTACAGCTATCGATAGCAAATGGAGTGCTATCCAATAGCTGCTTGAGAGGATATTACCATAATGCATAATCAATGCAAAGATCCGATGACGAGAAGCAATACCTAATCGGTCACATTTCAGGAGGGAGGTCATATGATACGTAGATGTAAGGGACATTTTCTCCAATGGATAGAAATTGATTACATGTCTATACTATATGTCCATACTACTCATGAGCCCATCTTGCTGGTCTATGTATCATCCATTGAAAGTAATGGATTGGATATTGGACAGTTGGTATTGAGCGATGCATTGCAAACCACAAGGTACAAATTAAGAGCTTCACAGAAACAGTGAGTAAATGTAATCATCACAATATGAAATGGGATTATTGGTTCAGGTAAACAGCGTATAGTGAAGATAGGATGCATTGTGACCCGAGATGGAACATTCCTAGCCTGGGAACAAGAAAAATCTGCAAGCTCATGTTTTATTTGCTCTGGCAGATGGTCTGGCCCCCCTCCTGTTCAGACATATTTCCAGCAGACCTGGCAGGGTCGGGCCAATCACAACCATTTGTCTAGTATGGGGCAGGTTTGATATGACACAGATTAGCGCCATCGAGGCATTTTCGTAAAAAAATGTATGTTATAAAATATGTGTTTGCTGTATTTAAGACAGGATTTTTCTGTCATTGCTCTGATTGGTTGTAGGTCTTACATATTGCTTCCAGAGGCATTTTGGGTCTGTGCCTGTTCTGAGTTATAAGTTATAAGAATAACCCTGATATTTATCCCACTGTTCCTCGTTGAGTCCCTGTCGCTTTTACTGTAGCTTACATGGTGAGCTGTCGATCAAATGCAGTATTTCCCTTTTTTTAAAAGCGTTGCGTCTGCCCAAACGGCCTACGACCTTATAAACGAGGGTGGGAAAAGAAATACATCGTTTATTTCAAAAACAGCAATCATTAATGTGTTAAGAAAGGAAGTAAACAAAACCAAACAAAAACAGTAAAACAAGCTGCATAATTAATATCAAACCGAACTACCAACTTCTGGTTCCATGTCCGCCCCCCATGGAAAAAAAGTTAATAAAATACAGCTTTTCTCTGCAGATGTGGACTGAAAGAGGGAAAACTGTCCCACCCTGAATGCAGTTTTCTTGTACAGCCCTGCATGAATAACGCATGTGGCGCTATACGACTAGCCCTATCCACTGGGTCCAGTCACTTATTGTCAGGGAGGGTGACACACACTAACTGCGCCGTGTCATAATTAGATGACGCTCACTTTTTCCTCTGTCGCAGGAACTTGCAGAACACGTTTCCACCGCAGGGTAAAACAAGTACGCCCGGGGTCACTTATGTACCCCAGCTTTTCTACCTCCGTAGGTGAACTTAAAATATACACAACGAAAAACGTTTTGTAGAATCTCTCGTTGTGTGTGTTAGAGGTGCCAAGGTGACAAGAAGAAGACAGAATAACACAACAAACATAGTATAAGACACGCAACAGCATTTGATGCAACCATGATGCAACCGATGTAAATATGGGGTGTGTTGATAATTGTGATTAATCGTTTAATCCTTATAACATTAGTTGAAAATAATTTGATAATAAGACAAGAGCAAAACAGGACCCGTGTCCCATTCTACAAATTCTAATTGGTACAGGATTGGGTATTTAAACATCAAGTATGGTTTAATGTATGTTTTAGGTTTCATGGGAAACAGGATGTTAGCAATGCCAGGTGTGAACATAGAACGTCAATGTGAAAAAAAAAAAACAGAGCTCATGTTTCCAAGTTGTTGTGTGTCACAGTTTGGTAATTCAATTGAGGATCAATTATGGAAAATGGCCTTCAATGGTTGTTATGCTCCTGTTTCTGATCAGGCAGCCACTAGCAGTTAGACAGCAACACCTGTGATGTTTTGTGATGATGCTTTGTAACATGCAAAATGTTTCTCTATGCATTGAGCAGCAACTAATGTAGATGCCCCAAAATATGGTAGTTTATGAGTTGTTTACTTAAAACATGGTGCCATAGGTAAAAGCACATATTCATCTTCATGGACCACATTTCCTCAATGCATGAATGTGTTGGTTAAGAATTGTATGGTAGAAACAATTTTGTGAGAAAAAAGTGTTTCATATTGTATTGAATAGTCCAGTTGTTCCCAGGCATTTTGTCTTTTATGTTTTGTGTGTGGCATACCTTGTTTCATCATATTTTGCAGCTAACTTGACCCTGTGGGGCATCTGAAATTATTCTTCCTATTTATATTTGCAGATGACGGAAGAATTTACCTATATATCATACCATGAGTCATACCGGACACATCAAAAGTCACCAAACACATGAAATGCATCATCCTCACCAATCCATGACCACCACGTTATTTGATGCCTTTGTTTGTTTGGCTCCTCCTGTATTTAACAGGCCATGTGTTATGGTGGAAAATACATGACATCATCCCTTCTGAAAAGGATCCAGTGGGCTGAGATCATGCACCATGCCTGTGAGACGGCAGAGCCAGAGGAATTATTATATTAACCTGGGTCACTGTCTCCTGCTTCCAAGAGAGCCTGACGTTCTTGATGACTCAACTCGATCAATCCTCTGAAATTTGGAGTGGAATTTATTACTATCAGGGGATGCAACTGCAACTCTCTCTCTTTGTATCTCTTTGTCTATCTTTCTATCTCTTTTTATCTCTTTCTATCCATCTGTCTGTCCCTTCGTCTGTCCGTCTCTCTCTTTGTCTGTCTGTCTGTCTGTCTGTCTGTCTGTCTGTCTGTCTGTCTGTCTGTCTGTCTGTGTCTTTTTTTCTCTTTGTCTCTCTCTTTTTCTTTGTCTGTCTCTCTTTTTCTCTTTGTCCCTCTCATTTTCTCTTTGTCTCTCTCTCTTTTTCTCTGTCTCTCTCTTTTTCTCTTTGTTGTCTCTCTCTCTCTCTCTCTCTCTCTCTCTCTCTCTCTCTCTCTCTATGCAACTCTCACCAGGGGGTCAACGGAGGGGGTGGGGGGTGCTTGAGAGATGCAGGGCGTGAACGTGGAAAGGTTAAGTGTACTCATTCAGAGAGAAGAGAAAGGAGCTAACAGCCAGATGCTAGCAGCCAGACTAAAAGTACTGGTAGGCGAGTGAGAAGAGAGAGAGTTAGACAGAGACAGAGAGAGACAGAGAGAGACAGAGACAGAGAGAGACAGAGACAGAGAGAGAGAGAGAGAGAGAGAGAGAGAGAGAGAGAGAGAGAGAGGATTGAGTGGAGAAAGGAGAAAGTTTGAAATAGAAAAATGATGTAGAGAGAACAGGGAAGGAGAGAGATGATGAAGAGAGAGAGGAGGTTTGAGAGAGCCAGGCGTGGAGTTAAAGGCTGGAACAAAACAACGTGACAGAATGAGAGTACGTAATCACAGACAGATGGAATGAGCGAAAAAGATAGAGAGACAGGGAGAGACAGAGAGAGAGAAAGAAAGAGAAAGAGAAAGAGAAAGAGAAAGAGACAGAGACAGAGACAGAGACAGAGATAGAGACAGAGACAGAGAGAGAGAAGGGGGGGGCATTGAGCAACACACAAACATCCCAACACATACACACGCACTCCTATACACCCCAACAAACACATGCACACATACACACACACTGCTATACACCTCTACACACACACAAACACGCACACACACACACACACACACACACACACACACAGACCAATATGTGCAGTGCGCTCATACAGTCAGGCTGTGGTTTGGAGTCTGCAGCACACACACTCTCCCATTCAAGGGCTGGTTGGTATGGGACAGCGCAGAGTTAACATCAATACACTATTATCAGCGCCATCAGGTGACAGAGCTATTCTTAGAGTTTCCATATGCACCAGAGGCAAGAGGACAGAGCAGGCTGAGGCTGGCGCGGCATTGAGCAAACACAGAGGGAAACGAGGAGAAAAGTTTGGGCAATTAAAACAAAAGTTTGCATGGCTTATATATGAAAAACGTCTCATTGCATTTGTTGGAACCCTTGTAATAATGCTCCTTAGCAATGTGTTTCAGACATATTTATAGAAAGTAGGGTTGTCCGTGAGGGTGTCAGTGTTAGTTTATTATTATTATAGTCATACCATTGTGTACTAGTATATTAACAGACATTTTATATTTATTTATTATATACTACAGATACCATCTCTTTTGAATATGCTACATGTTAACAACATTTAGCGGCTTTGCTGTGGTGGGAATCCACTGAAACAAATTTACCAGAGCCACAGTGGCTTGGCCATGGCCTGGATGGATGCCATTGGATAACTGATGGGCGTGTTGCGGAAGCACTGGAACTCACAGAGCATGCACTAACGCACTCCAACAACAACAACAACAACAACAGAGAGACGTGGACCCATGCACACTCTGCATGGCGGCCCCACAAGCTTCCATGAAGGACACCAGTAAACACACACACACACACACACATACAGACACACACACAGACAGCCTTTTCGTGATGCACAGCCGCTGTTACTAACGACTACTGATGGAAAAAATGTGCACCAAATGTATACAGACACACACATATACACACTGATGAAGAGTAATTGTTGATGCCTCAGGTAATGTGGTTTCGGGGCTAGGTATGACTCGAAGAGTTGTAAAGGTTCATAACAAATTGGTTTATTCAGAGATACAAGGTAAAAGGACATGCACTCTGGAGGTGGTTCATGAAGCATCTGCCGGACCCAGGTAAATCTTCAGTCTGTATTGGAATGGGCTGGAATGGTAAAGAAGCAACAGCCTATAGGGTCTGATTTATCTCAGAACCATAATACTTTATATGGTGTTGACCACACCACTACAAATGTTTGTTCCAATGAGGTAATAATGTTAGCTTTAATATTGTGTGGTCTAACGAGGTAATGTATTTACATCAACACATAAACATATGCACATCCATGAGTACATGTGCACCAGCACAAGACATGAGATATGAAGTAGTAATGCCTCGCTTTACAGACTCACTCTCTCTCTAATGAGACCGAAACACACACATACACACAAACACACACACAACACATCCACTGATATACACTCACAAACACATATAAACACATGCATAAGCATACACACACTATATACTGTATATCAACATGACCTCTTGAAGTTCAAAAATAGTTCATTAAAACGTCTCCCATAAGAGGCCCTCGCCCACAACGTAAGAGATGAGATTCTTGTCTCCCAGCATGATGTGGTCCATTAACATGAACATAAAATTCATTACAGAAATAATAATAATTATACAGTGCAGTCATGTCGAAGGACGATAAGGAGAAGAGCAGAAAGATCTGAGAGCTAGACCCGATGACGGAGGTGGAGAATCCCCAATGGGCTAATGGTATCTTAGCCCAACCGCTAGTCGCCATTTACACCCCAGCGTAGCAGGGACGTCAGCAGCGGTACGCCATACGTCAGTAGACACTCCCTCCCCTTCTCTGCAGTGAAGGATGAAGGCGAGATGGAAGATGGGAGTTGATTTCAGTTCAAACAGAGCGGTCGCCATAAATAAACAATTAAGAGATCATTAATTCAGTGTTGACGCCAAAGGATTCTTTCAATTAACACATCTGAAAATAGGACACATCGGACGCTGCTGTAAGCAACGTGTAAGATCGCAGAGTAATTTGTCTCGACTGTAAAAGTTAGGGGCTTTTCATGTACGCAACGGCAACCTAACAATAGGGCCTCATGATCATCTATGACTTATCGTCTCAGACTTCTGGCACTCGAGTGTGGACTTGTTACCCTTGGGACATAATAAATATAAATAAATGATACAAATATATGTATATAATAAATATAAAGGACGAATTTGTCAGCAATGCTTATCCCCTGTCTCTGATGCACGCAGATGAAAAGCCACACATTCCCAGCACACACAGACACACACACACACACACACACACTGTATGCACACTGTGTGCACATCTAAAGAAACTGCTGCGGTACGTTAACACCATCGGACAGTAGACGTGGGGTATACGTGCGCGACATATCCCATCGTACACGCCGATCCGTCTCACAATCGTCCACCATGTTAGCTAGTTAGCTAGCTAGCTAGCTAACTAGCTAGTTACATAAGAGGCCAAGAGGAAGACCCAAGCCCTCTGGCCCCCACACTTCCACACCCGACGGCACGCAAGAAAAGTGGGGGTAGTGAAGTGCTTTCCTGTGGTGTTGCAGAGAGAAAGAGAGAGAGGGAGAGGGAGAGGGAGAGAGAGAGAGAGAGAGAGAGAGAGAGGATTGAAACCATTATAAATTAAACAAGACAGAAGAGTGCATGCAACAACTTCTTTACCATCTAAGAAACCCAACCACCACCACCTAACGGCCAAAGCTTACTTGACTCCTTCAACAAACCTTTCCTCTTTCTTTCCCCCCTTGCAATGAGTGCTGTGTAATAAAACGTGCTTCATATTTCATGTCGGCACGCTGACCGCACGGAAGTGCTGCCGCGTGAACGGGGTCCCTGGTGGGATCAAGGTGGAGGCAGCTAAAAAGGTGCACCGCTCTGCGTGTGTGTGAGTGTGTGTCTGTGTATGTGAGTGTGTGTGTGTGTGTGTGTGTGTATTTCTGTGTTCGCACATGCATGTGTGTGTGGCGTTTGTTTGTGTACGTGCGGGCATGTACGCACGTGTGTGTGTGTGTGTGTTTGTATGTTTGTGTGTGTGTGTGTTCTGCTGTACTAGGCTTGGGCTGATCCTAACAAGAAGGAATGTGTTGAATGAGTCCCTGCTGAATACAGCTGGTTCACAGCTCATACGCACAGGTGGAATAAAAACACCAACTCCTTGTAGACTAGACCACACACACACACACACACGCACACACACACCATTTTACAATCGCACACACTCACACAAGCACAAACGGGCCACACTGTAAACGTAGAGAAAAAAAAGAGATGGTCTGAGAAACATCCATCAACCTTTGAAGCGTCCTGTGTTGTCAGCAATTCTGCTGACAACACAGGCCACACCGGCACCTACGCATGCTCGCACACACACACACACACACACACACACACATGCACACAGATACACACACACACACACACACACACACACACGCACACAGATACACAGGGGCGGTAAACTTGTAACAGGCTCCCTGCCCTGACCAGAGTACCGTGAATTCATTCATTTCCCTCTGCTGCCAGGATGGAGCAGAAGAAGAAAACGAGGGACATCATTATTTTTAAATGAAAAGGGAGTGAAGGGGGGTGGTCCTGAAAGAGACATTGAATGAAGACGATAAAAAGATGTCATAATTGCGGAGGGATCATGGGTGGCTGAGAGTTACGTCTGGGGCCGACGGAGGGTGCTGCTTGAAACACCCGGCAACACCGCTAACAATGTTGGTAAATCTATCAGGGAGACACACACTAAAACACACATATGGGTTTAATGAGATAAAGACACACACACACACATACACACACACACACATACACACACACACACACACACCAAACAACCAAACACACACTCAAAGAGTCTGTATGCCAGTGTTCTGTGGTGGGTGTTTACTGACTATACAGCAAGATAAATCATTTCTCATGTGGTTGATTGCCAGCAAACAGTGTTCAACAATCTAATTACTGCACCGATGGCAGGAAGCAAACGCACACAGGAACCCAGCAGCTTTGGTTAAAATAAAATAATAAACCGAGTTATTAAGTAGTTTATAAAACACTACATATTTGGTGACTCAGCATCTTCACCCCCCCCCCCCCACACACACACACACACCCTCCCCCACACACACACTGCACACATGCACACACACACACATACACACAGAACAATTAACCACTCCCTCGATTTCCGTTACTTGCAGATGTCATCAATAAATAATATAATGCTGAGTTCCAGACAATTCCATGATGAATGTTTAATTGTATTGGTTTTTTTTCTTACTTGTCAATATCTGATGAATAGTTAATACTCCGCCGACTGAGCAAGACATGTAACCTACAACAACCTGGCATGCCAGAAGAGACTAACAAGTCTTGATTTGGCCCCCCACAGTGATGGAGTGTAGTGTAATATCAATGTTACCGTTGCCTCTCATGTCTACCCCAGGGACCTGTAGGGTCTGTTCGCTAGCGCTAAAGAATAAACAAGGTACAAGATCTCACAATCGCAGTTACAGGAGAATTCATCCCTCTATGGTCATGCGTCGGATTTGTGTGTGCAAATAACATTTTCATTATGTTATTTGTTGTGTGTTTGTGCCCATGTGTGTGTGTGTGTGCCCACGTGCATGTATGTGTGTATATGCCCATGTGTATGTGTGTGTGTGTGTTTGTGTTCGTGCTCACGTGTGTGTGTGTATGTGTGTGTGTGTGTGTGTACAAATATGTGTATGTGCCCACGTGTGTGTATGCGCCCATATATGTGTGTGTGTGTGTGTTTGTGTTCCCAACAGGCATGACAATTTATAACACATTAACCACACATTAAAAGCCCTCAAGCGTGGCTGTGACTGCTGCTTACAGTGTCCTGCATGCCGCCCAGGGGCCCCAAGGGAGGCCTGCCTGAATGTCGGCATGCTCTTTGATATACTTCACATATACTCCAGCCCTATGCATCACATCCACCATTCACAACAAAGAGCAGAGAGGGAGAGGGAGAGGAGAGGGAGAGGGAGAGGGAGAGGGAGAGGGAGAGAGAGAGAGAGAGAGGGAGAGGGAGAGGGAGAGGGAGAGAGAGAGAGAGAGAGAGAGACATGGCTCCGACCGGCGAGACCCTCAATCTCTCCTCTTTGATGAATGGCGCTGTAATAGCAGGCCATCATCTCTCCCAGACCGTGGCATAGACAAAGTGCATCCCCCCCCCCCACACACACACACACACACACACACACCGACTCAAACACACACACACACACACACACACACTAAAGACCGTCTGAGCGACAGATGTGTGTGCACAGTTGCTGGAACCACCGGGAACCTAGGCCCATGACACACATGGTCACACTCGGACATGACGCGCACGTCATGCGTCGGACGGATTAAACAGCAGGGGAACGATTTACATTGACAGAGCAGAATCGATCCGCCCGAGTTTGATGTGACGGCCGGCGTTGGCGTCGGTTTTCCATGACGGAGGAGGCGTGGGGGGGGGTGGAATTGTGAAAGCACTCAAAAGGACAAAGTCCTCCCATTTTGTATGGATTTTACTTTTATTTTTGGTTTCACAGAAGATGCATTTTCATGACCAAACCTAGGCTTTGTGATGTTACGCTGTTCAGTTAGAAATCTACTTTTTTAAATAAATTTAAAGAAAATGTTTTTAGTGTCGCACCGCAATGCAAACGCAACACAGCACCATTAACCCTTTCGGTGGCCTCGCCAGACTCGCTCCCACCGTATCACTCAATCTCCCACAAACAAGTGTTCGGAAGTCCATTCCCCAACCCCTAGGTCTATTTATATCACACCTCTAATAGGATCACTTCAAAGTCAATAAGACAGAGAGGGCGCCCCCCCCCCGCCCCCCTCTTGGAAACCACCATTGCTTTCGGGGGACTAGAAGATGCTTTGGTTTGGCTGGAGAGCTAAAGAATCAAGCTTGAGAGTATAGGGTCTCGGCACGTAATCAAATGTCCACGTCAGTTCCGCATGCCGTTCCTCACCATCGCCTCACCGTCGCCTGCCAACGCTCGCATCAATTGGGTAATCAAATAAGGCAGCGGTGCGAAGCAGTCAATCTGAACAACTGGCCTTATACCCGGGATCCATGTGTGAGAATGGAATTGGGGTTCTGCTCGAAGCAAGCTGCTGTATGCATGTAGGCGCCCCTTTAGATAATACGTTGTTGAAGTTTGGAGATTTGTGGAAAGGCACACTATGAGCATGCAAAAAGTCTTGTCTGCGGGTATTAATGATTCGACAAGCATTGGTGAACACAAACGTTGGCGAAACATAATCACGCCGAAAACCTTTTATTCGGCTAAAAGATTTGCTTTCTCGCACCTCAGCTAAGCATGGCAAAAATGCGACTCAAGACGCCAGACAGTCGGACATCATATCTGATATCAACGATTAAATGTCATCAAGTGTGCACTGTTACTGCTGTGGGTGCATTTAGATGTCTGGGCTGGGTGATAACGGGCTGATTGTCCGTCTTTTCTCTTGCCCTGATACAAGAACCTTCCCCTGGTGGTGTTATGAGCTCTGATAGTCTCTCCTCGGGGGACTGATCCGTCAGCACCAGTCACTCAACCCCTTATTCCAACTTTGTTTTCGCTGCTCCCCAAAAAATAAGCTGATTTGGTTCACCAAGAATGCAAGCCCTGCATCCCCCCCCCCCCCCCCCCCCCCCACCCCCCACCCCCCCCACCCCGGCTCCCCACCAGCGACTTCTTTGTGAGTGTCAACAGAATCTAGGGTTACCGCGGCGACGCTGCTGGCCGCAGGGGGCATGATCCTGTCCCGGTTGCGGTGGACTGGAGGGCGCGCGGAGGACACTTGGACTTTTGGCGCTGAAAAAAGACTTGTCCCTCACCCCACCCTCCCCTCGCCCCACCTCAACCCCCGCTCAGTTTGAAAGGATCCGATTATCCTGACGGGTCACTTTGGACCGGGTCTCGGGGAGCCGAAGTGGCCTTCGCAGGGGAAAAGTGATACCGCCGCCGAGGGGAAGGGGGCAGAGAGGAGGAGGAGGCGGTGGGGGAGAGAGAGGAGGAGGAGAAGTAAATTGCACCACAAACAGATAAGGGGAAAATAAGGAGGGCCACCCACACGGGAGGATAAGGTGTGTTAAGGTCGGGTGGGTTGGATCTCTCTCTCTCTCTCTCTCTCTCTCTCTCTCTCTCTCTCTCTCTCTCTCTCTCTCTCTCTCTCTCTCTCTCTCTCTCTCTCTCTCTCTCTCTCTCTCTCTCTCTCTCTCTCTCTCTCTCTCTCTCTCTCTCTCTCTCTCTCTACCCCCTTCATACCTCACACCTTGTCCATCTGGGCGGCGAGAAAGAGAGGGAGAGAGAGACAGAGACAGAGAGACAGAGAGAGAGAGAGAGAGAGCACATGGAACTAGTCCCACACAGTCATTAAGATGTCAGAGGTTACACAGCGGTTGGCTATGAGAAAGGGAGATGGTGTATTAGGTTATCTGGCCCCAGAGGAGCATCCACAGTACTACAGAGAGACATGATGGAGAAGGTGGGGACAGATCAAAAAGTCAAATGTTTGTTCCTTAATAATCTAGTGGATGTAAAAGGAAGCTGGATGCTTTATATTGTCCTAATCTCTGTCTCTTTTTCTATCCCTCTGTCTCCATGTCTCTCTCTCACTCTACAAAACATCACTCACACACTTGTGAAAGTGCAGGCAAAGAAATGATGGTGTGCTTCATTGATCCAGGGGTCATTGGAAAGGGTCTGTCAGTCGATCATGTTATCCCCAGCGGTAAACATCATTGGATGACTTACATTCACCTTTCCTCTGTGAGGGACACACACACACACACACACACACACACACACACACACAAATGCACACACAATCACACAGACAAACACACACGCACACACACACACAGACAAACTCATGCACACATAAACACACACACACACAAGCACACACACACACACACGCATACTTTCTGCACTACCCTCTTAATTTATTTTGCATCTTCCTCCTGCCAAAACTAAACGGCCGCCTGCTCTTTCCCCTCCGTCGCTATATTTAGCAGACCTAATATATACACAGGGTAGAGATGACAATCTGCTCTTACTCCATTCTTAAAGGCATGGTTAACTCTCTGCGGGCTCCCACCAGCAGAGCACTATCAGACGGTAGGAAAAGGCTTCTATAGCAAAGAGGAGGAATCAGTGGGATTAACAGCTATCTAATCCTTCGAGATCATCTCACCTTTACATGCATACAAATGTGATTTGAGGTAACCTCAACCTTTAAGCCGGCATACACAGTCTATGAAGCGCTACCACGGAGCGGTGCAGGTGTGCGCACATGCCAGGCCAGCGCATGAGCAGCTGCTACCCTATTGATCTCGCTGCAACACGGCAAGTGGGTTTTATGTCAGACCGATGAAAGCACGAGAGGGATCAGGCAAAACAAGACTGGCTATGTAACGCTATATTCCCCCTTTCCTATCTGTACGCATACACGCATACAAACACACACACTGTGTGTGTGTGTGTGTGTGTGTGTGTGTGTGTGTGTGACACAGAGATGCTGTGCCACTAAGTGCTCATCAATTACGACACACACCGATGCAGAAATACTAGCTCAGACCGATGATTTCGATTTGTTTTTTGTGGCGTTCCTTTAATATCTAAACATCATGAAATCAGATCTTCAGCTGGACTAAACCAATGGTGGCCCAGTGGCTGTGAGCATATTGGGGAAAATTATCAAAATGAGCCACATTGGATGAGTCCTGAAGTTCATGGTGAGTCCTGAATTCGGGTATAGCCCAAGCACTAATGTGATGAATGACTTGAATAAGAGGAATGAGATTGTGTAGACTTCAACCTCGGGGGCAGGGCTCACTGAAGTCCTCTTCAGATGGCTTGAAGACAGATTACTATAAATAGTAATGCAAGGAATAGAAAAAGGGAATGGTGTTCCTTGCGCTCTAATGTTGGACTGTTCATTAAGTTAATCAAGTGATCATAAATCATAAAAACGGGGAAAGAATATTCATCCATAAGTCATGGTAGCCACTTAAGCAGACAAGGAGGAATCATGGGAACGAGAGAGAGAGAGAGAGAGAGAGAGAGAGAGAGAGAGAGAGAGAGAGAGAGAGAGAGAGAGAGAGACAAAGAGAGCAACTGGTTTGGACTTTCAAAACCTTGATGCTGATTATTGTCAACGGAAGGCAAAACACCTCAGACAGACTGTTTCCTGTCTCCCTGTCTATCATTCTCACAAACACACACACATACACACACACACAGTGTGAAAACTGTTTCAAGGCACATCCATTCACACCCCGCCCCACATTGGCTCTGTAGGGGATGCTGTCCTGTCGGGGTGACAGATGAACATGCGTGATTACAACCGTTTCGGAGGTGGATACATAAGCGTGCGCTTTCCCCAAGGATTTAACCACCAACAAAGTAACCGCCCCAAAATGGCCCCCAGAACACCAGTGGGGGACTGCTACCATGATGGGCTACCACAATTCTAAGCAACAAATCGAGCCTATGTTTTGTCAAATGATGATTGAGTCGGTTAAAATATATATCATCGCAAGCTACTTCGATTAAAACAAACAAAAATAGGATTTGCTTTCAAAGTTTCTACAACTGTTGTATGACTCACAAAAGCTGATGTAGGTTCAGTCTCTGTAGCTCAGAATAATGGGCCTTAAAGATTTTCACAGACATGGTAAAAAATACTCTCTCTCTCTCTCTCTCTCTCTCTCTCTCTCTCTCTCTCTCTCTCTCTCTCCTCCCTCAAACAGGGCATCCGTCCTGCGCTGCCAAGGTCTCTCTGTGGTCCTCAGACAGCGAGGGCACCACAGCAGCCCGGTGCCTCATTCCCCAAGAGGCACCTGCAGCGCCTCAGACCATTATTGGGGGCATGGCTAGCATCCATCTCACGCGCCTTATAGATTTTATATTGCTGCACATTACCAAATAATTGAGGTCCTTTTTGTGTTGTGTTGTTTGCGGAAGATGATACAAGGAACATGGGGGAGTTGGGGTGAGGGTGGATGACAAATGTGTCCCATTGTCTGTGCTCGCTAAGCGGTGAAAGGGGGTTTACATCAAGCGACAGCCATGACCACCTTTTTGTGAAGCCCTGGCGGAAGGGACTTTCATGTAGTTCCTCGCTCTCTCATAATCTATCTATATATATAAAACCCTGTTCGAAGAAGTTGGATGCCGGTGGTTGGATGCAACCATTCTCCTTATACAAAGCTAATCATTGTTGTTTTCGGTTGGTCAGGATCTCAGTGGCTAGATCAGCTCCATGTGTTTGTATTTTGAGAGGTTTCAATTTGTATTTCACTAAAAACATATTAATGATTTAATTTATGAATATATGAGCTTTGGCCATTACAGTCTATGGTTTACATGTTCAGCTCACGTGAACAGCTGATGTTTTTTTAACCTTAAAACACTACAGCAAAAAACACTTCATCAGTTGAGTGAATATTGCCTGCGTCTCTCCGACATCAGCTTCTTTATATGCTCCACATAACTTTGAAAGGAGCTATTTTTCCACTTAGTATGTGTGAGTCAAGGTCCTGCTGTTCAAAAGCATCACAAAGGGCAGCTATCAAGGTTTGCTCTTGAAATTGGTAGATCGTGACTGCAAGGCTTTGTTGGCACTTTCTATTGAGGCCACCGTATTCAGCGGAGGGCTATTTGGGAGCGCTGTGTTAAGTAACGACATCTTCTGTAAGATGCCAGGTGTGGTCGGGAGAAAATAATTACCCTAAACTCTGCTAATCGCAAAGCAGAACAAGTCATATATGTGTGTGCGTGTGTGTGTATGCGTGTGTGTATGTGTGTGTGTGTGTGTGTGTGTGTGTGTGTGTGTGTGCACCTTGTAAAGTATGCCACCTCTAACGCATATTTTGACCTAGAGAAACAAGAACAGAACCATATGCTTCTCTAGTCCAACTTGCAAGTGACACTGTTTTTGAGGAGGTGGAGGTACTGTATAAGAGGGGAAAGGGCAGATCACAAGCAGAAGGGAGGCTCAAAAGATGAAACATGGAGGGAAAGAGTCAGAGTCTCCTTTGTGCACCAGAAGCCATGAAGTACAGACCCACCGTTTCTTGTTTGAAATACAAGTTCAACTGCAAACCCGCAGTTCAACTGCAAACTCAAAGAAAACCGAGCTCTCTCCCTCCATGCAACAGTAAACCATCCAAGTGTTTCAAAGAGGGAGTTTGCCAGAACCACGCCATTTGCTGTATATACAGTATTTTACATTCAAATGTATTACCTAAACTGCATAAACACCCATATGCACACACTGTGAAATTTGACCTTCAGGTTTGACCATCTGCAATGCAGCAACTATTTGTATTGGTATTGAAAGCAGACTGCATCGATAAAGTTTTTCACTTGCTCACGTTTCAAAGTGGGGCAAAGTTTGCATTCTTTGGTTCACATTCTCTTGTTCGTCTACAGTGTAAAGTAGAGTGTCAACATCACAATCATCCCCCACTTGTCAACATTTAACCTAGCTCCCGTGTATGTTGACTAAACTGCCCACAACTTTACTATACATGGACTCAGTAGACAAAAGGAACTGCAAGCTCTCACCCATCCATGAAAAGTTAGCATCCACATCCACATATCTGTATCTCACCTGCAATAGAACCACACTCTCGCCTGCTATTTTAAAAGGGTGACAGTGGAGCTGTGATAGGCAGAGTTTGAGACACCTCCATCCTTCATCTGGCACTCTCTACAGGGACTTACCAAACTCTCCCCCAGCCTTCAGCGCTTTGCGCAGACGTCGCTCCATGATCTGCACAATCGATTCGGTCTCCATGTGTTGACCGTGTAAAAAAGAAATAAAAAAGAAAACGAAACAATAACAACAAAAAAAGTAAAGTAACGTTTATTCGAGCGAGTCTTAAGTATGTCCGACGAGCGTGAATAAGAGTTTTAACTATACGGTATCGTTGCTGAGGTTTTCTCTCACCCTGGCCTGAAGACCCACATCACCCCTCCCATCCCATCCAACCCAAACACAACACACACACAAACACACACACACACACACACACACACACAAATATCAAGGCAGCCTTTTATCACTTTTGCTAGTATAGGAACACTTCACACTTACATTCACGAAAGCACAGACACAAACACACAAACACAGACACACACACAGCACACATAGAGAATCAAATCGTCACCCCCACTTCTGACCAGCCACCAGAGCCTGCAACACACAGAGATAGCGAAGGGCCACAGATAGCCTAGACACATTCTCTATTGGCTGGAGATAACCTCACCGACTGAAACGTCAACTGCTGCTCTGTGGTAACTCAATGGTAGAGGGGAACCACAAAACGGTACTGTGTGAATGGCATGGGACTGAAAGGTAACGTTGTTGTGAAGAAACATGGAAAGCATGGTCTCGGTAAGTATCCGAATGCAACTGTCACCCGATTGCATTGAATGTTCTGTCGGGAATACACAGCGCTGCCTAATCGTTTGCCCTTTCTGTGGCTTTGACGTGATGTCATCCAACACCTCAAGCCAACAGTGGAATTCCTACAAACACATTGCTCACTCACCACTCACTACCGCAGTATATGAAATGTCAACAACAGTTGTTTCTGATTTCTACCATTTTGTCCACTGGGATAGATAAAATAAGACAACGTTTACTGACCAGGAGGGAGGACATGAGGACCAGAGTTTCAATGACATTGTCCTGTTGTGTTCCTATTGTTGTGGCATTCTTGTGTCACAATGTTGTTTCTTTCAGAGTGAACAACAATGTTGTTATTGAATGTTATGTGACCTCTCAACTCCACCACATTTCCTTAGACTCTAAAAACATTACAGCAATGACAAAAAAAGACTGGCTGTAGCCTTGCCCGTCTAATCGCTCAACGTGAGAGTAGTAGACGTTATCCAACGCACGTATGTGTGACAGTGGGTTGACCACATGTCGCCATCCTACACACACTGTATATATTTATACATATATTTATACTTATTTTGTTTGTTCTGTTAAACCTGCAATAGAGAACGTGACGTGCACCTACATCACCAAGACAAATTCCTTGTATGCTTAAAAAACGTACTTGGCAATAAAGCTTTTCTGATTCTGATTCTGATTCGGATTCTATTGCCGTCTCACAGTACGACATCCATTCATCGTACGAGAGGGTCAAAGTGGCCCCTGGCAGGCAGGGATTCGACTTTGTCTTTAACGAACAATGAACGAGTCCCACCTGTGCCTCATTAATCTGTGTGACTTATGAATGCGGTGTTTATGTGTCCTTTAGAGGGTGCTTTGCAGAACAGTGCCGGAGTTGTACAAGCTAGTGGTACAATAAAGTAGTAACCTGCAGGGGAGGGGGAAGTGAAAAAGATGGAGAGGGAGGGAGAGAGAGAGAGAGAGAGAGAGAGACTATTGGATTCTGCCCGAAATGTGGAAATGTTCTTGAAAGTTGGGGGGGGGGGGGGGGGGGGGGGGTGTACAGTTGGAACTGTCGCGTTGGCAAGCAGTGGTGTCGCATAATTTATTTTATTGTGTTTACTTTTGGGTACAGGTTCAAAAGAATAAAAGTTGGTGTTAGAGTGCTATTTCTGGCCTACTTCCAGATAACAAACAAACAGAACCGTGTCACCGTTGTTCTGGGATGGTTTTACCTTCTCTCGCTCTCTGGCCCTATAACTGCTTTTTTCCCAGGCATGTTGTACCTGAGTGCCTTAATGTCTACAGCCAGCTGCGTTGAGCTAAAAACAACATTCGCTGGCAGCAGAACACTCAGCGTTACATTGAGGTTACTCAGTCATCCCCCGTGTCACTCTCTCTCTCCCTTTCTCTCTGAAATAAGGGCCATGGGGGGAAGGGGGAGAGGACTATCTGTCTGACTAGCTTTAAGATGGAGATGAGGATGAGACTGAAAATAAGCAGTAAAACATGACAACTTCGGGGAAAGGTCATCTTAGAGAGGGCCTGATGCCGTGATGGATGAGTGGTGGAGCTAAGGCTCCACAGCCTTTCCTTTTTCTTTATTCCTTTTCCTTTTTTTATGACTACAAAAGTATCTGGAAGTGTTCCACAGATTCAAAACAACAAACAGCACGGCAAGAAAAAGAAGCAAACCCATAGATGTCTAGCGAGAGTGAGAGAGAAAATGAGAGAGAGACAAAGACACGACTGACACACACAGACACACACAGAAAGAGAGAGACAGAGAGAGCGAGAAGAAGAGAGAGGAGCAAGAGAGAGAGGGGGGAGGAGAGAGAGAGAGAGAGAGAGAGAAGAGAGAGAGAAGAGAGAGGCATCAGTACAATACTGGCTGCTGCACTGCAGCAAAAATCTACTCAGCATACCCTCGCCACCATACAACCTCCAGCACTGTTCAGACCCCTGGCTGGAGCCAAGCACCGACAGAGTGGATACAAATGGCCACAAATATTTATGTGTCTGTGTGTATTTACAAGAAAGGGACGTGTGTGTGTGTGTGTGTGTGTGTGTGTGTTCATGCATGTGTGTGTGTTCATGTGTGTGTGTGTGTGTGTGTGTGTGTGTGTGTGTGTGTGTGTGTGTGTGTGTGTGTGTGTGTGTGTGTGTGTGTGTGTGTGTGAAAACTGAACTTAGCGAGGGTAAACAAAGAGAAAGCAGAATGTAAGGGACGGGCGAGAGACCTGTGTTAGCAGAGGTTAGAAGATGAGCGAGAGACTGGAAGTGTTGATCATGGAATATGCAAAGAGAGATGTAAGGAATTGTGTGAGAGGAAGGTAGATAGATAGAGAGAGAGAGAGAGAGAGAGAGAGAGAGAGAGAGAGAGAGAGAGAGAGAGAGAGAGAGAGAGAGAGAGAGAGAGAGAGAGAGAGAGAGAGAGAGAGAGAGAGAGAGAGAGAGAGAGAGAGAGAGAGAGAAAGAGAGAGAGAGAGAGAAAGAGACAGACCTATTGCGACAAACCACAAAAAGTTTGTTTTTGTGGAGAATAAAGATGAAAGTGTGTGTTGAAGAGTCTTCCTTAATGACCAACTTATAACTGCAATGAAATAAAAATCCAGTATAGTCAGTTTCCTCTCATAAAACAGAATTATATATCAAAACCTTTTAAAGGAATACTTCAGGATTTTTCAACCTGGACCCTATTTTCCGATCATTTTGGGGCTAAGGTCTGGGGTCTGGGGCCTGGGTCTGGGTCTTTTGAACCAAGTCCCTCCAGGAGAACTCTTGCTTTGAAATCAATTGTTGCGTTGTTGCAGCCTATGTCCCTATTGTATTTACAATCTCAACTCTCCTTCGCCCAAATCTTTGAGATAACACTAATCTTTCTGTAGTCCAATACAACAAACTGTCTTCTCTCCAGCTCTCACTCACATTTCCGCCATTCTCTCCCTGCAACAACTCAACTCTCGCGAGACTTCTTCCGGAGCAAGACTTGGTTGGACACAACAACAAACAGTCCGGACCAAAGCGAAAGGTAAAGAAACAAATTTCTCTGCAGGGATCCTTTCCATAATGTTAGAATATAATGGGAGCCTGTCAGTGGCAAAAACAAGCTTTCTTCGAGGACGTACAGTGACGTGTTGTTATTGCCCCAAAGGACTACATTGTAGCTCGTTTCACAGTGATTGCTCAATACTGGACCAATCTCAACATTTTTTGCCCGCATTAGTCCCTTAGACCCAAAATGATCGCAAAATAGGGTCCATGTTGAAAACTCCCAACGTTTTCCTTTAAGTAAACGGGACGTGTTTGCATCATCAAGAAAAAGTCTTTCTCCAAACGATGATTCAGTGGTCACTGACATGGTGGGCAGTAGATCTGAACAGTGGACACATTGCGTTCTGAATAATGTGAAAGGTTTATGAATCCTAAAGAGCTAAAATATCTATACAAATATTGTTTTATTCTGGTTTGGTCAAATGTACAAAACCACAGGGAGTTGCACTGCAAGTCTAACATGATTAGCAACAGTTTTGATGAATACCAAAAAGTCTGTTGGTCTTTTGTATTGTATTACAGTAGGTATTTGTGGTATATGTGGATAAGTGGCGCTTGGAAAAATGCTTGAACCTCTCCATTGCAATGTGGATGTGTTTTTCATTTCATAATGTCCCGTGTTCCTTATAAGAGAACCTGGCACTTGTACCTCAAATGAGTGAGTATTTTATAACTTCATACTAAAAACACTTGCTTTCACAAAGACACTGACGTGCAGCCGCCCCATAAATACAGACTACTACTACTACTACACACACACACACACACACGCACACAGACAATATGTGCATTTTCTCTGCGTTGTTTTTATTGGGGGGATTGAGAGGCTTCATTCCAGCGCCGCTGTAGGTAAACGTCACTGGGCCCATATCATCTCTCTCCTTGTGGCTCTGGCCTCATTCTAACACAATTAGATGGCCTCCTGGTCCAGAATGATGGCTTGGAAACATCATTACCTTATAGTTCTTATACGCAGAGAGCCCTACCTGTCCACCTGCTTAACCCTTCAGCTACCAGGGGGCTAGGTGAAGGAAAAGCACGAGCACTAGCACTCAGTATAATAGAAATGCAAAGGCAAATGGGTCAAAGGCAACCTGAAAGATAATTTATTATGGGACGGACTGTGTCTGTCAAGAGGTTAAACAGCTGCCTTGATTACACCAAGGATAGCTAAAGAGATAGCTTATTTTTAGATCTCACCCTACATGATGCAACATTTCTTAGTCAATTTCATCTATTTCGGACATCTAATCTATTTACATGTCCACCTTAAATAAGTGTGGAAAATAAAAAATAAGTGTATTTTTAATTCATTCAAGATGGTAATCAGTTAATTTGCTAAAATCCATACAATGTAGATATACAAGCACACTGAAATTGTCATGGCATTAACTGTTTGCGAATGCAATTTTCTGAGCAAAGCAACATGTGCTGAAGAGACACACATTTCACTTTGCACATGCAAAGTGAAATTGTTCACGGCGTGCGCGTCAGAGCACTGCATCGCTGACCCGGCCCAGACAGAGGAAAAAGATGAGGAGAACAAGAATAACTTAGTTCAAGGGGGATGAAAGACATTGGTCCTTTGTGGTTTAGCAACACACAAGACATTAGTCCTTTGTGGTTTAGCAACACACAAGACATTGGTCCTTTGTGGTTTAGCAACACATGGGCCTCAGGGGCGGGTACAAAGTGCAGAAGAATGATGAAGAAGGAGGACCCCAGGAGGGTTGAAGAAAAACAGACAAACAGAAGGACAGGCCGACTAAGTGAATGAGTTGGAATGACCGTTGTTGACCAATATTCTGTTGATGGTATGGGGTAGAATGTTGTTATATCTGTTTGTGTGTGTGTGTGTGTGTGTGTGTGTGTGTGTGTGTGTGTGTGTGTGTGTGTGTGTGTGTGTGTGTGTGTGTGTGTGTGTGTGTGTGTGGTATAGGCATCTCATGTATACTTCCTCGATCGATCTCTCTCCTGTAATGTAAAGTCTCATTTTTATATAGCACTCTTACAAAACAAAGGCCGTTCATAGTCCTCCACAGGCTTATATCACTAATAATTTAATACAATCAATTAGAAACGATAAAAAGACAATATATATATATTGTTGTATATATATAATATATATAGTATAAATTAAAAGTATGAGTCACTTTCTCTAAACGGCATCATACAGTAACATTAATCATGCAAATACACTTTTTAAAGTCTTGTTCAGTACTCAACAGTGTTGGGTAACCTTACTTTTAAAATGAACTAATAACATCACAAGATTACTGCCATTAAAAAGTAACTTGTTACGTTACAGCATTACCTACTGAGAAAAGTAACTTGTAAGAGTACTTTTGCATTTCCAAAAACTAAAACCCCTTTGCAATTCCTTGCGCAGGTTGGTTATTGTATAGAAGGCGCGTAGCCTACTGTACGTCTATCTTTGACTGTAATTGCAATAGCTTGTCATCTTCAGACATAATACCTCCACGCCCTTTACTGGTTAACACAACAGGATGCCGAAGTCTCCTGTGGGACTACCTTGTCTACAGGGCCGACGCTGATGTTGAACCCACCAACATAATAAAGCTTGTATGCAAAAGGTGCTTTAAAAAAAATGCGTCGTGCAAGAGAAGAAACACTTCAAACCTCGCCAAGTACCTCAATGACTTGCACCAAGACCTCGCCAAGGAGTACATAACACAAAAGGTTAGCGAATAAACTAGCTGGCTAGCCAGTTGGTAGAATGGTGATGAGCTGCTAAGTTATATGTAGCGTAACGTATCAATGTCAGGCCTAAATATCTCGCTAGCTGGGCTAGACATGCGCAGTATGCAGCTACCTGCCAAGCAGTAGGAAAGAAACAGAAACTATGAATTTCTCTGAGATTTTAACAGTAACAGATTGCTCGTTTGAAAACGTAAATAAATAACTATTTTACTTTCTTGTGTTTATTTTTCATGTGGTGAACGAGGTGTGCCACAGAAGCCACAGCCAATGAATGGGCAAGGCATGGTGCCGAATGGAGTAGAGCTTTACTTTGCTGCTTTTAGATCTGCTAAATTACCCCTGTCAACAGCCTGAAGAGGCACAGAGTGACCCACACAAACTCACCCGGTTCGCCTCCTACAACAGGAGTTTAATATTTTAAACGCCGTTGACACAAAGCTCGGACACTAAGCTGCACTGGACCGTTGACAGAATCCACAGACTCAGGTTTGCTCTCTCTCATTCTCTCTTTCTCTCTCTCTCTCTCTCTAGAGACAGCCTTTTGTCTCGCTCTGGAGAGGGAGGGAGAGAGAGAGCGAGGGGGGGGGGGGAGAATGAGAGAGAGAAAGAGAGGGGAGGACCCCAAACACACCTTAAAACAAATGTTGCAGAATCTCTAATCTCTCTTTAACTCCCTGCACATAAAACTTTGACTCTGTCGCAAAAGTACTTCCTTTGCCTTTGCCTTTAACGTTTGCCAACTTCTGGTAGGACCCTTCCTGCTATTGTCCAAACCTCTGGTCCACTAAATCACAATACCAAAGCCGGATGGATGAAGTCTTGATGTTGAACAGCTCTTGTGATAACAAGCAGTAAGGTTCAAGGCTAGAATAATTTTTGTTCAATGTGGCAACCATATATATTTTGCATAATTACATATATTAAATGCAGCCAAGTCAGGTTTATCTCCATCAAAGCAATGCAATAACAGTGATGCCGTTCAGGGGCAGATTACTGTCATGTAGTGTGTGTGTGTGTGTGTGTGTGCATGCGTGCGTGTGTGCATGTCTGCATGTGTGTGTGTGTCTTTCCTCAAATTTGTGTTTAAAAGACTATTGAATATTATAAATAATTGTCATCGGTTTCACATTTACAAGTTGAGGCCAAACTTTCCCACTGCGCTCATCTAGCTATTCCAAAGAAATGACTTCAGCCTAATGAGGATGTGCAAGTTCACTTAACTGTCCACAGGGATCATTTAATGATAGCATAGTAAGAGGAATGTGACATTGTCCGATGCAGTGATCGCCTTCATTCCCATCAGACAGATTACACCAGCGTCCTTCAACTGGTTATTTCTGTCTCAAACATGCCTTTGCAAAGAAGCTTATCAAAATATTGTAGTTCTCATATATTTCTATGGAAAAAACAAATTATATACCCAGTAGCATGTGTTATACCCAAATATGAATGTGCATGTAGAAAGAATGTTCTTTCTATGTGTAAGTTAATATTTGTGTTTTTGTTTCTGTGTTTCTTAGTATTTATAGTCATTTAGTTAACGTAATAACTGAATACTAGGAAACACAGAGAAAGGTTCTCACTGTAAAATGAAATGGCATGTAAACATCAGCCATTCAGACCATGTGGTCCCTCCCACTAAATGTTAAACTGGATTCATAAAACATACATTTGAGCAGAATCAACAAAGCTACATTGAAATGGACTTAACTTCAAAACATCCAATATAAAAAATTAAAAAATACTACTTTCGATACATGCCGCAAGCAAATATAATTTAACAAATGTCATATTTGTAGAGCTTATTACAAGGTGATCAATGAGACACAAATGAAGACGTGCTACATTGGAACGTCAAAAGAGAAACATCGCTCACTAATAAATGCTATTAACTGCCAGTCTAATAGGAGACTGGCCTTTGGATGCATCTCGTAGAGAACAACCTGTCATTAGTCCATCAGTGACTCTTTGTGGAAACTGTCAACATCTCAAATTCAACATCTAATACACAAGCCATTGTTGCCGCAATTGAGCTGACAGAAATGTTAATCAAAAGACAAGTTCACCTTATATTCCAAGGCAAAATGGAACCATTAAACAGACAGATGGAACAAAAAGACAATGACAATTATGTTTTCTTTACTCTGAAGGCATCATGGGATTGGACTTTCGAAGCGGGTTACATAAATGTATGTACAATGACGAAAGGCTCCTCAGGATATGAATATGTTGCATTTCTTTACCTTGCTACTTTAAGCAGCAACGTCTCACACGATGACGTGGCTAATGCTAACTGACTAGACCTAAATGTTGTAAATAAAGTAGAGACATTAAAGTGTCAGTGAACCCCCGTTTCAGCTCAAAGTCGAACAGTGAAATGTTAACATTTTGTTTTGGGAAAACAAAAGTGAACTGAGACGCGGCCATCAACATCAACCGCTGCCCAGACGGAGTTCGGAAGAGTAGAACATTCACAAACTGGTTGGCGGCGACTGGCAAAAACAAATGATTTTACACCTTATTTCTGTAAATTACCATATTATTTTAGTAACAGTGATAACATGGCATGGATTACTATGTTGAAGACATATTACCACATAAAAAAAGAAAACAAGTTTCTGGGTTCATGCCCCTTTAAGCTAGTACACGTCATTATATGTCGAATATGATGTTTTATATTAAATGTACCACAACGTGGCATTATACTATAAGTGTCCGAGAAGCTTAAAGGAAAACTTCTGGATTTTAAATTAAGCTATTATTTTAGTAACTGTAACAACAGAAGCTGCACACACATACACACACAGACACACACACGTACATTCACCTAACTTGTTACGGGATAGAAACAATATCAGAAGATGAATGGCATCATTTAGAACGGCAAGGGTCTTCATGAACTTGGGACCTGGACCCGAGGCCACCCGTCGAGGTCTAACCTTGCAGGGCCACGGAGCAGCCTCCCTCCTTCCCCCAAAAGCCTGTGAAATGACCCAGTGTGGGTCCTGTGGCCACAGTCACCCTACGAGGCAAGCAGCCAGGACTGCATGGCCTTGTCTCTCTCTCTCTCTCTCTCTCTCTCTCTCTCTCTCTCTCTCTCTCTCTCTCTCTCTCTCTCTCTCTCTCTCTCTCTCTCTCTCTCTCTCTCTCTCTCTCTCTCTCTCTCTCTCTCTCTCTCTCTCTCTCTCTCTCTCTCTCTCTCTCTCTCTCTCTCTCTCTCTCTCTCTCTCTCTCTCTGTGCTGCCCTGATTTGTATGTAAACTCGATTGTCTACCCATAGGGTCGAGGAAGGGGTGGATAGGGGGAATAAATAACAGACAGTCAGACTTGAATCTCATCACGTCCGAGGGTCATATTTCCCGAGCATGACAGAAACAGCCCAAATTAATTTACTGTGTCAAGTGATGATGCCGCCTGCATTATCATGCTCAATGAGATTAGAATGGTACCGTGTTTTCTCTTTCACCTGAGACGACACAATCTACAGAGCCTGAAACGCAGCCCATCGCAGGGATGCACCACTTCACCCTCTTCGGACTAATCAATCACATAAGGCTGCCACCGGTACACGGAAACGTTTGGTCATCCATAGCTTTACAATGTCCCTCGAAAGAAGCACTTGCACATTAAGGCATCTTTTGCTGTCATCACTCACTCTTTGTTGCATTGTGTCATTGCAATAAAACATTTTCTACTGTGCTACAAACGTGCTACAGGTATAGTTACTACTTGCCGCATATATAGTAGCGTTATTAGTAGTCGAGTTATGTGTGTTTGAGTGAATGGATATTTTGTGTACCTTTTTAATATATATCTCAGTTAAATAAATGTATCCTTAAATACGTTGCGCTAGAGTTCCCATTCACAAGCATCTCTGAGTGTCAGGAAGATTAAAGAAGAGAATCCGACCCCAATTGTTTTGTAGGAAACCTAGCAACATGCTATTGGTGGGTGCCGTGGATGAGGATATTTTTAGCCAACCCTGTTGTTATTCTAATTGTCAGAGTTCTTGTTTGAGTCTTCTCCAACCCCTTTAATTACACTTGTGGTTGGTGACTGACTTAAATTTTTTTCCTTGTCGGTACAAATTAAACAAGTGCATGTGTGGGTGACAAATAAATTAACAACTCTATAACATTAATAAACAACATCACCTCTTTTTCTTTTTTTTTGTCTCACATTCAGAGAAAAATAACAGCTCATATTGGCATTTATTTAGCTAAATCTTGCATTTAATAGTGCCAAGAAACATCTCAGTTTACCACTATACACTGTATTAAATATGCTAGATCATGCTGTATTCATAATTGTGATTTAAACTTCTAACCCAGAGTTAATGAAAAGTGAATGTGTGTATAGTTTGGAGAATTTCTAATCCTGCTATCCTGTATCCTGCTTGCTAATATCCATGTCCCGACTCCAGGGTTAGGCCTCTTGCTCAAGCATGCCAACAGGGAAATGGGGTCTGAACCTTTTGATTGTGAGTCAAACACAACAGAGACCATCCTGCTCACTCTCTTATCCCCTTCTCTGTCCATCAATTGGAGAACCGTGGACTTCCAGAGCTCCCCAACATCAGCACCATTTTCAGGCTCTGCGTCTTTCTAGTGGTATAGCCGTCCGCTATAGGTGGACGGCTAATCCTGCTATGTGTAACTGCTGAGAAGATACGTTTGGATTTGTCCGGTACACAACTGAGGCCGGGCTGCATGAGAGTGTGAACAGGCGAGGGGATTGTTGTTCATGCCATTTCCGGAGACAAATAGAAATGTAGAGCAACCGGTGTTGCAGTGCCTCCTGAAGGCTCTGTCACGCAGACCATGGTTTTCATTCACTGCACACGTGACACACTCTGAACTGGCACTGTAATGGATGCCTAGCATACAGTACAGTCCGTCTATCATCAGCATGCTGTGATACATTTAGACTTTTTATCCAAAGTGACTTGCAAGTGAGATTGTGCCGCATGACAAAATGAAAAAAAAAAGATTGTTGCCAACTGACTTTAAACTATCCTACTGCAGTCTGGGTATGGTTAACGTGTGTCCTCCACTTACTCCACTCCGCTGCTAGCTCTAACATCAAGTTAATATGCCCAGGACATCTCGGTGAGCCTCCAGGAAAGGTCCCCTTTCTACGTATCGTGTGGGCTGTGGTGTAAACTGGTTTACAATATATATTAACATGTGAACCGAGAGGAGCTGGTTGTTACCATGTGTAGACTGAAGAACCCCACAGACCTACACCTCCTAAATTGGACTGCTGTGGAAGATTTGGGCATGCAGAAGCCCTTTTGTTTTTTATAAACACTAATAAAAAAAACAAAATAAGAACTACTAAATTAGCTGTGTATGATATATGGCATGGTTTGGATTCATTTGGTAGGACTTTGCTTTGGTTGCTCTGTCTTTCTGAGTTGCTGACTTATCTTGTTGTCTAGTTTTTTTGCTTTGTTTCACATGAGTGGAGCACTCGATGCAACATTTGTTTTATAGTGCGCTCGACGAATAAACCCAACATTACGATAACAATCACTGGCAGTAGCCAATAGGAACACACTTTCTGCTCTCTGTACTTTGCTAGCTCGCAGTCACCCGATTGGAGGTCAGTGATATTAATTTAACCCTGTCGGGACCTGGAGAACATTTCACAAAGCATAGCGATGACAACTTCTGCGGTAATCCATTCGCTCATCATTAGTGCCTGGCTACTGACTGCGGGCGTTGAACGTAGCCCCACTCAGTTACTTCATTATCTAATTAAATTAACGGCGCTCTCTGAGACCCTCCTCTCATCACACGGGACACGAGAGGGAACATAAACGGGTCATGGCGACGGCTCAAGAGAAATTCGCTGAGAGCCAGATCATTCTGGATGGGTTAGCAGAAATTGGTTCATTCTCCAAGATGCTGCCAAAATCATGCAAGGAAAAAGAAAAAGAAAAAAACGTAACAACCGTAAAGATGTGACACAGGTGATATAAAGTTCACCAGACGAGTTTTTTTAAATGGTAATGAAACGGAACACCGAACGGTAATGGTGTGGTGCGGTCAGGTTTGATGTCATACATGTCGGCGCAGAGATCAGAAGTGTAATGGGGGTGGTGGGGAGGTCATTTTATAATGACTCGCCAGTTTATGAATCACAGTTAATCAATTTAATTAGTTAATAAATCACGTCAATAACTTGAGCCAGCATCTAGTCCGGGTTCTCATTTGGTTCCTGTGGAATACAGGCTCATCTGTTGTTGTCAATCAGAGGAAAATGTGTTTTGAAATAGTTGAGATTGATTAGCACACCACAACTGAAGCATGCATGCATAACCTTTTCACCAAAGAACCTGATACGCCAGTGAAAATACAGTTAAGCATCAATACGAAAGCTCTGAACATGTATTTTCTGTGGTAACTTAAAATCAGTGATCATAGATGTGATGATCTGAAGAAACTAAGATAAACTATAAACAAATGTTCACTTTAAAAAGTGAACTATCTACAATCTAATCTAACACGTCATACACAAATGTGTGTGTGTGTGTGCGTGCGTGCGTGCGTGCGTGCGTGCGTGTGTGTGTGTGTGTGTGCGTGCGTGTGTGTGCGTGCGTGCGTGTGTGTGCGTGTGTGTGTGTGTACATAAACAAAAAGGGATAAGCGTCTTATTGTGTGCAATACATTGATGTAGTCTGCCTTGGCCTACTTAATATCCGAAACATCATGCTGCTTCAGCACAAATTCTAAAGATAATGCGCGCACCTCGTCCGCAGATCAAGACAATTCTGTGATAGAGACGATCCGTTCAGTGTGGATCCGTCACATGATGTAAACAGCAGGAATCCCACATTTTCAGACAACTGACAGCGAATATCAGCTGTGATGGATTGACGGGGTGTAGATTGGGATACGCCGTCTTTAAAAGCGCAACTCGAGGAAGTTGTTTGCTGCAACCGTACAAAGGATTCTTTACCGAGTGGCGAAATCAATTTCTACTTCATTCGTTGTTTACCTCCACACTACAAAATACTCTATAATGCTCACAGTGAACACTGTTGGCCAAATGATTTAGAAATGACCCTAGCCCCGTTGTGTTTTTGACGTTTGCTCTCGCCGTATCAGCAAGCCATCACATCTACAGTAGTATACGATGATGATCTACTGTACTGCAGTGGCAATTTCGAGTGAGAAAAAAAAACTAAGTCAACTTCAAAGCTACAATTAAACAAGTGCGTTTGGCTACAAGCTGACCACCTGGGGATTTTGTTTCGCTTGTTCAACAGCCTGTTGAGGTAATCATTGTTGTCCTCTCCGAAGCTGTAATATCACTTGCAAATCAAGCACGTTGCGATGCGAGGTTGCGAATGCTTGAAAGTGCCAATACACCCAGGTCTATTTCTCGAACTGCAATAACACACAGAATGTTAACCAGGGCTACAATTTTCTCGGTTGTTGAATTGGAGGGGGTTGGGATGCATTAGTGCGGCAGCCCCAAAACCCCCCCCCCCCTCCCCACCCGCTCCAACATCCGGGCCTGGTATAGTAAACCTGAAATCATGACCCTCCGTCGGCTGTTAACGATGACTACACTATGGCTCCTAATGATATAGAGAACCATGGCTGGCTGGCTCTTTCTACTGGCGTGTGGAGAGTAGACCCACTAGCAGCGAGTAGGCTACAGCACGTTGCATGGAAAAGTGTTGCAGGGGGTGGGGGGGGGGCACGCTGCTGCTGCAGTGAGCCCCGCTTCACGCAAACCTAGTTATGGAGGATCTCGTTGGACACACATAGACTAGGCTATATCAGTGGTCTAACTAGTGTCTGGTACATATACCCATATCCCCGGTCTTAGCACTGGGGGCATGTAGGTAACATCGTAGACGTTTAAAAGTTACCAGATCGAGGTGTCCCTCGGGGATGCAGGAGGAGGAAGAGAGAGAGGGGGGGGGGGGGTCTTTTTTTCTCCCCCTAAATCTGTGCGCTACGCGTCCCCTAAGCTCTCCGATAGTATAGCTTCACTGGATAAGTTGTCTCTCCCCCCCCCCCCCCCCCCCTCCACTTCCTGCTCCTCTTCCCCTTTCCCTCTCCTATGCATCTACGCGCTGCATATATATGATTGCTGATCTATCAGTGTTAACAAACTAACAAACTAACTAACTAAACACACGAATAAACACGAATGAAAACAGATGCACACGTAGAGAGAGCGGGGGAAAGAGGGAGACAGACGAGATGGGTGAGTGTAGTAGTAGGCAATGAGGCTGAGGAGCTTACCACTTGGGTTCTTGTTTTTCTTAAGACTCTTGCCACAAAGACACTGCAGCATATGCGTTCCTTTGCTGAAAATGTTCCAAAGAAACCACATTGATTTGGGCGAAGAGCAATCCTGTGGCTTAGACACCCAGATATAGATGAGCTCCTTGCGGTTGCATAATAACACAATTGGATCAGTTCTCCAGGACAAGGCTATGAAATGTATCATAGAAAAACTGGTATTTTTCAAGTCCTATGCGTTTTCATTCACGTGGCAAAATTCACTCTCTCGCTCTCGCCAGTCAGACTTCGCAATTAAGGTGTTCTTCTTTTCTTATTGTGGTGTACAAAGAACGACACCTCAACTAGTCGATCATAGAAAATATACTCTAATATAAATTGCATGTGTCGCACCTGGAGGAGACGTGCAGCCGGTAAACAAACAGAACTAACATGAAAACAGTGAAACACGGCCGATTTCCAAGAAGAAAATCATTGCCTATTAGTTCATCACTGTGAGGAGAGGAGGGTGGATCTGCACAGCATCAAAAGCCAAGGGAGGATGCATCCTATGCACAGACTGCTGCAATGATAGCCCCAACAAAACAACACATTGTAAGTCCACAAGGTCCTCCTGTTCTATAAACCCTGCTGTGTTTGACGAGGTCAAATTCCGTCAACCTTAGTTTTCATTTCGTGTAGTCCCTCTCGTAACGTGTCGCTGTAATGCCAGCTTTTTGGTTTCTTGCTGTCTGTCCCAATTCCTGGAGTGTGTGTATGTGTGTCTCTTTCTTGCGGGGTGATGTTCGCTGTCTTCTCAATGCAATGCCACGGGCATCTCCAAAAGTACGGTGCGCTTGTATAAAAATATTTGCATGGATTTCTCCTCTCGTCGGACCTCTGTTAGAAATAGACGGGGAGGAGGGGTTAAATTGAAAGATTGCCTTTCCATTACGTAAACACGTGGTTTCTGCGCCGTCATATCGCTGATACGTCCAGAAATATTATGATTGAGAATTGCTTTGACACATTCCAGCGACCCGTTTTCTTTATTTCTCTATTTTTACACATCAAGGCGTATTCTGTCCGCAGAAGCAATTGTCGAAGCAGGTGTCGATAACAAAATATTATATCTATATATGCCTTCGCCTACTCCACGCTCTATTTCGCCGTTTTATTAGTTTTTAGTTGTGTTTGCTGTTTTATTGAAACGATGGTTAATTTAGTGGTAGAACGTTATTTGGTGGATTCATGGGCACTGTGTTGCGTTAAGTCACAGGTGCTACGGCTCACCGGTTGGTGAGCGTGTGTGCTTGCGTGTGACAGAGATCAAGCGATGGGAATTAGCTCACTGGCCGATGCCACAGTAGAGAGCGGTTCTCAGATTGAGAGGAGAGAGAGAGGAGAGAGAGGAGAGAGGGGAGAGGGGAGAGAGGGGAGGGGGGAGAGAGATGAGAGAGAGGGGAGAGGGGAGTGAGAGCGAGAAAGGCGTCACACTGTTTGTAACCACACCAACAGCATTATCTCTATTGATCTTGGTTTTTGCAATAACAACCCTAATACCAAACGTAAAGGTGTATTGTGTAGAATGTAGTGGTATCTAGCGGAAGGGACTTGGCAGAAATTGAATATTATATTCATAAGTACGTTTTAATTAGTTTATATTCCCATTAAAATACGAATCGTTTTGTTTTCGTTACCTTATAATGAACCCATGATGCGCTGCTATGTTTCTACAGTAGCCCAGAATGGACAAAAGGCTCTGAAGAGGATGAATTTAAGTAGTTTAATTTCATTCAAATGACCATAATTTATGCTTCATACCATTGGTCTTGGGTAGGCCTATAATACAAAAACAAATTATCCTTCCGTTCACTTTCTAATGTATGTTGGTATAGGAAGTATAATTACAATTGACAACCCCTCTATTTAGATATGTAAAGTGATTAATCCTGGAGAGGTTCATCGAGAGTGAGTAACATAAGTGTTATTAAAGCGATCTCGTTATGGTGTATTATTTACCGGGCTGTATGTCTATGTATATAGTATATATGGATTGGAAGTTAGGCTAACGCTGAGCTCTGCTTGCTTTGTGAGATCATCTCTGGAGACCGAAGGCTATAGGCCAGTCGGTGTTGTTGTTGACAACATGTTCACGTTGTAAAGAAGAAAAAAAAAAACTTCTCCCTGGGGATTTCAAGGTTTTTCCATAACAGACTAACGAAGATACTAACAGTTACCATTTTGTAATGTGTTCTCACTCTGCGGCATGCATGGTGAGGTGGCATAGCGAGATAGTATAGACACAGAACAGGTATATGAGTCTAAACTAAGGGACAGTGTTTAGTAAAAAAAGATCCAAGAAATACATGATGACGAAATTTCAAAATTAATTCACAGAACCTCCTCCTTTAAATGGGATAGGGTGGATGCCATGTCACTCAGCATATGCTGAACTAAATAGGTTTGGGCTGGTGAAGAGATTCATGTTCTCTGCTGGCATCAAATGAGCTGACCTCGCTATAGTGCTGGATAAAGTAGATTTAATAGCGTTACTCGTACTCATTTCTGCAAACCTACAAATCCACTCATAGCAATGAATCACCTACTTTTCATTAATGGGCAACAATATCGTCTCAAACTGCTTTAATAAAATGTCCACCTGGATGTAATATATTACCACAGTATGCGTTGCCTTTACACTACGTGTCAAGTCGAGTTTATTTATGTGCAGGCCTTTATCATAACAGTAGTCTCAAAGGGCTATGCAAGTCTTTATTGGACTACAACCCCCAGCCACTGAACATTTTAAGGAAATCCCTCCTTCTGGGGATGGCTGAGTACACTTAACATCTCTTAGCCATTGCATATGTATTGTAATAATTGTTTTATGTGGCAGTTGGCGAGTGTGTGCGTATAGAACAAGATATTCAAGGACAATATATCTCCCCATTCTGTTGATTTGTGAGGCTGTTTCTGTTTTCAAGGTTTCAACTGCAGTGTAGCTCAATTTCCACACCACTTGATGCTTTTTACAAAACAACGCACATATAATATAGTTGTATAATTTAAAAAAAGACATGAAGATCTTTCTGTGCGATCTACACCTGTAATGCAACTACTGTATAGGAGGTGAGTTGAAGCAATCAGGGAGGAGGTTGAAGTTATCAATATTCAATATATCAATATATTAATAATATTAAGCAATAGTGCAGGAGACCCGATGAGAGAGCATGTGATTCCTTAGTGGGGTTGTATTTTGTGTTCTTGAATCACTGCATGAATCCACTTAAAAGACCTGGTTGGGTAACGCCAAGGTCTACGTTGTCTGATATCTGCATCCTCTGGGATGCAAGCCACTCACAAACAAAAAGCTTCCTGAGTGATTTATATTTTACATAACGCATCACTATAACATCCTCATCAAAATTTGAAAGGATTACTGTAAAGAAAAACAAAAAAATACCTATTACTTAGGGTTCGATCAATTATTAAACTATTAATGGTGGACACACACACATACATACACAATCCCATAAACACAAGCATAATACATAAGCATTCTACATGCACATTTCTATGGAGGGTTTGTGTGTGTGTGTGTGTGTGTGTGTGTGTGTGTGTGTGTGTGTGTGTGTGTGTGTGTGTGTGTGTGTGTGTGTGTGTGTATGAGTGTGTGCGAGGTATAGGCATCTCATGTCTACCTCCTCGATCGATCCCTCTACTGTAATGTAAAGTATCATTGGCCCCGGAGGATATTGGCCGACCATTTTGTCAGGCATCATTACAATACATCCTTTTGATTGGCTGGGTCTGTGGCTGGCAGGCAGCGGCTCCCTGGAGTGTCTTAACAGCGTGTTTCCTCCGGATGAGGGAGAGATAACTTAGTTTTAAGGTGAACAGAGGGACGGCCAGAGATAAATAGCCGCCGGTCTATTTTTACTGCAGAAGCAACAGAAAGCTCATGTGTGGTGGATTTTGAAGTACAGCCTGCTAATATTCAGGCTGGCTAAATTGTTGTTATTCAAGGTTAGCAACTGTGACTGGTGTTGTGGTTCACCTGGGCAGTCTTGGCCTGGAGCCATAAGCTCAGCCACCAAAGTCTCTCTTGCTCTCTTTTCTCAATGAGCAGTCTGGCTGCTACCATAATTTGGCGGTTTTGGTTTTGTATCCACACCATACAACACTACCACCCTACATGTTCCATGCAATCACACGCAATACTCCACTACTGATATTGCAGACCTACACACGTCATAGGATCCATTTGGACAATTTCTCTTTTGTTTAAATACAGCCCTTTTGTTTGCAGTTTGTAGCAAGCGTGGTCTCCCTTTTTGTTGTGGGCTGAGTGCCTGGTCGTAACACACTATAACAATAAAGAAAACAACATTTAAGATCCTAAATGTATTCACACCATCCATTTTTGGGGCATATATCATTATGACTTTTGTCATTATCAGATGCACATAATAGAGACAGTATATTAATAACATATCAATAGGGCTATATATGGTGAGGGATGTTGGTTATGAAGTGATAAGTTATCCCTTCCTGGTCTCTAAGGCTTGAAGTTTATCCTCTGTTTGGATTCTGATCATCACATGATCTGCTATTGGCGTGATCTCAACATTGAGGTATCCATGCTATGCATGAGGTACTGCGATAATCATGGCAACACAACGTTGACCTCATCCAACTCAGCAGCATGTTTATACCCACAGACTTCCTCCCTTAACATGATACACTAGCATCCACCTATTAACCTTCTTTTATAAAGCCAAGATGACACAGAGCCTTTGGCAACACCATTGCAGTGGCTTTTGGTAGAATGCTTGACCGGGCTTGAGCCCATTTCAGCGTCCACTAGCAGTGAGCAGTGTTAAAGTCATCTGGTCCTCTCCCACTCCCCAAAGAGCTCAGAAACAATGCTCAGGGCCAAAGCTCTCTCCACCAATCAGAAGAGCAGCTCTGTCCTGTGTTTGGCAACACTAGGAGCAAGGCACTAGCAGTGAACGGACAGCTGCTCTGAGTCAAATCCATTCATGGACAGAGGCTCACTGTCTCCACCACACACGGACACAAAAATGCACACACACACACACACATACACACACACAAACAACAGTTGAAAACTCATAGACACTCACACAAGGACAAATTACACATGAACAAAACCTTGTTTTAGCTTCACTTCCAAAACCATGAGTTCAGTCGCCTGTTTTTTGGCATCCTCCACAAGGATGTCTACAGTTCAGTTATGTTCCATCGCTTATGAGCAGGCAGAGTGACCTAGAGCTCCTACAACCCAGACTAGCAACATCCTATTTGCTATTGAGAGACTCACATTTATTTTAGATACATGCCATTAAGAAGCAAGATGCATGGTATGCATCTTGCTCAAGGATGCCTACAGATAGGCTGACGAAAGTCATATTCTAATGGTTAGGCGGAAACAGTAAAACTTTTTTTCACTTTTCTGCAAAACGTGTGCAATCGTGTGCAAGACTTAATGACTTTTCTGGTTAAATAAAATAAATAAAAATTTGTGAAAGCCTGTGACTCATTGAACACATTGACAGTCTATTATCATCCAGCTTTGGAGTTGATACCACAGATATTGCTCACTATTACGTGGCAGTAATGTAATGCCATATGTGATGTGTAGAGAAAGCTACTCCACAAGCCTCTCTCCAGCACTCCCACATTGTGACTAAACAGGGCAACCAGGACTAATAGAACAATCGACCAATCCCACACACATAATAGGCTTCATCTCTTTAGAAATCCATTTTCATTAGCGATTTAGCGATCTACATACTTGTTGTCGACCAGTGATACGAGCAGGCCAGGACACCCAGCACAATGGAGACCAAGCACCAAGCACTCAGCGAGAGGGGTTCATTCCACACATATAGAGAGGGTGACATGAAGGCCATGATTCTTGAGCAATATATATATATATATATATATATATATATGAATAACAACCATTTACAAAGAAAGTTGACTGCTAAAGTCACAGGTTTGGTTGGAAACATGCAATATCATTGCATATCATCAATGTCAGTTATGAGCAACATAACACCCTGCCCCCACTCTCTCCTGCACAACAAGGGTTTTGTGATGTCATTATTTCTTTGGTCGCAATCTTTATAAAAATAAAATAAAAATTACTCTTGGATCTATTCCATGGTAGTTCAGTATGGCCAATCGGACTCCAGCACCATTAGGAGCACTTGGAAACCCAACTATCTCTCCATTGATTGTACATGCTTCAATGAGCCGCCGCCACTTCTCTGTGTTTCCCCAGGATTGGTATTCTATCTCTTGCTAAGAAGAGGAAATATTCCTCCCTCTGCAAAATAGAAACACAAAAAGCGTAAACTAAACCTGAAACATATGTGTCTGAGGAGCCCTACAACTGGGGGAAGAAGTGTAGCTTAGGAATGTTTTTCAGAAGGAGAGGAAAAAGAGCCGTTTGGCGGTCCGAGTGTAAAGTGAGACGATGTAATCAGTGGATTGCACAGTGAGCCTGCCAACCCAAACATCTCTGGCCACTGGGTCTGTACTGCCTTCTATGACCTTCTATGACCTACCCTGACACTCAGACCATCTGACCCCTTCCACCATACCCTTCAAACACTGCCTTCTTTACTAAAAGCCACACACACACACACACACACACACACACACACACACACACACACACAACGATGCCCTGGGATTAAAATAAGGATTTCTTGAATGATTCCCTTACATAATCATCTCTCAGGGAGTTTGTTGTTCATTCAGAACTATCCGAAACAAGAAACCAATATATGTTTAGTCATGCCTTCACCATGAAAAACATTTCCTTTTTTAGCCTTACCAGCCCCTGCATGTACTTCTATGTCTGAGATGAAAGGTCCCTGTTTGGCTTATGACCAGTCAGTCTATGTATGTGTATGAAAACAGCTGCATAATGACAGATACAGACGAAGTGGAATTGGCACAAGCACACATTCACATGTCCGGCCATTTGATTGATCAGTTCCTGTTGCGCCAACAGATAATCAATACGCCGGCTATGGGCAGCTCTCTGCAGGCCACTGATCTACCATCTAGTGAACTGGTTTCCAAACCCACCAAGGGCTTTCCTGTAATGCACCCCTTCATACAGGGCAAGCGGTTACACCAAACAAGAACAGTGTGTGTGTATATATACTGTATATGAAGGGGGTGTGGTATATGTTTGTATAGGTTTTGTAATGTATCTATATTCCCTACGTCCTTGACAAATGATTGCTGTAAGAATGTGAATGGGAGAGAGAGTGAGGGACAGAGAGAGAGAGAGAGAAAGAGACAGAGATATGGAGAGAGAGTGAGAGAGCTAGAGAAAGGTTGTGTGTGTGTGTGTTGGGGGGGGGGGGGCAATCAATTTGTCCAAAGGGGAAAGTTTGATTCGGCAAGCTGTGAATTACTTTGTTGGATGCCGCAGGTTTATTGAGCTGAGAAATACTTGCCAGTTACCATAGAAATAGACTTGCTATTCTATGGGGGTAACACTGCCCTATTTGGACTGGACCAAGAGCGGAAAACACAGATCAGATGCAAAAGATTTATTGTGAGGAGGAAGTGAGGTCATAGTACAGTGAGAGGACACAAACATAAACATACATACACACGCAGAGAGACAGGCAGGCAGACACTGGTGCATACACCAATGATGATGATCCAGTAAAAAAAAGCAGTTATAGCAATTAGGAAATTCCAAAGCATTGTATTCTACAAGAGCATACACAAAGATACAAATATAGAGAGACACACAGATACACACACACAAACAAAAAAGCACAGTGTTCCCCCAGACCATCCCTTCAAGACGGGGGGCAAAATCATCACGATAAATTACAGAAAGTGAAAAATGTTAGCCTCACAATAACTGTGTCACCACCTGGCTAACATTACTGTCAGGGGAAGAAACTGCTGCATCCTACTGAACCACTTTCTTCGATGCTGGAGAACATTTGTCTTAACCACCAGGTGCACTGTGCAGACAAGAAAAACGATATGTTACACTACAACACACATTTATATTCACACAAAAACAATCCTTCAAATACATGAAAGTTCATTCTTCTTGGAAGAAGAATTGAGGCACAAAGTTCCTTGAACGATATTGACATGTTTTGTGTTTGTGTGTGTTTTAATTTCTGCAGTTAATCCATGCTGTGTGTTTCTGTACCATGTCCCATGTACCAACGCCAGTTAAAGCTAGGGTTGGCAACTTTGGAGAAACCACAGCCAGAGTAAGCTAGATTTTGAAAGGATCCTACCAAATAAAGGCCTAGCCTTGTGGAAGCCTCAGGTCATGTGCAGTTAGTGCATGGACAGAGTGTGAGGAATACAATTATTGAGACCCTCGATTTCATTTGATTACTGTCGTATGTAAATAGAATTTCAACAATATGACCAAAAATGCTTCTAAAATAAGCTGCCAACCCTACGTTTAATTATCTGTATCACTCATCTCTATGGTTACGTAACCTCTCTACACTAGAGTGTTTCAGCATGCTGTGCACTGTGAATCCCCCCCCCCCCCCCCCCACCCCCACCCCACCCCATCTTCACAGGAACCACATGTTCTATTATTTATGCTCTTGTGCGAGTACAAATATAACACAGATATATGCCTATATAGTTGAGTATTAAAAGGCAAGGAAGGAGTAGGGCGGAGGGTGGACTTTGTGAAGCAGAGACTAACATCGCTAAAATAAAAGGCCCTTTTAGGAGAATAAAGCCTTTCAAAATGGCTATTGCTGTGTACCGTAGCGTTTCAGCTACAGCATTTATACGGCTTGTATATCGCAACATCACATTGCAATGACCACCTCCATTTTGGAAGCATGGGAGCATTGGAATGTAAGTTATTGTGTTGGTAGTATTGTTTTTTTTTTTTTTTGGTCATTGTTTAGTAATTAATCGTGAAATTAATTCTCATTATAGAAAGACATTGTTTTGTTTGAAACTGCCACGGCGTCGCCCATGCGAGATGTGGCAAAGCAACGTTTTCATTAGCCTAGGTCACGGTATATTTACGTTGATTGAGAGGACCTACTGAGTCCTTTAAATATGGCCGAGTATCGCCGACAAAAACTCCCATGATGCTTTCTGATGTACAAGCCCTATAGTAGGGTTTCCCGTTTACAAACATAGATGGCTGCGCGTGCAGCTAACCCTGTGGCCATAAACTACTGTGGTCACATTAGCGACTACCGCAGTGTTATCAATGTATAAACGGCATTGTACTGCATTTTGTCTGATTTAGGCTGATGATGTAATGATGAATTGGTATTTCCAGAGGTGAATGCGTTTGTTTGTCTTTCTTTTGCATATTTATGTAACATAGCTAATGTCTGTTTGTGGTGTCATCTACTATATAATATCTCTAATATCACTTTAATTTGACTGCATATATAAATGACAGAATTGGCCTTCTTGTAATTCTAAGAAAGGTAAGAAGGCTTGCTTTAGTTAAGTGTGTTACTAAAAACATGATGAATTATGAATTTGGCTTTGCGTGGATCATTCATTATTGAACCTGCATGTGACTTAAATTATCATTAAATATTTGGAATTGGAAGCATCCTTCTACATTGATGACAGAAAAAAAATCTCACTTATAGGGAAACATTACCAGATCCTTATGTTTTTCCTAAAAATGAATGGATATTGGATAGCCTATGTAAAAATGGCCAACTATTGTATGGCCTGATATAGGATGTTATAGTTTACACGGATCTGATAGAAGAGCCTTGTGTATCTACTAAAGAAAATCTATAGAGAAGGGAAACTGGAAGACAGAGACTCCTATCATCACTTGGGTCACCGTTTTCTATTTTTAGAAGGTCATATTATCATCCCAATAGATGATCGCCAAGGATCATCACAAGGCATTTTAAAAGTTAGGAAGGGAAAACCGTGTTCCCTCCACTGAACACAACAACACAACACATCTCTGCAGCTGAAGCCCTTAATCATTAAGGGAAACACAAGTGTTGAACCGTTTTGTAATCACAGTAATTTGTTAGTGTGAGTGGATGTGTACAATGTGCATGTACATGCATGTGTGTGTGTGTGTGTGTGTGTGTGTGTGTGTGTGTGTGTGTGTGTGTGTGTGTGTGTGTGTGAGAGTCCTGACTGTGGTGTTCAAACTCTAAACACTGAGGTCCCGTGAGGCCCGTTACCGTAGCCACTTTCCATCACACAGACCAAAAATGAAAAAAAAGAGTCAACATGGATCATATCCTTAGAGGAATGCAGCCGGTCCTCCTGCCCATCCCCTGGTGAAGAAGCAAGGCCACAGCGCCACCACTAGAGGAACAAGACAAACAGGAGGAGGAAAGGCAGGCCAGGCTGGCCCAATCGGGAGCAGTCAGGCTTACTGTTTTTCTAGGGCCGCGGCAGGAATGACCCACAGGAGATGCAGAGAAAGAAAGAAAAATGTATTTTTACAGCTGATGGGGTCTTCAAATACGCATGGAAGATGCTACGCTAATATCCTACTGGTATCTCAATGTGTTTTAAATCCTTTGATCTTTGAGTGTGTGTGTGTGTGTGTGTGTGTGTGTGTGTGTGTGTGTGTGTGTGTGTGTGTGTGTGTGTGTGTGTGTGTGTGGCGAGAGAGAGGGCAGGACCTCCGAGCGATGTCTGTTTCAGTTTCATGGGTTTAGCAGAGAGAGGTGAGAGAGATGGAGGGACTTACGATAGAGGGATATGCATCTCCGTTACATGTTTTGGATATTGCTCTCTAAAAATGTTCATCATAAAACTCCATATTCATTCTCCTTGTCTTTGTTGTTGTTCTTATTCTTCTCGCTCCGGGGACTGGTAACTGGCGTCCACAGCTCATAGGAAATTGCGTAAGATAAACCACGACAACGATATCATTCATGAGGTTTTCTCAGCCTAGTGTGTGCGTGTGATGATGTGTTGTGTGTGTTGTGTTGTGTTGTGATGGTTGGCTCATCTGACCTCACGGTACTCTGTGTCCCTCCCTGGCTCCCGGGACTCTGGCTCCCGGGTCTCTTGGTCCCAGGGCGCAGCAGAGGGATATCCAGGAGTGGGAGCTCTCTGGTGCCCACCACATCCCCCCCCCCACTCTGCACGAACACTCTGAGGAGGATATAAAAGCATATATTGCACCATCTTGGATAATTACATCATCCTTTCATTTGTACACTTTTAAATACACTTTTAATTGTTTTCCAAAGATTTCCAATGTGTTCCGAATTTGGAATTAAACAACTCGTACGGGTAAGACAGGTAAACGCCAATTTACAGATATCTCGGCATGTCCCTTTAACCTTGTATCGTATCATTAAACCATTAGGCTTGAATACACCATCAACCCCCAAGAAACATTTATCTATATCAATTGTATTTATATCCAGTGAACACTTGTGGCCTCCATTTCATGTTCGCTCCACTGGTGTGACACCATCTGCAGATCTATTGTAAACACTCAAAGTTGTCAATTCTCTTTTTTTTTTCTCTTGATTCAAGTGTACAGCATCATAATGTCCATCATGTATGTTTATGCATGGTTGTATTTCCAGCAAATAACAAATGTTATAAAAACTAGATTAAATATGTGATTAAATTAGGAAATCATAGAGAGAGATCAATCCATCAATCCATTTATATTTTATTACTCTCTGTCCCTTTCAACATGTCTCATAAAAACCACGTCACAAATAATATTGGTGGAGACATTTTACTGCCTGTAATCCATTCAGTGGATCCCTTCCAGTGCAGTGTGATGTGACAGCAATGGGATGATAATTAACTGACCCTTTGGGTTGGTGGTGAGGGACACTGAGAATCAGCCCTGTAAACCCTGACCTAGAAAACACGTAGATTATCTGTAACGACTTGGATGACTTACAGTGTCAGCAGGGAAGATGACTTCAGCGTGATGAGTAGTTGGTCCTTTTCATTCTTTTTGCCATGTTGCAAAACAAAAAACACAGGTCACTTGGAAAAATGGACAGATAGATAAACACTTTTAACTAGAATGCTTTGAGTGAAGACCCAATTTGTGGAAATAACTTTGTATTTTTAGCAAATATACAGGTTTGCTATGTGCAACTGAAACAAAAGGTAATCAAGGAAATAAATAAACATAAATTCACTTCAGGTTATTCAATGCAAATAAACTAACTGAAAGTCAACAATAGAGCAATATAGCAAAGGTAGCAACATTAATTTCAACATTATCAAACATACAGTAAAGCTTCTCCACTCTTCTGGTTCTATCTTGAACTGTCAACATGGCCACATGACCTTTGAACTGGGATATATATAAACTTGGATCTGCGCTTGGCCAATGAAAAAGGACATAGGTTGATTGACTACTTAAAGCAACAGCAGATTAAATGTTGAAGGTCCAGAACTGTACTGAAGGAAATGAAGACAACATGACAGTAAGAGTGCATTACATGTCCCTCTATTAGAGTGAGATTCGTTTTTTAATGAATCTATTCACAACAGCTGCTATTACTGGTGTAGTCATTTCAATATTTAACTGATTTGATGGACGATTCAATTTCTGACAAAGAGGGGGCGATATATTACAGAATTCTTCCATTCATGAAAAACGATGTTCTTAGAACAATGCATTGATCTTGTGCTAAGCTTGGACATCACTTAATAGTCAATATATAAACAGGTAGAGACCATTAGAGTGATTAGAGATATACACATACTATTCATACATTTATTTCAAATGCTGGGCACTAAAGTCCTCACAACTATGTACAAGTTCCTGGTCAGACATGTCTGTTAATTCAAGCTGTAGGTAAAACAATAGGGTGGCAAGTGTTTACACTTGCCACACCTAGATGTAGTGATAAAACGTCTGCTGCAATGTTAGTTTCCAAGTAACTGTTACTAAGGCTGTTCACTAAACACAGAAGTAAACAGCTATAGTATTGCCTGGTTGAATAGGATAGAATAGAATAGAGCAGAATTGTCATTGTCATATCAGGGTTAAAAATAAATCAGCATTAGGTTTCCTCTTAAAACAGAACCAATCAAATGTAATACATACCGTACCATTTTACAATTGAGATCATCATATTTTCAGTATAGCTTTATTATAATAAGGACAGGAGATAAGAACAACAAAGCCATAACAGTTTAATAGTTAGGTTCACATCCATCGATCATGACATGCTTGCATCATCAACACTTGGCTGCTTTTGATTAACAACCATGTTGTGGATTTCCAAACATCTTTCAAAACACAGAGGCTCAGGACACCCCCGGTGCATCCCCCACCCACCCTCTCCACGTTGGTCTGTGGCTCCCCGGGAAGAACCTGTTGAGCAAGCCAACCGTTTCAAACTATTCATTAAACTCAGCTCTCTGGGCCGCTGCTGTCATGGCAACCTGCATATGACTGGCACAAAACAGGCTGCAGTCTTTTCCATTGCTTTCAACCTGGCATGATCCGGAGGGAGAACGCTGCAAGACACACTGGGAGTTCAACAATCAGGGCCTGAAGTTATTCTAAGGGGTAAAGACGTTATTGACAACATGAACTCCATCATAATGTATATTCAAAATACATGATTCTGGGCCAAATCATATGACTCTTTGTTTAAGTATGCTTGGAGGAAAATATGGTAATGCCTGAATGCATTTTGTATCTTTCTGCTTTACTTTCAACCCTGCTCCCCATGCAGCTCTAACGATGCCACACTGGGAATACCATGCACTGCTTCCCACTGGGAACCAACGTCTTCAGCAACAATGGGACAAGGCGTCATATGAGATCCACAGGAGAAAGGTATGGTGATGTGCGATTTAAAAACCTTTCCTTTGGGAATCCCCTTTTCCTTTATTGTTGGTTTTATTTGTCTCCGTTAAGTGTAGTGAAGTCTAGTGGTGAGAGGGTTCAACAACCAATCACATGGTTCTGGTGTTGCATCCCCATCGTCTCAGCCTATCTCTAGCATCCTTGACCAAGGTGTCTAATACTGGTCCTTCATGTCTAATACTGCTACTTCATGTATGTGGAATACATTCTATATTCTTTTTGGATAAAAGTGTTTGCTAAATCAATAGTACAAGGAGTCTTTTTTTATGTCTTTTTTTAGTTTGCGTGTGTTTTGTTATGTTAAGGTTAAAACGACAGAAGCAACAATAAACACAACTGCCCCAAAGACTTACGGACATCAGGCTCTCAAGTCGAAGAAACAGCAGGTCTTCCCTCCCTTACTTCCTGATATGGCCACTGGATGGCAGTAAAGCTCTGAATGCACAAAATACTTTAAATACCACACAGCTATAACATGACTATAACAGCCATTTTCATGCTCGTTATTCCATTCTTTCTTTTTTCTTTTGCCCTTTCTATCTTTGTTTCTTACCTTTATTAATATGAACACGTTACTTAAAGCTTGAAGAGGAGCAGGTGCTAAAGATTGAAAGGGACAACAACATGCTGTTGGAGAAAATAGCACACATCAAGAGGACAAATGGTCTGATAGTTCATTCAGACACGCATGAACGGAAGAGGTTTGTTGAGGTTTTCATTCACAGCACATAAACAAAATAAAGGTTAAAAAGGATGGGGTTGCTCTGAAAACAGTTGAAAGCTCTCCTTGAAGGTGCATGCGCATCGCCCCATCACACACCCACACCCAACTATAGAATGTTGGCATTCTATAGTCGGCCAACTGATTCCACATGTTCACCAACCAAACACTTCCGACAACAGCTAATTGTTTCCGTTCATTCCAAGTCTGAACGGAGAGAGACGGAAGCAGGAGATGCTGCGGGTGACCAGGGAGAACCAGGTGCTGCTGGTCCGACTGGGGAAGTGCAGGTCATTCTACAGCGTGAAGGCTTGGCACGAGGAGTGGCTGAAGACACTCAAAGTGATGGAAAGCATCACACAGTATCCCCCAAGATACAAAAGAGAGGTTAAGGTGAGGCACTGGCTGCAATGATGTGGTTACCCAAATGCTGACGCTCTGTCTGCCTCAATGCTACATAATTTCAAATCTGGGTTCAATGCTTTCCTGGTTTGCTATCATTTACATGATTGTCTTTTATCGTCTGTTAATTGGTTGTAGTTTTAACATCTTCTAAATGTGAACCCTGCCTCCGATGTAAAGAAATTGGAATGACCTTTGTGTTTGAGAAGTGCTATATAAACAAACTTGGCTTTGCCTGGCCTTGTATTTGCCCATTAGGTGCCCAATATAATTAGTGATATTTGGCACTTTTGTTGCAACTTTCACCAGGAATTGGGCCAACAGGGACTAGAGAAGTCCAACAAGAGATGCTCAGAGGAAAAGAAGAATGGGGATGCTTCAATGCACCATTCTGAAAATCCCTTGATGAATAACCAAATCAAGGTCGAGAAGGAAGAAATTAAAAAAGAACCAGAAAGGCAGAACACTGCAGAGGGGGAATCCCTTCCTGCTTCAAGAGGGTTACCAGAGAGAATGGAGAAACCCAGTTCATCTGATTCAGAGGACTGCAGCGGCACTGATTCAAACAAAGAGGATTGAACTTCCATGTCTGAATACTTGATACTTTTATGTTAGTAACAGTACTTATGTATTATAATTAAACATGACGAATGTCACTCAAGTACAGTACTTATGTATTATAATTAAACATGATGAATGTCACTCAAATCCACAACTCTATCGAATTATGCTGTTATAAAACATAGTATGTTAATAATACATCGCCTATATGTTGTTGGTTGTATGCAATGTTCATAGGACATTGTGATAGCCTCGAAACTTAGTTAAACTCATTATGGAATAAAGTGGAACTATGAATCGGGTTCATGTTTCTTACAACAAAATTCAGCAGCACACCGATGCAGACAGAAGCCGAAGCCGCGGCTTTCAGTATACGCTGCTAGCCAGCTAGCAACACTACACATTTCTCTGACATACTCCATCTATTCTTTTGAGTATAACAATGAAACGTTTCTAATAGTGTTAGCGACAATCACAACGTCTAAAATGAATCTCGACAGACTTCGAAAACGAGTACGGCAGTACATTGATCAAGTAAGGAAAATACATTCCAAAATGCAGTTAACATTAGTGTATGGCTAGCTCATTAGCAAGCCATTCATAGCACAACTTGTAGTTATTTTGTCTTAGAGTTGTGTCATCTCTAAAACCCAGAGTATGTGTTTTGCTCAAATACTTTTCTCCGTTTCCTGCTTCGCAGCAACAATATCAAAGTGCTTTGTTCTGGGCGGACAAAATAGCATCCCTTTCAAACGGTGAGTGGCTGTCCTGTCCACGAAAACCCCGAAATGTGTTTCAACCTGCATACTTAACAGCCCCTTAAAGATAAATATTTCCACTACGGATCATGGTTGCTGTTGTTTTTTCTGACTTTGTGTGGATTCGCCAATGTTCACGTCGCTTTGACTTCAACATGACTGTAAAGCTAACGTCGGCTGGCGGCACAATGCATGGCCGGACAGCGGCTGCAGATGTTTCCCTAAACTCATTCAAGAACCATTTTTTTGTATGCAGAGGACCCTCAAGATATCTACTGGCTCGCTCAGTGTCTTTATCTGACCTCCCAGTACCATAGAGCCTCTCATGCCCTTCGATCCAGGAAACTCGACAAGGCAAGCATTTATTGAGTACCATTTCGGTCATGTATTCTTCAATATCAATGTGGTTTTACTAGTCATGAAAGACATTCTATTTTGTAATGAACACGTTAAACTTTGTTTCCCTTGCACACAGTTGTATGGAGCTTGTCAATATCTGGCCGCTAGGTGTCATGTAAGTCATTGCATTTGATTTGCATTATTGCTTTGAGGACAACAAAACATTGATTGCACTTCTGAGAGGATAACGTGTTAAATATGGATTTGTGACTAAGTTATCGTTTCTTTCAGTATTCTGCCAAAGAGTTCCAGCAGGCATTGGATGTCCTGGATATGGAGGAGCCAGCCAGTAAGAAGCTACTGGACAGGAGTGTGAAGGAGGACAAGGGTGTAGCAGACTCAACTAAAGACTGGGGCATGTCCCCAGCCTCTGTAAGTCGTATTTAATAAAATGTGTTGTACAGAATGCACATGTTGTTTGCATGGTATTTGGTGCTTTCAATAGCATCATTGTTATGTCAATAGGCTTCATCTGGTCCATACCTTTCACCTTTGTTCAGTGCTGGCACCAAAAAAGTTATTTTCTTCTTGTCTTTAATATTTCTTATTATTATCCTTAGTGAGTTGACTGTAGAAAAAAGTACTTTTGTACAACACATAATTTTTTTGTCTCTTTGCCTGGTTTTTGCAATCAACTCCAGTCAATCCGATGACAACAATACAGCACTCATACTCTAGTTCTAGTATGCTCGGGTTTACGTCCCGATTTTTAATGAAGATTTCTGGCCTTGATTCTTCTGATCTTATCTGCCTTCAGAAATCACAACCAAAGCACCCTTTCAGCTCTCACCAACCACCCGCTCACCTCACTCTCTTCCTCTCTTCTAGATCAGCAGCTCAATCTGCCTCCTTCGGGGGAAAATCTATGATGCCATGGACAACCGACCGCTGGCCACCTCTAGCTACAAAGAGGCCTTGAAGCTGGATGTCTACTGCTTTGAAGCCTTCGACCTTTTAACGTCCCACCACATGCTGACCGCGCAGGAAGGTGAGTACAGTAGTGTACCGATGGTTTCCGCCTGGGAAATGATCGTTTGGTTTTCATATAATATACTTCATATGTGAAGTGTTCAGTACGGTCCAAAATCGACAAAATAAATGCCTGGCCATTTTTTTCTTTGTATTTTATATTTTCCTTTTGTTATTATAAAAGTAAACAACATGGATAGCTTTGCTTCCAGCAGCATATGGAAACGTAAACCAAACATTAGTGCCTGCTTTATAACATAAAATAGTTATTTAAACACCACTTCAACAAAGGAATGCATTCAGCAGCCAATTGCGAGAAGAAAGTCACACAGCAGTGTCTTAAACAAAATAAGACCACTTTTGTAAAGATAAGACTATCAACATGAAATCAAAGCTGTTAGAGTAGGGTAGCTCTGTAGATCTAGCCGTCCAACTGTAGGCTGTTGGCTCAAGAGAATGCTGTTCTGACAACTCCATGTCAATTTGTTATTTTGTTTTGTTGTATGAGGCAGGTATTACTGTCTGGCAAAATGTGTGGTGGAATTAATAGTGTATTGTTGTGGAAATAATCGACTAGTTTGCAAAGAGGCAAGACAGAGGACTATTAACATGAAGAGCTTATATTCTCAGTGCACCGTAAAGTGTTTTTGCCCGACATATCTCTTAAAATAGATGTAATCTAAATGTTAACCCCTTCACTGATACCAGGTCTTTCTGACATGTTCTTTTTGTGCTTGAGCCTGTTTACTGATTACTTGAACACATTTCGCTCCAAGCTCAGGTTTCCTGTTTTGCTTTTTCCATAATATTTGTATATGTATATATGTTTGTGCATACAGGTGGTGTGTGCCATGTATGGGTGTGTGTGTGTGGCTGAGTTTGTTTATTTGTGTACATGTAACACATTAAAACCACAATAGTGTCCCGGGTCAAGCACTTTAATTATGTTTGGACACTGTAATCTCTGTTAATGAGAAGGGTCTCATAGCTGACTATGAATTTCGCTATCGCTGCGGTGATCTCTTTGGCCCTTCTGGAATCATCCACATATTGTTGCCTGAGGGCTACCGTGCACTATGGACTCCGTACCGTACGGTTCAATAAAAATACGCGTACCGTTTCACCCCTAATTTATATGTTTGTCCCATTCCCACCCTCCTATAGAAACAGACTTCCTGAACTCTCTTCCTCTGGGTCAACAGTGCACAGAGGAAGAGGAGGAGCTACTGCACTTCCTCTTCGAGATGAAATTGAAAAAGGTACAGGCACAATGTGTATTGTTTAAAACTGAAAAAAGTATCGCCCTTGAGTCTTGTACCTGTTTTGTTTTGACTAAAAACTTTTTTAACGAAAACTTTGAGATTTCTATTCTTCATTAAGTCAAAAGAAAGTAAATAACCATGGCAACATCGGTTCTCAGGTTTACTGTCTCTTTAACGTTCATTCTTCTTACTTGTTATGAATGAATTCATTGCATCTAAATAATTTCTAACATTGTATTTCCTACCCCGTGTTTCTCCACATATCTTCTGCAGTATAACAAGCCTAGAGATCTGGTGGTGCCAGAGATGGTCTATGGTCTCCAGGACAACTTGGATGTGGTGGTCTCGCTTGCTGAGAGGCATTATTACAACTGTGATTTCAAGATGTGCTACAAACTTACGTCAATGTATGTGTATCATTTGTATTTTATATTAAAAAAATGAAATGGGGGGAATGGATTGAGGCAGCACTATCAACCGACACAAACAGCACTCGAGATGCCCACAGTAATTCACAGTAATTGCAAATAATTGTATCATTCCAGCTCTAGATTTGGGAATTCAAGGCAAAGGTTTTCAAGTTAAACTATTCAACACCATAGTGTGAAGCAAGAAAAACAATGGATGTAACCCATTGAATGTGCAGAAGGCCTGTCCTACCTCCCCCCAATATGATCTGTTATTACATCCTCTTACATGCTTTATATCTTTCCAGGGTGATGGTGAAAGACCCATTCCATGCCAACTGTTTACCTGTACACATAGGAACTCTGGTGGAGCTTAGTAAAGCAAATGGTAAACTAACTATTGCTAAAAAGAAAATTCTAACAAATAAATTGCAACCCTAATATTCTGATATCATTTGTGAAATGTGTGCTTCATGACCTCTCGCTCACTTTATCCCCAGAGCTGTTCTACCTCTCACACAAGCTTGTCGACCTGTATCCCAACAATCCAGTAAGTGTTGCCACTTCATTACTATCCCGATGTTCCCCACATACCACCTTCCGGTCCCACCGTTTGCTGACCAATCAAACACTACCCATTTTCTCCACACAGGTGTCGTGGTTTGCTGTGGGCTGCTACTATCTGATGGTGGGCCACAAGAACGAACACGCGCGACGATACCTGAGGCAAGTAGCCATCGTCGATCCACATGAAAGGCACCCAGTGGGCCACAGTTCAGACTGTGACATTATTTACCCTTTCCGCCGTCTCATTTGTCCCACAGCAAAGCTACGACTCTAGAGAGGACGTACGGGCCGGCATGGATAGCCTATGGCCATTCGTTTGCCGTGGAGAGCGAACACGACCAAGCCATGGCGGCCTACTTCACCGCTGCCCAGCTGATGAAAGGGTAGGCAGCCGATGTGGTGTGTTACTTTATTTTGCGTGTGATAAAGGTGACTATGGGCTGGGTAAGAAGTCAGTATTATCATTTGAAGTCTCATCGAGCGGTATTGTCAAGTCATGGCATGAAGATATTGACGGATCACAATGGTGTAGTCAATTAAAAAAATATGCATTAAGACAATGGCAGAAAGAAAGACTGACCATATACATTAATGTAACAACCCTCTGTTGGACCTTTTTGAATGGTATTTTGAATCATGTTGGGATTATTTATTAGTTTCTTGACAAAGTTGTCATGCTACATTCAGCACTCACCTCTGTTGCTCACCTGTTGTATCTGAACCAAGGTGTCACCTGCCCATGCTCTACATTGGCCTGGAGTACGGCCTGACCAACAACTCCAAGTTAGCTGAGCGATTCTTCAGCCAGGCCCTCAGCATCGCTCCCGAAGACCCCTTTGTCATGCACGAAGTTGCTGTGGTTGCCTTTCAAAATGGAGAGTGAGTCATGTTCATCATGTCATCATGCTAGACGCACACACGCGCACACACACACAAGCTAATGCTGCCACGTATGCATATACGCATGTTTTTTCCCTTTAAACACTACACTGTGATCAGTTAGTTGTATTCCTCATCTGCATTTTCAGCTGGAAGACTGCAGAGAAATTGTTCCTTGATGCAATGGAAAAGATCAAAGCCATTGGAAATGAGGTAGCTGCTTAAATCAGCAGAAAGGAATTATGTCTTTATGTCATTATAGCGTGTGCTCATTTAGTTGTTTGATTTTAGGTTACGGTGGACAAATGGGAGCCGTTGTTGAACAACTTGGGTCACGTTTGTCGAAAACTGAAGTAAGTGGTGCCCCTCTTATGAAATCCAAATTGGATCAGCAAAGTGATCTTATTTATTCTAATGAAGCGACTCACGCTTCTGTTTATCTGATGTTTATCTTCTAGTAAATGTTTAGGTGGAAAGGCCGGGCTCTTTGCGGGGCTGAGAGAATACTATCAATGGAAGGGAGACTCAATTAATCCTGAGTGGCTCCTCAATGTTGAAGCCTTAGTGTGCACTCTGTTCTATTGTTTCCCCTCCTCGTCCCCTTGCGTGCATTCGCTGAACTACCCAGAGACGTGTGTCCGTTTGTTCAACCCGTAATCTGGGCACACATTGAGAATGTATGTGAAGATACTTCAATGAATTATGCATTGCCTCTCAGCATATTTTAAAAGCAGTATGCAGAGTTGGCATGTATGCAGTTACAACATGCAGTTTTTTTGTCTAAGCAATGTGAAACTGTATGTAGATGTAGTTGTGTACAATTGTTGACATTTACATTTAGAGCAATTAGCAGACACTTTTTTTGTCCAAAGCGACTTACAATAAGTACATTTGTCAGAAGAAAGCGAAACAACAATATATCGCTGTCGGTGCCAAGCACTCACAATTGCTAAGTTAACCCATTCCCTGTATACAACAAAGATAGCTAGGGTAAGATGCTACACGATGCTAAGTACTATTTCTTTGAATGCCAGGACGTACAAAGTGCGTAAGAGGGGTGTGTAGCAAAGTCCCAGCTACACGCCACCTAGGTGGCTGCCACACGCCACCTCGGTGACTTTTCTTGGGCTCCTCCATACAAAGGACGCAGGGTGGTGATGCTAAAGCCGGTTTGTTGTGAAGTTTGTAGAGGATGATACATGGCCTGGTGCTCCATGTTGCCATGCAGGAGAACTCTCCTAGAGTGCGTGTGGTGATTGCTGGTTTAACCTGTGCACACTTGATTACTCAATGTGCAGCCTCACCCAGCCCCAGAGTCCAATCAGACTCAGCCAGGTGAGGTGCTTAAACTAGCCATCATCCACACATACCCCCAACACCAAATTGATGCTGGGGAGAATCCCCAGCCGAATTGGATTTGGTCTGGAGATTTTAAAAGCCACATTGGGGGCTGCAGTTGAAAAGTAACCGTGCAGGTCTCAACTTGCAGGTACTACAAGGTTAATTATGTCATGTGTTCACGCCTTATACTGAGCTGAGGGTGGCGTTTGTACCTGCAGGAAGTACGAGTCAGCCCTGGAGTACCACCGGCAGGCCCTGGTGCTCATCCCCCAGCACGCCTCCACCTACACCGCCATAGGCTACGTCCACAGCCTCATGGGTGACTTTGAGAGCGCCATCGACTACTTCCACACAGTGAGCACTTGTGCACTTCTTCCATGGTTCAGGTCCACACTCAGCTTCACACTCCTGAAAAGAGTACCACATCATTTATTCAATCATTATTTTCAACATGCATAACAATGAGGACTGTACTCTTGAGATCATTCTTTTTATGAGAGCTTTCAGAGTCTTTCAATGACTATTCTTTAATTTCTGGAAGACAATTTTACGTGGGATGAGAGTTTATAACTCCCTTTTTTCTAACTTGGAATTGACGTTGCTTTCCGCCAGGCACTGGGACTGAAAAGGGACGACACGTTTTCCGTGACGATGCTCGGCCACTGTATTGAGATGTACATCGGAGAAACGGACGCCTATATAGGTAAAGGGCAAGCGAAAAACGAATGGGTCAAGCATGTATAACAAAAACACCAATGCATTACCATAAAATATATGTCACTAAACTCTACCCCCCCACCCCACTGCCTCAGGTACTGACATCAAGGACAAGGCGCGCAGCAACCTCAACACGCCGGCGCTGGTCAAGGTGCTGAGCGCGTCGCCGGAACCCGGCGAGCCGGCGTCCTCCGCGCTCATGGACGACAGCGACGTCATGTCGCTGGAGACGCCCATCCAGGAGAAGGCAGCCGGGGGCATGGGGACGCCGCTGCGCCGCTGCCTGACGCTAGAGTGCGACATGAACGAGAGCGACATGATGCTGGAGACCTCCATGTCAGACACCAGCACATGAGCCGGGCTCGGGTCTCCCTCAGGCGGTGGTGGTGGGGGGGTGGGGGAGGGTTGTTCTCGGCCAGGTTATCACGAATGATGATGAATTTGAATGTTCACAGCCCCACTGCCCAGAGACTAATTAACACTTTGGTGTCCATCCTCTGTGTCCATCCTGAGTTATTGAGATACCGGAGTACACTCCCCCCACCCCCTTTCCTTTGTGCATTTGATAATGCACGTCTAAAAACGACGACAACGAACAACATAGTACTTGCCATTGTAAACATTGTGAAACTGAAGTGCAATGCATTTCATCCTGTTTTTTCAAACAAGTGTGATTTGAAGGGTGGGTGGGTGGGGCGGGGGGGGGGGGGGGGGTGTAACTTGTGCCTTGGTACAGCGTTGAGGGCTCTCACTATTGGACCCAGAGGTAAGCCTCGGGAGTTGCTACCACCAACATCTCCGAAGACATGGGTTGCATCACTCCATTACTCACCTCAAGGAATACCCTTTCACTGGCCATGGCAGGTCACTTCCTGTCGCTAACCTGTGGATTTTTACCATTGAATAAACGGAACAAGTGGAAAGCAAGCAGCTTCTGTGAATGAGAAATTATGGTAATGCCTGCCGTGAAAAGAAAATGGATACTCTTAGGCCTTGTATCTTTTGAGTTGTGTGTATGAAGTTGAAGCGTGCTTGTTAACAAAATAAAACTTGCCATATGTTTACTTAATTGTATTAACTTTATGAATACACTATCTGTATACCTGTCAACAGTTGTGCAGGTGTAGGTTTACAGCTAGTAAGTAGTTTTTCACATGGAAATGCGTGTGAAAAATCTTTTTGAGTCGGGTTTTTCATGTAATTCTCGAGCACCTTAATAGTGTGCATGTAGTATCAACGGCAATGACGTGGGGCGCTATTACGTGTTATTCCATAATCACAAAATAAACGGCCACTGTGAATAAGAGACTCGCCTACTACCCACACCCCCATCTGTTGGCGAGGATAGGTAGTGTTCTGGTCCTCAAATGAAGGCAGTTATTCCCTCTGTGACGCTGGGTCAGGGAAGAGATGCTTAATGGTTTTGATAACTCCGTCATCTCCCATTGTAATTTTTGTTGTATGTAGCGCTACCAGTTTTTCTGTGTCCCCAGTGGTGATTTAGCCTACGCGATCAGATGAAATGGGCTGCACTCCTTCTAAGTCAGTGGGTACTTACAACCAAGACATGGTGTATGGGGACCTTGACACCTGCTCTACCATCGTTCCAAGCTTGAAAAGCTCCGCTTCAACTCCAGAGAGAACCTCGCCCTGCATCTGTGTGGAAACCAGCAGTGGGAAGCAGACTTTTCTCAACGGTATTCTATGATTATTTGTTTAATACTTCCGTTTTAATATGGTGCATTTGTATACATGTTCCAATTATTTGATCAGTGTTTACCCATCATGTTTCGCAGTCCCTGGCCGAGATATCTACGGTTGTTCGGTCAGCCAGCCGTTGAACCCAGAGGCGTGGAGCACTTTGAGCACCGCAGCTTCTTCCAGTCATTTCAGACTAAACACCAATATCATGGACGCTAACTACAACCATGAGGACACCGTCACCCCCGACCCCTCTCCAGCCTGTAGCAAGAGGTGACAGCCGAAACCTCTAGGCCTACCATTTTTTAATTGATGAATGTTCTTGCTGTCACTGTTGTTTTAACGTTTGTTTTCCCTGTGTTTTATTAGACCAAAGAGCATTCCCTTTGTTGTATGATTAGAGGTCTAGTTTGTGTGTTCATAAAAAAAAGTTGTGAAGATGTCAATGTTTGCGTACTCATTTCGGCTATTAGATAAGTATTATTCACTGAAGGGTGATTTAATCGCTAGAAATCTCTGCCAAAATCTATCGTTGGAATATTTCTACAATAAATTAAAGTGCTTTGTAGGACCGGTGTTTATTGTATTGTTTTGCTATATTATTTATTTTTGCACAATGTTCTTGCTTTTCCTTGGCAACCTTTTCTAAAGGCTCCAACATAAACGGCGTGTTTGTTTTCCTGTAAATTTAGATTAGAGCTCCGTTTACTCGCGAGATAATGTGAATTAACTCTCGCGAGTGTAAGGACGACTCAGAAGCGAGAAGGATATGTGGAGAAATGAGGTCTGAAAAGGACCCAATGCCGGCATGCAGAGAGAAAAGCGTCGTTGAAATACAGTTTAGAGACATCCAAAGAGATCAAGATGGTAATCTGGGCCTTTCAAAGCAGAAGGAAGAGAAGAAGGAGATATTTACCAAGGTAAGTGCATAGTGGCGCGTTGTTTGTGTTGTGCAGAGTGCAGACATGGAAGAGGATCTGATCAGCACCAAGGACAGCTACAGCAGGAATTTCTCCATGACGTTACTGATCTGCGAGTCTTTTTTTAAGTCAACCAGTGTATAATAGCTTGCATTTATTGTTTTTTTTTTTAACTGTCGCCATATTCAGTGCTTTTTAAGAAAGGAATGTAAGAAACTGCATCGTGCCCGTGAATAATCTGCTGGTGCTTTACATAACAAACATAGCCAGTAACGTTCGATTTAGTTTTGCTTCTGTACTGCGTGGTGGCTGTTAGATCCATGATGGACAAGCCAGTAGACCATCTACGGATACTATTATACAGCTTGAATTTACCAAGATAACCATTGGGATGGTCCTTTTGGGATGCAAATGTAAAAGAAATACCCAAATGTACAGGTGGTCATTCGAAGGCTTCCACCCAGCCTATCAAAGGAACAGCTAGAGGAACAGCTAAGCCCACTTCCATCCTTCGATTATTTTGAGTTCTTCCCAGCTGACCAGAGGTAGGCCTATAATTTACTAATTTAATACATACATGACATTTTAACGGAGTAAAACAGTAGCTATTACTGCCTAAGTGTTTACTCACAAGTCTACATAAAACCACAGCTTGTTTAATATCTTGGTGTCAACATTCATTAATTAGACTTTCATGCTAACACTGAAATATGATTGGCTAATCAAGGTTTTCCAATCTCTCTCTTCCTCCCGTTAAATTCAGCCTACACCCTCACCTGTTCTCCAGAGCATATATCAACTTCAAAACAAATGAAGATATCATTCTCTTCCGGGATCGCTTTGATGGTTATGTTTTTATTGACAACAAAGGTAATCACAAAGGAAAAATAGAAGCAGATCAATCTTGAGTACTATAAAGTTTAAGGAGCACTATGTGGCTGCATAAATCTCACAGTTGATGTTTCCAGTGAGGATTGGCAACCACCTCCCCCCCCCCCCCCTGGTTGAAATCATAATGTATCTACCATTTGTTAGCTACAGAATTACCATTTAAATGTATTAGGCAGGTCAGAATAAACAAAGGAGTATGCACAACCCTTATGTTGTAGAGCCACTTAACTTCAGGATGTAGCAAAAATAATAAGAAAAAATGTCCTAGTTTGTAGATAAACAGATATTGACATTTAATAGTTTATGAAAGAATGCATGTATGTGGCTGCCTTTGTTTGTCCATGATTGTATCTCCCATTTTATGGGCACAAGCGTGGATGGATATAGGCACAGCATCCGTTACCCCGGCGACTAGTTCAATACAAACCTTGATCCCATGTTCAATATTGACCCAGGCCAGGAGTATGCTGCTGTGGTAGAGTTTGCCCCCTTCCAGAAAATCTCCAAAAAGAAGCTCAAGAAGAAAGATGCCAAAGCTGGTAGCATTGAAGAAGGTACAACACTGCCATATTTGAAAATACTTCATTTTATTTATGATCAACATAATCAACCTATGTTTTCCTGTGCAAGATGATATATATATAGATAGATTGATTATGTATTGCATACTTAGAGGAGGTCCAGAGTAGACAGTTACAGACATACAGACAAAATAAACTAAAATAAGAATTAAGTTCACATGGTTACAGTGGCTACTTATCTCCAGATTATGCACAGTATATATAATTAAATCTATTAAATACATTATACCGTGTGGTATATAACATGCTGATTAGCAATACTTCAATGCAACATTCAAAACTTAAAATATAATTGTTAGTGTCTCACAGTTTTGCTATCCGCCTTGGATTATGGCGATGCGGTTTATAGACATGCTGCTGCTTCCACTCTTAAACACTCAGATTCTATATATAATTTCACCCTCATCTTTATCACCAGTAACAGTTTATCACCATTGTATCCTGTACAACAATGTTGGGTGGTCCTCTTTGGCAGAGAGACGTGATATGCACTGGCATCTGTTTCTATATAGAGCCATTGTTGGAGATCTTCCACCTTTCATCACTTTATTATTGGACTGGACTTCTGGACCTTTTATTTGCTACGATTCAAGCCCCCAGAGTTTGCACCGAACTTGGGAAATTGTCTTTTTTGTTTCTGTGCCCCTAGCAGTGGCACGTCCTACAATACACTTTAAAACTCAATACATTAGTATCGGTCAGTTTAAATCCTTGATAACCAACCATTTCACCCCAGTCAGCAGTTGCTTTTAATTGTTTAATTATTGTACTGTATTCATTGTGTGCTGTATACTTTCGGCACACATTGAATAAATGAAGGTTCTTTCTTGGATCTGTAACTCTCCCAGACCCGGAATACAAGCGCTTCTTGGAGAACTACTCCTGCGATGAGGAGAAGTCCATGGCCAACCCAGAGACTCTGCTGGGGGAGATAGAAGCCAAGACCAGGGAGCTCATAGGTACGCTAGCGCACTTATTAGAGACACTGAGTATAGTGCTATTTTTTCATCAGTTATTATGACTTTCATATCTAGCTCGAGGTTGAAGTGTTCACTTGCCCATTGTCTGGTTTCAGCCAAAAGAACGACACCACTGTTGGAATACATCAAGAACAAGAAAATAGAGAAACAGGTTAGTGAAGATAGAGAAAAACAACAAATACAATGTTTTTTTTTAATGAAGAAAATACATTCCGAATTTGAACCTGCCGCTGAAATGTGGCAATTGATCTTGTTCTTCTCCCAGAGGATAAGAGAGGAGAAACGAGAGGAGAGGAGGAGACGAGAGCTTGAAAAAAAACGACAGCGGGAGGAGGAGAAGCGGAAGAGAAGAGAGGAAGAGAGACGCAAACGCAGGGAGGCGGAGAAGCAGAAGAAGTTGTCTGAGAAGGAAGTCAAAATAAAGGTAACATCTTCAACTCTTTATCTCTTGATTCTATTTATAAAAAACAACAATATTCAACATTTGTGTATTCCTGCTTCAGCTCCTGAAAAAAAGTGACATGGATGAAGATGTGGACTCTGACCGTCTGAAGGACAAAGGTGATGTCGCCGAAACCGACAGGAGCAAATGGGAGAAACCAGTTGGACAGATGAAGTCGGTGGAACCGAAGGAAAGGTAAGGATGGTGGTCAAATGCTGGACTTTATCTCACAAGCTCTGCTGCTAGGATATAGGAGGGTTGCACTAAGAAAGATATGATTATGGGACGGTCGATTTAGTCCCATTGTCAAATGAATCATTAAAATATCCCAATTAGTTTTACTCTTGTTTTACATTTGTGTTGCATGCGCGCATGCCTCCTCTCTGGCCACTAGGGTTCTACCGGAGAGCGACAAAGAGCAGAGAGAGCTGTTGCAGCAACAGCACGGCCGCAGGCAGAGAGACAAGGAGCACCGGGCCAAAGACGAGGAGCGCAAGCGCCAGCGCCACCACTACGACTTTGACAAGTTCATGCGGCGGAAAGACGAGACCAAGTGGGGCAAGGGCTACTGCCAGGACCGGGCCAAGAAGGAGGGGCACCACCACGGCTTCTCCTACTACCCCGACGGAGGGGACAAACTGGGCAAGGAGGACAGGGAGGATCCGGGTAGCAGGAAGGAGCGCCTTCGTAACAAGGTGAGCGAGAAGGTGAGCATGAGCTGGAGGGGGGCGGAGGATATTTCAATGTCTTGTTCTTGTCGTTCTTCTTCTTATTGATCTCCTTTAGGGTGAATACCAGGAAGAGGCCAAGAACCCCCTTTTTTTTTGCCTATTATTGTTTTCTTATATTATCAAAATAAAATTAGAAATTCCAATTGCAGTAGATCATGAACATTGTGATGTAGACACGTGAAACCAGGTAAACATTTGTAATTCATCCTGCTAAAAAATGTATGTAGGTCACTAGATTATCTTTTTTCCTATTTGCATAGCCTTGATTGTTTCTAAGTCTAGTAGTGTTAATATAGCTGTTAGGCCCAACAAAAGCTAACTTTGACTCATTGTGAAGTACCATTTACTGAACTGTCTTTCTTTTTAGAATCATACTGGTGATCGGAAGCTGACCTCTCCTCAACTAATGATTGTCCTGTGACTCTGTGAGCAAGGCATGAAGGCAACCGTCTCCACCCATTGCCTTCGTGCCTTGGTCGCTCTCTGTACTGGATTGTCTTTTGCACTTAAACATTTAGAAAATGTTCTCACCTCTCTACTCATCTGAAAAAAACATTATACACATCATTACAAACCATTACTTGCCAATAATTGCCCCAATCGAGAACTTGGAATGGTTTATAGCATATCCCCATTAAGACTGCATTAAGACCTAACACATTTACTGGCAGCTTTATTTACTTTCTCCTAATTATTACAAAGATTATTCATAATGGTAATACTAATAATAATCATAATATGAATCATCTTAAACATTTTAATGATCTCGTCTCTGCTATGAGCTGGTGGATGACACATTCTTACTTTCTCCTTCTCTTTTTCTTCTGCTCTCTCGCCCACATTTTTGCTCTGGTTCCTCTTTAGGACCGACCAGCCATGCAGCTCTACCAGCCCGGCGCACGCAACCGCAAACGCATGAGCTCAGCGGGCAAAGGTTACGACTGCGTCCCAGTGGGACGCTCACCCGAGCCGGGGTCGGAGCACTGCTACGAGGCGGTCGCCATGGGGACGGGGGCAGAGAAGAGTAGGGATGAGTAGACGAGCGGCAAATCGATCAAGGGGGACAGGGTTGTTCAACTTCAGCTTAGTGACTCTGAATGGGCAAATGGAACAGTGGTTTATTCTATTGAATTAAATTTTCACCAGCAATTGTTGCTGTGGTATTGAGAGAAAAACTCTTTCTGAGGAGTATAATTCTCACATCTGTTAAATATTCATGCTAATAAAGATGATTATAATCTAAATCTAATCTTGTGTCAGACCGTAGATGCTATCTTTTAATGCTGCAGCGTTTTTGAAGCCTATTTATGCAAGCATGTTGTTTCCATTGGTAAATGAAATTAGATAGTTGCCAGGTGTTTATATCCACATTTGCGTCACATTTTAGAACACGTATTAAGTAACAGCTGGCAAGTACAGTGTTTGTAATAATGCCATTGCCCATCTCATCTGTAACACCTTGAAGAGTCATTCAAAGTTGTGAGTTTTTAAGCAGTGTTTAGTTTTTAGCTATATATTTATCAGAAAGACCTAAAATCTCATTTTGTATTCATAAGAAATATGTACCTAAATATGTCAAAGGAAATCCTAAATTATTTCCGATGAGTCAGTGTGTGTGTATGTGTGTTTGTGTGTGCCTCTGTATGTGTGTGTGTGTGTGTGTGTGTGTGTGTGTGTGTGTGTGTGTGTGTTTGCACGTGGACGTGTGCGTGTCAGCATATGTGTGAGTGACAGCATACTGTATGTGTGAGTGAATAAGCAAGAAAGTAGAGGGACGTTGTAATTTATGCAACAACTTCCTTCCGCACTTCATCCCTTTCGCTCTTCGCTGTGTGTTTTGTGACAGCATGTCTATGCTCTACCCTGCAGGGAAAGTAAGTATTTTCTCTGTTGGATTTATCTTTGTTGTAAATGACATCGTCCATGTGAAGGAAATAAAAGTAAACTCTAAACTTAAATCAGTAAATAACATCAATAATAATGATAATTTACTTAAATAAGACAATTTTGACGTGTTTACTTTACAGAGAGCCTTTCCAAGCCAAAATATGTGGGTTAATGTGGGTATTCGATTATTTTAGATTTGGATCATTTTTGCACACAACACGTCTTACATTTATGTATCATGCCTTTTATGTCATTTTGCTCTGTTTCCTAAAATGTGGAAAGAAAATAATAAATGGCTTTTGAGCATTGGTTTAGTTCTGTGTTCCCTCTGTAGATGAGTGACAGTAATGGGGGAGTAGAATACGTTGTAGACTAGAATCACTAATGTTTGCATGAGGCAGCAATGATTCATTTGTCAAGTTGGGTTTCTGGGTTTGCATACGAATGTTTTTTTTTCATAGTGTGTCTGTGGTGTGTATAGTTCCTGATTTCTATGTTGAGCTACTTAGAAAAACACATTTTCTTATCGCTGACAACTTGTTGGTCATTTAATGAAGAAAGCATAAGACATTGTTTTCTTTCAATGTATGATATTGGCTTCCAATTCACCAACAGAAGTATATCTACTCTTCCTTTAACACAGGAAAAAATCAGTCTCCACATCAAAAAATAACAATTGCGTGTCACTGACGCCACATGTGGGCCTGTCTGTGCCCCAGTAAAAGGATTTTGGCAGAACTCTGCAGGCAAACAACAGGAAGTCTCCATCTTGTGCGTCAGGTGAGGTGAAATCCTTTTTGAGAATGAACCCCCCACTCTCTCTTCATATCTCTATCACCATGTCCCCTTTACAGAACCAAACATGAAGTTGAATATTTATTGAGTCAACTTGAAAGCCACAGTTTTACACATATGAATTAATGTGTGCATACAGAGGCATTACCCATACCCTACAGAAAATCTGTAAGAGACACATAAATCCCAACTGTGTTGGCTGATAGTATCCTTTTCAAGAAACTTTTCAGGTCTTGTTTCCATGAGTGAATAACTCAAGTCATTGAAATGTTGGTTAACTCGTGGATTCACTTGAAGTCAATCCACAATGGAGAACATTGGCAAAATGACTAACGCTATTCAAATTATTGTGATAAGAGAGGTATTCTCTGTGTATTCTTGATTATGAATCACAGCCCGCATTGTGCAGATCTGCAGTGACATCTCAGGAAACGAATGCACCATGGTCGTTGGTCATCTATGGCGTTGTGTGACGGCATGCGCACTTCCCCAAACTTCAATACTGTAACATGGCCCAATCTTGTTTCCTCAGTAGTAATACAACAATAGAGGTACAAACATCCGCTAAGATCTGCACACCAGCTCGCCAGCCTCTGTTTATATATGTGAGTATATAACTAAACTTTCCATTCAGTGAAATGATAAATTTCAGTATATAGCTTTCAGCAAATTCAGCATATGACACGAAGAGAGGACTACATATTACGTGTTATTATGTATATTATTATTATTGTTATTATTATTAATATCATCAATGATAAGTAGTTATTAAGTAGTAGTAGCTGTAGTAGGTTTAGTACTACTACTACTACTACTACTACTAATAATAATAATAATAATAATAATAATAATAATATATTTCATAACAGCAGAATTAATGAGATGATATTTAAAAAGGGGCACACTTTCTAAGATTATTGCATCTACAAAAAAAAATCCTAAACTCTAAGTGTACACTATATACATTTTATTCCAGTTATATTCTTAATAATGTGTTTGGTACTATGAATCCGTTTTTTCTGTTTGTAGCTTTGAATATATTCCCCATGTCGAGGGGAAAGTGTTACTTGTGTTGTTATTCGAAGGGGGACGTTCAAGTTAAGTTTAATATTTTATTTTAACTTAAGTTGTTCAATTTAATATTTTAATAGAACTGTCTGAAAAACTCTAAAAGTTAATCACTATAACTGAGTGATTAACTGCTTGTATCTATACCCGATTCTAGACAACTTTAGCATCCATAACTGCAAGGCAGTTGGCAGTTGGTAACTCTTACCGCAGATAATGCCTGCCTTTTTCCTGCCACACCCATACCCACATGTATTGAACACTCTCTTTTAACACCTCAGTTAGTTCACACCCTATTAACTTTCAGAACACAATGTGGTTATATTGCTAGACACAGTTGGAGTGTTGTTAGTAAAGAGAAATGTCAAAAGTTTCACATATCATTAAAGTTCACTTTATTAAGTTCACTTTAAATAAAGTTCACTTTAAATAAAGTTCACTTTATTGTTTCAGGACTGGAATACAGGACTAGAAACCTTGGCCAAATTTTAATTGTACGTTATTCATTTGTATCACAATATTCATTTTTTCAGAAGTTAAAGAAATCTCTGTTTTTATCTAATAAGATCCGGTGACGGGATTGTATTCCGGGTATTCCTGATCCCCTGGTTTTCGCCATGTCTCCGAGTACCAACGTCACCAAACTGGACAACGCTACCCTCTCCCTTTTCCAGAACACCACCGCCAGTTTAACCATCTCCATCATCTACATGGTGGTCACTGTGGTCAACCTGGTCGGTAATGGCCTCTCCATGTGGCTGCTGCTGTTCCGCACCTCGCCCAAGACCCCCTCTATCATCTTCATGATCAACCTGACCCTGACAGACCTGGCCCTGGGAGCCGCCCTGCCCTTCCAGATCGTCTACCAGCTCCAAGGATACAACTGGACCCTGGGGCCCGGCCTGTGCAAGTACATGCACATATAATATGGTGCTTGCACACTGGCCCAACAAACACCAACACCTTACTTCAGAACCAATTCAACACGTTCGACAACAAGAAACTCCTCCCGCCAACGAGCATGGCATACTGGCCTGATGTTGGTGTCTGTTGGTGTTTGTTGGGGAAGCTTGCAAGCACCTTTACACTTCATTTCGAAACATGATGTGCGCCATTCATTGCTGATGTTAATGAATATCCGATGGGATAATCCGAATATCCTCTGATTTTTTATTTACATGTAAATATTTGAAGACTAAATCAGTCTCTCCCCCCCCCCCATCCCGTCCCCCACCCAAGGTTCCTGACCATCACATTCTTCTCCAACATGTACTGCTCCATCCTGACTATGATGGCCATCGGTGTGGACCGCTACCTGGGCATCATTTGGCCCATGCAGTTCCGGGAGATCAGGTCAAGGAAGGGTACGGCGGTGCTTGGCTGCCTGCTCATGTGGGCGGTGGTGCTGACCGTGCTGTACCCTCTGATGACCACAGACCTCACCTTCCACATCCCAGAGCTAGGCATCACCACCTGCTTTGACGTGCTGAAGCGGGACATGTTGCCGTCGCTTAACGCCTGGATGGGCTTCCTCTTCGGCATGCTCTTTGTGCTCTTCTTCCTGCCATTCTGTGTCACCGTCTTCTGCTACATCAGCGTCATCTGCAAGCTGGCCCAGGACTCCAAGACGGCGCAGAAGGACAGGGCCATGCGCTTGACTGCCACCGTGCTGCTGGTCTTTGTCCTCTGCTTCGCTCCCAATAACATGCTGCTCCTGTTGCACACAGTGCGGAGGTTTTTCTATAAGGACTCGCTCTACATGGCCTACAAGTTGTCGCTGTCCTTCAGCTGTCTCAACAGCTGCCTGGATCCCTTCATCTACTACTTTGCCTCCAAGGAGTTCAGGCATAAGCTGAGGCAAATGCTGAGGCTGAGGAGCCTGAGCAGTTCGGACATCATGAGGGGGGCGGAGCACAAGGAGAGTTTGTTCTCGGCCTATCACATGTCTGATTTACAGGAAACAAACATGAGGTGTCTTTGATACTGCACCACAATACTTTGCAGGAGGGAGGGAGGGAGGGAGGGAGGGAGGGAGGGAGGGAGGGAGGGAGGGAGGGAGGGAGGGAGGGAGGGAGGGAGGGAGGGAATAGAGAGAGAAAGAGAGAGAGCGAAACAAAATGTGAGCATTTTTTTTTGTTACATGATTGATCCTCTATTTGGCTACATTTTGAAATCATTACTTTCTTATGTTATTTTCTTTATCTTGCTTTCTTTTTGTATAAAAAATTTTTTTGAATAAAATTGGGATCTTTTTTACTATTGTTTTCTTCTAGATACTGTTCTATTCTATTCTATTCCTATTCTATTCTATCGTACTCTATTCTATGCCACTAAACCGAGACGCGCTATTGGTGGAATCATTTCCGGTATAGTTGCGTCATTGCGGACGTTGACGCAAAGACAAGAGGTAGTTTCCCTGGACGGCTGTCTTCTGCAGGTCTGTAATATGATTCTGATCTAAAACCATGTCATTCCAATTGCCTCTATAACATATTTGTGTGTATACATATATGTATATATATGCACGTATCTGGCAGTATAAATAAGTTTAGAACAGTAATGTTAGGAATATCATTTGATTCCTAACATTATAATTAGAGTGCATATAGACACAATTGGCAAATCAAGTTTGAACGGTAGTGAGTTGTAGCCGTTATGAATGTTATGTTACTGAATACCAGGCAGTTCATTGATGACATAGCCTAGCGAACATTTCGGTTTGCACGTTATTTGACACCACGTCAAGAAGTAAAGTTTAATGTTTTTGTCGATAATGAGGCACACACACACACACACACACACACACACACACACACACACACACACACACACACACACACACACACACACACACACACACACACACACACACTTCTCGTCACAGGTGGGAAGACAAACTGAAACGTTAGTATGTAGCAATACATTTGTTAAAATCGTCTTCTGAAACCTCTTTCTTGTCACTCGACTGAGAGGATGGATGAATATATCCGTAACAAAACAGGGAAACTTGCGTAACTCCACTCCTCGCACTTGCTGGTTTCCGTCGCTGTTCTGTCTCTCCGGAATTTCGTGCGTCTCGCCACGCCAAGAGGGCAACGGTTCTGCATAGTTTGGCGCCACCGCTCTCCGCATTGGAAGACGATGGCACAGGCAGCGCAGAGCAGTTTTACCGCTAGTCATGTGTGGGGCCGGTGATATACTTGCTTTTAGCCACGCAGTCGCGTAGATAACCGTGTTGCAGCCGCGAACGGGCTGCATTATTATTATGATTACTTATCAAATAAATAATTATATATATATATATATATATTTATATATATATATATATATATATATATATATATATATATATATATATATATATATTAAATGTGTTTTAATCACATGCTTGGTAACCCAAGACCAATCGTCTTGTTAAATATCTAATCTATCCTGTAATACTGGTACAAGAGGGTGGTACCAATAGATCACTTCAAAGGAAGGAGGTCAAGTGACTCAAATAGTTTAGTGGCACAGCAACACAACCGCAATTGTCACCTGATTTCACCTTCTCTACTTGCCAGGTAGGTCATATTTGTACTTTTTGACTTGTACTAAAAGGGCAGAGAGAAGAACCATGGTGCTGAATCCTGTGATTTCCAAGCTGTCTGGTAAACTGGTGGTGTTGGCCAGCTCTTCACCTAGGAGACTGGAGATTCTCACCAATGCTGTAAGAGCTAATCTGCATATTGTAACACAATTTAGATGCCCAAGATATGTTCCATTGGGATGCAAAAGCTAAACAGTCACACATCTGTATGTCCTCGTGATTACTTCAAAATTATTAATTTCTTCTAATGACAATAGTTTTAACACTGTTTATTATCAGTACTTACTTCATATAAATTAGACTTTATATGTTATTCTGGAGGAATAAACTGATCTTACACTACCCTATCACATTCTACGTTATATTCACTACTTCACTTCTGATCATCAATATTGTGCTGTGGCTGCAGGGTTTACGGTTTGAGGTGGTGCCGTCGTGGTTCAAAGAGACCCTTAACAAGAGTCTTTTCAAAGCACCCCACCAGTATGCTGTCGAGACAGCCATGCAGAAGGCTCTGGAGGTGGCCAGGAGAATGCCATTTGTGAGTCAAGCTCTGAATGTTTTCCCAACTATAACGCACACAGCAAATGTATTCATTGTGTAATAATGATGAACGTAATGTTTCATGCCTTGTTTTAGAAACACCTTAAAACTCCTGATATTGTAATTGGAGCAGACACCATCGTGGTAAGAGGCAACATGTATCATTGGCCTGACAGCATTTTTACACCATTTTATAACTTTAATTATATTTATCTTGATAACGTAATGACGTGCGTCAAATTAGCTATTGAGAAATGTGGTACTTTCCTTTTAGACAATAGATGGTTTGATCCTGGAGAAGCCCGTGGACAAGCAGGATGCATACAGAATGCTGTCACGGTAAGAATGATTATGAATGGGAACTCTAATGAATGTGTCAGAAAGAAAAGAGTCTAAAACTTATTTTGATGTCCTTTTCCTAGACTGAGTGGTAAAGAGCACAGCGTATGCACTGGGGTCGCTATCGTCCTCTGCCACCAGCAAGAGAGTAAGTAGGAAAAAAAGTATATCTCTTTGCTTTGGTGATCCAATGTTTACCAAAGGCTCGTTCCTGGAAGAATGTTTCCAATGGTTAGTTTGTTTTCCAAATGAGGTTGTTTATACTCTTCCCCACAGATGAGGAAATTGATTACCAGACCATTGATTTCTATGAAGAAACAAAGGTAAAGTTTGCTGATCTGTCGGAGACTATGCTGTGGGATTACATCGACAGTGGGGAACCCATGTGAGTTGAACGCTTTACGGAGATAGTCTCATGATGGATATTGACTGTTCTTGATGTGCTAAGCTTTCTGCACAAAGGTCTTCGGCGCACCAAGTCCGATGCAAATTATACCCAGCTCAGGACCCAATATTTTCTATAATAATTTGTTTAAAAGCACTGACATAAAAAGAAATGACATTAGAAAAGAATGCATACAACATGACATAAAGAAAAGGAGAGTAGTAGCAATAGCAGCAGTATTATTATTATTATTAGTAGTAGTAGCAGCAGTAGTGGTAGTAGTAGTGGTGGTGGTGGTGGTGGTGGTGGTGGTGGTGGTGGCGGCGGCGGCGGCGGCGGCGGTAGTGGTAGTGGTAGTGGTAGTGGTAGTGGTAGTGGTAGTGGTAGTAGTAGCAGCAGTAGTAGTAGTAGTAGCAGTAGTAGCAGCAGCAGTAGTAGTCGTCGTCGTCATCGTAGTAGTAGTAGTAGTAGAAGCAGCAGATAGAGGGTAGATAGATATAGTAGCAGCAATGATGAATTTATCATTTCCATGATTAATTATTGGATGGGACAGCACTGGGTTCACCCCAACCTTACAAATTAGAGAGAGCATTTTTTACGTCATGTCAGCAGTTACAGCATGAGGGTCATGTGGTAATATATAGGCCTTTCTTATTGATCGGCCAGTTTTTTTAACAGACCCATGACATTCAGAAATCGATCAGATTCAGTTAACAAAATGACGGATATTCATCGCAGTAGGACAGTTTCGGGTCCTGTGTCAGATGGGCATATATGAATGTCTTCTATTAATTGTTTTAATGAAATGCATTTGTTAGCTCTGTACGATTCAGACTTGGTTTGCAAAGACCTTCACTGATTGGTGTGGGTGACCGAATTCGACCTCATGTTTTCATCACCCATCACTGCTGCGTGGTGAACTTTGAGCTTCCCTTGGTTGGCCATTCTGTTTGCGTTTTCACTATTTAGCAAGTGGGCAAAATATATGTTATACAAGTATATTATGTAAGGGTTTTGTGTGTTATGAAACAGGGGGCCTCTGGTCATTGGCTTTTTTGTATTTTAGGGACAAGGCAGGTGGCTACGGTATCCAGGCTCTGGGTGGCATGCTTGTAGAGTACATCCACGGGGACTTCCTTAATGTGGTGGGCTTTCCCCTTAACCACTTCTGCAAGCAGTTGGACCTCATCTTTAACCAAGAGCCGATCTCCAACGATGTGGCGCGTGTGGATGTCAGCTCTAACGGCAGCATAACGAACCCCACTGCAAACCCATCCTCCACTTCCTCTCTGTCCAGCCCTACAACAAGCAACCCTCACGAAGCAGACATTCCAATCCAAAGTGGCCCGCCAACCAGTCCAGCCTCTAGCGTGAATATATTATAAAGCAACCTAATACAGATTTGAAAACAATAGACAATCTGCCCTCAAATACAAATACATGTCATATACGTAACTACTCATCGTGTTCTAGGTGAAGAGGAAAGATGGTCAAAGTGCACCGGACGACAACAGTTTGTCAAAATGCTCGGAGGGCCAAAAGAATGTGTTGGCAGTCGCCAGTGCAGTTCCACCGGTGACCAGCAGAGGGCCTATGAATCTACCTTTTGTGATTGAGAACGTGCACACTGACGACCTAAAGCGGATTATAGAGCTGATGGATGGATTCAAAGCCTCAAAGGTAATATGCAGAAACTATATGCATGCATTGCCTCCACATAAAGTTGTGTCTGTGACGTTTTTGGAACTCTTTTTGAGCAATTTCTCTATTCTGTTTTGTTTTTTCTACGACTCATTCAGGCGTTGTTTACAGCATCCAAGATGCGCGTGTTTGACCTGCTACAGAAGAGGCCAGGCTTGGATGGGGCTGAGGTGGCACGGGCCCTGGAGGCCTCTCTCAAGGGAACAGTGTGTTTGCTGGAGGCCTGCGTGTCTCTTGGCCTGTTGGAACGCAAGCAAGGAGGTCTGACCCTGCTCAGCATATTTATCTTAAGGATTTGATTTTACCATATGATTTGCCATGATCACTTTATATATCGTTCTATTTTGTGACATCGCTAGGTAATGGTTTGATGGTTTTGATCAATTACAGTATTGTCTTAGCCATATATATATATATAAATGTCAACCAATAATAGCATGGGATTTTGAATTTATAACTATATATACACTGCTGTGTGTGTACATACAATTGTGTAAGGTTACGTTATCAGCACTGTGATCCATGTACATCCATGTCTTCTGTATAGTCCATATATGTGAACATCATCTGTCTATGTACATTTGCGTACAACACAAAACCAACCCCTTTTGCTCCTCGCAGCAAACCAGGAAGGGGTGTATGAGAACACCCGTCTGGCCCAGCGGTTCCTGATGTCCGATTCCCCCTCCTCCCTGCTGGGGTACATGGAGCACTGTGATGAGCTGGTGTGGAACCTCTTCTCCCATCTGGAAAGCTCAGTCAGGGAAGGAACCAACCAACACGCCAAGGTGTCCGGACAGACCACCACCCCCACCACCACCACCACCAACGATCTGTTTCAGGAAGGGCGTGGAAATATATAGATTATATCCCGATATGAGACTAGATATCGTCTTAGATCATCAATCACATCGTTGTCATCGATCCATGCTGTATCATCGTCTATCCTGTTATTGCCATCTTTCCTTTTCCAATATTGTAGTTATACAATCTTCAATCTGTAATTACTGATATTGTTCAAGTGTGTAGCCTGTGTGTATGCGTGTGTGTACCCATGTGCGTGTGTATGCGCATGTGTGCCCACGTGTGGGTGTATGTGGGTATGTATGTGCACGCGCATGATTTATGATAGATAAATCCTGCACCAGGGCCCATGGCAATTACATTTCGCCGCTGGTAAGAGCGGTAGAAAAAACTCAAAATGTCCCTCAAACATGTATTTCGCCTCGTTCGTTCCTTCAAATGCCTAAAAGCACACAAGCTCATATCAATTTGGATCGTCCTTTTTGGACAATGAAAAAAATTGCACCTGGGCTGCAGAAATCATTGTTGGATAAAAACACTATATCAGCACAACCCATCTTAGATGTTGGAAGTGGAGGTAGAGGTGGGAACTGTTGCCGCAGGTTGCTATTTAAAAGAAATGGTGTCTTGTGTTCTCGCCGCAGGACATTTTGTACTCCAGAGACGCGCAGAAACTGCGGTTCATGAAGGCCATGCACAGCATCGCTGGGGTCGCGGGACCAGCTGTGATCGCAGCCTTTGACCTCTCACGCTTCAAGACTGCGTGCGACCTGGGAGGTGAGTGTATGGCACAAGTAACACAACCGCAAAACCATAAAATCACAGAGCCATAACACTAAGACTAGTCTCACAAATCCATCCTTAGGTTAATGATCTTATCGAAAGTCTGATAGCAGACGAGCTCAAATCTGGGTCAATGGGGCGTTTTCGTTTCTTTCTCTTGTTTTGATCAATCATGGTGCTGGAGATGGCGATCTCTAAGAGTCATTGGCTACTAACTGCGAATCCAAACTCGGAATGCCCTAGTTAACTTTAAAAAAGTGTCTCTGGAGAAATACACTTATTAAAATCCCCTTCTGAAAACTTTATCCTCTCACGCACGAGTTTCTCTTCAGTAGAATATCTCCGTAAACTAAACCCTGCCCCTTTTTGTTTTTTGTTTCCTTTTTTGTGATGGCATCTCCCGGGAGAAATAATGTAGTCGGACTGCCGGATCAGAGGTCACACTTAGACTAGATACCACTGCCAGACCGCTAACGACCACGCCACTGTTCCTCCCTACAGGGTGCACTGGTTCCATGGCGCACGGGTTGGCTAAAGCGTACCCCGGGCTGTCAGTGACTGTGTTCGACTTGCCGAGTGTGGTGGAGCTGAGCGGGGCCTTCTGTCCACCGGGCCTAGACAACAGGGTTTCATTTGTTGCAGGCAAGTGATACTCCAACACTCCTTCATGTTGTACCCAAATGCTACCAGATACTCATTTTATTATACAGTGGCCACCAAATATTCACCATATTACGTTAAAGCTAGGTTAAGCAATTTATTTTGAAGGATTTTTTGTTAACTAGTTGAAATTCTCTTTACATCCCGAAAGCAATCAATAAATCAAATGCTCTGGCAAAGAAAATGTACAAATCCAGTATATGTGGCGGTCCCAGGCTATATTAAGCCAGTCCAATAATATAATTTGTCCCGAAAGAAATGATTGGATGACCTACCTGTCTGTCTCCGTACTTACCTGGCCACACTCTGCCCATGCACTCATTGCGCATGACGTTAGCAAGCTTATTACGTGTTGGGGAGTGAATAATCATTTGCAAATAAACTAATGAGTTGGTACCCAATTGCTACAAAATTGTTAAAAATGTGTTTGAGTGACCTCCAGTGTTCTTTTGTCCTGGGCTTTAACAGGAGACTTCTTTAAAGACCAGCTTCCCAAAGCTGACCTTTACATCCTGGCCAGGATTCTCCATGACTGGACGGACGAGAAGGTGCACGTCTTGCTGAGTAATATTTCCGACGCTTGCACTCCAGGTAAACTTTGCTCTTCTTCAATAATGCTTTATTTTTCAAGAATATCTGTGGTATTTCTGCAGTGCGGATGAGGCGTGGTTGGTCAAGGTCACGATAGATGGTTGTCAAATACAAAAACACGCTAGTCATTCTCTGATTTTCAGAATTGAGTGAGCAATACAACACACACACTTTCATTACTATGTAATCACCCTTGTAGGCTACGTCATAAGAGGCACTCACTCTTTCTCCACCAATATATTTGTGCCCACCCTCCCATCCTACCTTCCTTGGCTGCAGGCTGTGGCCTCCTGGTAAGCGAGATCTTTCTGGACAGAGACGGGAGGGGCCCCAGCCGCGGCCTTCTCCAGGCCCTCGGCATGAGTGAGGGGAAGCAGAGAAGCGCTGGGGAGTACACGGCCCTGCTAGAGGGTCACGGGTTTACCGTGACGCACATTGCACACACAGACACCCTGCTGGATGTCTTGCTCTGCATCAAAGATGGACCTGTAGCTTAAAGACAAACTTGTATTTTTTCCAGCTGTGTAGGATTTTGACATTTTGTAATTGTAATGTCATAATCATGAATAAAAAAAATACTTTGTATGTTTGTTATATTATCTATGAATATTTTGATAATATATGATCTGTATGATATCATCTATCGATACATTATCCGTACAAAGGCACACTACCAGTAGCTGAATATTAATACATGTTGCTCTTTTTTCAACAAAATGATACAAAATGTTTAGTACAAAAGACTTGTATAACACATTGAGCAACACATGTTTGTATGCAGGTGTTTTGGATGCCTTTGTTTAGTGTTATAAATGAGAATGTACGCTCTTCTCCATATTTTTGTCTGGGGTGTGCAGGGAGTGCAGTGCTTGTGGCTGAGGCCCTGTTGGATACAGCCAGATCATACCCTGCCCTCCATTCTCAACATGTTGATGCAGACGCATGGCAAGGAGCGGACAGGAGGCGAATACACTTGGCTACTCCGCCAGCATGGATTCAGGGGCATTCGCATTGCACACACTTGGAACTTCCTTGATGTTGTCCTTGCTATTAAAAACTAACCAGTGTACATTTTTTATTTGCTTTTTATTTTATTTGCTTCACTTATTTGTATTAAGTGATTGAACTACCCATTCACCAGATATTTCTGTTGGCGGTAAGTGTGGTACGGGTCGAAACAAATGGGGGTTCATCCAAAAGGTAATTTGGTTCTGTTCGGTAGGTTTGTTTAGTGACATGGGGTGCGTGCCATAACAAAGTGGCAGCTCATCAAAAGATTAGTTCCGTTTGGTATGTCAAGTTGGCAACAAAGTGAGTTTTTTTGGTCTGTTGGTTTATTGTTTGGTCTGTTGATAATTTGGTTGGTATGGTGATAGGTGCGCAGCATGATTAAGCTGGTTGGTAGGGTGATATAGTTGGTTGGTTGGTTTGATTAAGTTGGGTGATTTAAATTCAAATTGGAAGGGTGAGGGGGATTTAAATTGGTTGGTAGGGCATTGCGTTACGTTGGTTGGTAGGGTGATGAGTTAGTTGATTGGTCTGTCAGGCTTTTTGATGTTTGATTCTGATTTGTTCATATTAGCCAGAAACTTCATTTCTGAGCACTTACTCAATTTGTCAGGTAGCTCTTGATTTCCAGGTGCCATTTTGACTGAAAGAACGGGTGCGTAGGTATCCCTGTCAACCCGCACAAAGACTAGGGACTCCAGGTTTAGTTGGTTGCAATGGTCTGGGGTTACAATTTGTTGTGGCCACTGGATCAATGTACACGGTGCTTCCACAAGTTATGGGAGGTGTTTTCCTTATTTGGCTGTTAATAGATCATTAAGGCATTTGACATTACCATTTTATCTCGTTTGGCTGTTTTCAACACATTAAGGGCAGGGAAACAGAAAACTTAAACTCTAACAAGGAAAGAGATTAGGAAACTGCCGAATAAAGTTTAAGACTTTTATTTAGAACTTCAACAAAGTAATATAATAGCTGAGCTGGTCTGCAGAACACCTGCTTTTCCAGTTTCAGTTTAACCTCGCTTCTGTGATTCCTCCCATGAGCTCCAAGGCAGGGTTGTTATCAAGCAATGCCCATACATGGCTTCATCACCAACCAACTTCCGTCGTTTTCATTATTCTGGGCCATGTATCATCGTCTAACTCATTAATGGCCTGAGTATTCTCTAACTTTGTATCAGACACTGTCATGCATGTGTCATTCACATATCTCGTTATTAAAGCCCTGAAGACAACTGTGCAGACTCTTTACGCCAGGGGCATAATCTGTCCCTGAACAAACGTATAGATGCTTTGTCTATCTGAAAACAAAGCATCTTTGGGCGATATTCAGGCCTTGGTTCCAAGGCCTGAATATTAGTACATTCTAGTGGCATAGAACATCAGATGACCTTTCTAAGAAGCAAGAGTCTTTTCCCACGCTTATGTCATCCATATAGCATGTAAGGCAAGATATTGATTATAATCCTACGGTTATAGTACAATTCTCCCACACTTTCTCCTTAGTTCTCTGTCTTCGCTTCTTAAACATGCTCCTCAGGATCCAAGGCTTCTGAGGTGGGAGATAGAGGGGGAAACTGGGGTCAAATGTGTTCCAGGAGTGTAATGATGAGGGGTAATACCGTTATTGTAAAGTATGTAATCTGGGGAACATTACTAATTAGTGTTAATTAGATGGAGTGTTTGCATAAAGCATGGCATGTTTTGGTTTGCTTTAAGTCTTTTAGGTTCAGGGTGGAGCTTCTGGTTTGATTCCTTTTGATTTGGTTTTGTGCTTTTTGTTTTTGTTATTTAGTTTTGGTTTTGTTATTTAGTTTTGGTTGTGCCTTTTGGCCTTAGTTTGCTGTGGCCACTCAAGCCAGGTCGTAACAGGAAGCGATTCATTGAAATTGTGATTGAGGCAAGTGAAGGACGTTGTTGTAGTAAGGGCAGGTTTTGTAGTTAAAAGACTTGTTTTAAACATAGTCCAAATAAATGCAAACGAATTGTGTTGCTACATTATATAGCATTTTCTTTCTTGTTTATGTGACGTACTTTATATAAGCCTAATATGTATTTTATGTAGGCTGTACATCTATTGTAATATGATTGCTCTTAAAACACTAGTAATATTATATTATGATATTATAAAATGTTAGTAAAATATTTATTTAGCAGGACTATATTTAATAATAATAGTATTTTAAAATGCTACACTTCATTTTAGTTGATGCCTGAATCACGTGCGTTGCTCTTGTATCATCTCGCGATGCTATAGAAGGACTTCTTGTTCTCTCATTTTGCAAGGTCCGAAGACTGTACTGGTGGTACCCAATCGCTCATCTTTGCTCTGTCCTCTCAGTCTCAGCCTCAGCAGTACTAAATCGACACTAGCAAACCAGCAGCAACCATGAATGATGCAGCCGTCTCGTTTGCGAAGGACTTTTTGGCAGGTGGAGTTGCTGCAGCCATTTCTAAAACTGCTGTAGCGCCAATTGAGCGGGTGAAATTGCTTCTCCAGGTAGGCAAAGTTGCAAGTCACCTTTTAGAAGTATCCGGGAATAAAGAAGCATACTCTGTGTATGCAATGCCATTGCTGTTGACATTAGTAATTGAGTAGACCTAACTGTTCTAACTGATGTCAAAATACGACTAGCTTATATAAGTGATGTTATCCTTGGGAGAAATTTTTGTAAAACCTTTGCATGCACTGCAGCTGTGTCCTTTCCTGCAGTGAGGATGAACGGCGCACATCTGTCAATGCATCTGCGTAGTCGCAACTATAAACTTAGAAATTGCGACTACGCAGATGCATTGAAAGATGTGCATCTGCGTAGTCGCAACTATACATTTATAAATCTTGATCTTAATTTGTGCCTATGTGATGTAGATACTAATATAATCTGCGTAGAAGCCACTATAAGATTATAAATTGTGACTACGCAGATGCATTGACAGATGTGCATCTCCGTCGCAACTATACGCTTAAAAGTATTTAGCTTAGTTTGTGCCTATGTGATGTAGAGATTAATATAGTATTCATACGTACTGTATTCATTTTGATATCGCTTACGCATAAATCCCATATCCGCCTCTTGCTGGTGACTCAGTGACTGCAGTGTCAGAGGCCTATTCCTTTTACCTATGCGTTCTGTTATGAAAATATAAATATCAACTTTTGTAAATAAAATATTTTTTCTGTTGTCGATCTTATTGCTAATAGATAGACATTGGCTAATATAAATATATTGTCTATAATTCTGTTGACATTCAGGATATGATATACTGTATGACAGTATCCATAGGCCTATGATCAAATGTTTATCATGCCTATGATCAAATGTTGGCCTATTCTTTTCTTTCTTTTGAGGAAATCCATTTGTATTTCTCCCTTGTCAGGTCCAGCATGTCAGCCAACAGATCAGCGCAGACATGCAGTACAAGGGCATCATGGACTGCATTGTACGCATCCCCAAAGAGCAAGGCTTCGTCTCCTTCTGGCGCGGGAATCTGGCCAACGTCATCCGTTACTTCCCCACCCAGGCCCTCAACTTTGCCTTCAAGGACAAATACAAGCAGGTCTTCCTGGGTGGCGTGGACAAGCACACCCAGTTCTGGCGCTACTTCGCCGGGAACCTGGCGTCCGGGGGGGCAGCCGGGGCCACCTCCCTCTGCTTCGTCTACCCGCTAGACTTCGCTCGTACCCGCCTGGCGGCCGACGTTGGCAAGGCCGGTTCCACCAGGGAGTTCTCCGGGCTGGCCAACTGCCTCAGGAAGATCACGCGGTCGGACGGCATCAAGGGCTTGTATCAGGGCTTCGGTGTCTCCGTGCAGGGCATCATCATCTACAGGGCCGCCTACTTTGGCGTCTATGACACGGCCAAAGGTAGGAGGCTAATACCGTGAAGATCCAGAGGACATGCATGCACCGAGAGGGGCGTGGATGGCTTTTGAGGGCTGGGCGATGGGGTGGGATTTTAGTGTGATCGGGACATGGGATTTTACACGACAATCCAATCCAACGTTTACATTGAACTCTGTGATATTTGTTAAGTATATCAGAACTCTCTTTGAAAATGTAAAGCTCCTTACATGCGAAACAATTATCGCTGAGGCCTATTCAAAATGGTTTGACACACATAAGTTATTTTCTGTATATATTGTTTGTGACCTAACGATTATAACAATCTTGGTCCATCAGCACGGAACAATGTTTCTGTTATCCAAACCCCATTATTTTGTGTTCAGGCATGCTTCCTGATCCTAAGAACACCCATATTATGGTCAGCTGGAGTATCGCCCAATCAGTGACAACCGTGGCGGGAATAGTGTCCTACCCCTTCGACACGGTCAGGCGACGCATGATGATGCAGTCCGGACGGAAAGGCGGTGAGACGATTCATTTCAAGTATTCTGATGAGTAATGAATGGAAATTATGTATAATAGAATGCAAGTTTTGAGCCATTCGGTTGTTCACAATGTTTAGCGTACAACCAAGCGTCCTCTAAGTCAAGAACATGGCTTTCACACTAATACGTATAGCCAAGCAGTCAACAAGAACACAACAAGAGCAAAGGTCGCGGTGAGTTAACCAAGAAAAGAGTTATCTAGTTAAACATCTTGTTTAAGAGATGGGGATGAACAAATGGGCAGATAGGGATGTCATCCAAACATATTCCCACATCGTGTGCACCATTCCGGATGTTTATCTGCATTCATTGTATCTTGGTTGTATCTTGGTCTTCCCAGCGGACATCATGTACACGTCCACCCTGGACTGCTGGTCCAAGATCGCACGGGAAGAGGGAGGCAGGGCCTTCTTCAAGGGAGCGCTGTCCAACGTGCTGCGCGGCATGGGCGGGGCCTTCGTCCTGGTGCTGTACGACGAGTTCAAGAAGTACGTCTGAGTTGGGACGCTCCCCGACCGTCCCCCCTCCCTCTTCATCCTCCGATCGGGCCGGACCGAGTACAGGTGTTGGTGTTGGTCACTGGTGTCATTTAAGCTCTAATCGCTGTCAGTTCTTCTCCCAGCCGTTCTGCATGGGTGTGTTCAAAGTAGCGGGAAAGTCGACAGACAATAAATGCAGAGAAACCCAAACAATCACTGACTTTTTAAACCCAGTATGTTAGCCGTCTGATTGGCCACGATGGTTCCTTGTTTTGCACAAAATGTTTATCCTAGTTATTTAAGGACACTATCTGTATTACTGTATGGTGTAGCCCATTTCAGAAGTGGATCATTTGTTGATGTTTTCCAAAAGTTAGCTTTGCCGGTTTTGGCATATCGTGCAATGTTAGCGTATCTCCTTTCCATTGGCTTCGTAAATGTGTCATTTGTTGCAAGCCAAGACACGTTCGAAAAGACTGAGTGTTTCCAATGTTGGTTAGATAATGCAAAGCTGTTAAAATGATGGCTATGGGTGTGTTACAGCAATCATTTGACAACTTAAAGAGTGGGAGTTAGCAGAATTAGGATTGATGTTGCCAGCTTTCGGGGTTGGAAAATAACTAAATCCATTCAGTTGGTTTAAACAGTCTCTTATAATAATGGCCTATGTACAATAACAGTCCTTAATTCCTTACAGATACAGAACAGCTCTTGCCAGTCAGGTTTTTGGGCAGTGCAGTAAAAAAAGAAAGACAAACATCTTATGGGAATCTAAGAATATCTCCTGCCAGAATAAATAGCTATTTCATGTGACACTGAAAGTGTATCCTTACTCTTCATTTCGTATCCTTCCCTTAAGTATTTTTCCTAGATGGGTAATGAGGGTGGTCATATTATTCATGCCATTTTCCTGTCAGTCTCGTCTTGGGCTCTTTTTGACATCAAGCATATTTCCATGGCCCAGACATCCTGGAGGGAGGGAGAGAGAAAGGCTAGGAGAGAGTGGAGGATGAGTTAACTTCAAATATGGATCCATGTGTGAAGCGCATACATTTTACTCTAAAGGCAAGGCACACACTGCATACTCCGAGAGAGGTGATTTGTCTGCAATATTTCTGCCGTACACTGGATGAATAGTTGTCTGAATAGAATGTCTGTATTGATTCAATAAAACTCAATACCTCTTAATCATTATTGAAAATACTTTTTTTCCTTTAAATTACATTTGATTCTCCAAATTCACTTAAAACATTGAAACATTGTTGTGAACCGACGCACTTGTTGCGCTCTACCGCTTTAGAAGTTGCACTCGCTCACCCTTAAAGCGGCTCGCTTGGTTTGTTTACTGGCATCAGTGTAGAGAAGCTTAGTAATGGAAACCATTCAAGTCCATCATGTTCACGGAGACCAAAGGCCGGTGTAATTTGGGAAAATTGCTAAAAAACTCCAAAGTAATCAAGTGTAATGCGATCTCGCCCATTGAGAACTGGCCGTACTGTATATGTCAGATAAGAGCTCAGTCATTTTGTGCGCATGCAGACTTGACAAGCAGCATGGGTTTCCACCTGCAAGTAATCATCATTCTAGTGTTAAGTGCTTTGATATTGAAATGACTGATTTAAGACTGTGCTCTGCATCGCAGACAGCAGAGCGACATGTAACCACTACCATATGTTGATATCGAAGATAATATGAGTGGAGTATGTGTTCTCTATTCACCGTTACACTCTGGCCAGTAAAAATACATAATAATACTGAAGTCATGTAGCGTTTGATCGCTCGCTTTGCTCGATAAACAACCGGGTAGACTTTCATTTAATCTGAAATGATGTAATCGAATATGCTTATAAGTCAATGACCTTGACAATCCTGAACAATGTGCAATGAGTTTGCCTTCTTCTAACACACGCTTATTGAATTTCATACACTGTCAAGTGTCACCACTTGGGGGCGATATTGGACAAGGAAAAAGGGTTGAAGTTTGGTTGTCTAGAATGTAGTTGTCCTAAAAACAAGAAAAGGAAACAAAAGTGTTCCAAATGCAATTGTTAAAGTCAGTTAATTAGTTATTTATGTTGATTATATAGTTCCAGAAAGAAAATCAGAAGGTTACATCATTTTGCGGGTACAATAGGCCTACGTTTGATTGGTATTTCGAATTATAAAACTACAATGATAATAAAATAATAAAAGTGTTGTCTCTTAAGAGAGAACATCCAAACACAATCCAAAAGTGTCGTACGCTGAATAACAATTCCTCAGATCAGAACGTTTTTTTTTATTCTTAACTTTGAGACAAACTCACGATCAAGTGCTAATATATTTGTATTTGTTTATCAAATCTACCCATGCTGTCGACAAACAAGAGTAACCTCAACGATAAAGCTCCTCAGCCAACGTTTCATTTCGGCAAATGCAGCACACTTGTTCAAAGTGAGAAGGGCTACATTGATTCGTTTCAAGGCAGAGGCAAAATAACCTGAGGGCTTCTAGCAGTTAAAGAACAATACACTCTTGTT
>JACYXH010000695.1:57500-67500 GCA_026745465.1 Lota lota | reverse complement strand
CTCTTGAATAGAACGCTACTGTGCATAAGTTCTTCTACGTCCTGAAGACCAGCAGGCATAAGGAGTACCAGTTCCAGATACGGATGAGGTACCACATGTATTGTGAACCCAGCAGACTCAATACCTGGACCTCGTGGACACAGACGCTCAGCCTAGGAAACGCTAACGACACAGGTAAGATAGCATTGATGTCAATGATGAAGTATCATTTCTTTTATTATAATAAATCGTATCTCTCTCCCTTTCTTTCTATCACTTCATCTTCCCCTATCTTTCTCTCACTCTCTCTCCGTCTCTCTCTCTCTCTCTCTGTCTCTCTCCCTCCCTCTCTTTGTCTCTCTCTCTTCCTTTCTCTCTCTCTCTGTCTCTCTCTCTCTCTTGCGCTCTATATCACTTTGTCTCTATTTTTCAGTCTATCTTTATCTCGCTGTCTTGGGTGACACTCATCACGTCAACATGTTTCTGCAGGATCTTGCATGAGGGAGGAACCTCCACCACAGCCCATCACCACTCTGTACATTGTCATTCTCCTCCCCCTTCTCTTGTGTTTCCTGCTCCTGTGCAGCTTGACTCATGAAAGGCACGTATAAACTGTATCAGCCCATATGAAAAAATCGAAATACTAAATACAACCACCGATACACCTGAATACAATAACAATCATTTAATATCGAGTCACTCATGCATAAAACCTTTTATACTTTATGTTGATCCAATCCAGGGTCAGAAGGTACTTTCTGCCAATCATTCCTGATCCAAAGCACCGTCTGGACGGGCTCTTTAAGATGGAAATGAGTCAGGTAAGGTGTGCTGCTGGCTCAGCCGGGCCCCGCTCAGCTCTCTGCTGCTGCATCGTTAGATGAATCAGGCACACCTGAGCCAAATCATGGATGATTGCAAAGCACATTACAATCCTAATGCTGGTGACGAGGATGATTATGTGGACTACTTTTACGATGGCAATAGAGGGCAAATGATTATATTTATTTATATTGATACTCAAATGTTACTGTTTATATTGATACTCCAATTGAGTGTCATTTTGTCGTATTACCAACCGAAAATAGTATTTATTTACCCTATTTATCGGTTAAATATGTATTATATTTAATTTATTTCGATTTATGTTTATTATTGTTCTAATTTTGATAATCGTCACTGTGTTTGTTGAAACACATGACACAGTATGATCAGGTAACTGACAGTTCACCCTGTCAAAAGTGTGGCTCAAAAATAATTTCATGACCATAATAATTTTAAACCCCTAACTACTGGCAATACGTTTTCCTAGAGGGCTATTAGAGATCGCTAAGTCGCACAGCAGCTGCATCTACATGTTATATATCTTGTTGTTAGCTCTAAAAAGAGATAATAACATGTAGCTGTAGTTAGTGACCACACACTCATCGACATCCACATTGAAAATACATAAAATTAAATCAATGACCCCTGTGAATATGCAATGATGACCACCTTTGCCTCATAATGCTTCTCAAAAGTCGAAATAAAATTCAAAAGATAACTGCGTCATGTGTTGCAGCATTGTACTGACCCTGAGATGGAGTGTGAGATTGAGACAGTGGATATCGAAATAGTCAACTCTGAGAGGAAGGATGACGGTCCGATGGCAGAGAAACTTCTGGAGAAAGACAAGGAGACTAAGGGAGAGGCAGAACAAGGAAAAGGAGGCAGAGAATCCTGGGCTCGATGCAGTTTGACTGAAGCAGACCTTCAGGGCTACCCTACTATACCAAACATTGGGGAGTACATTGTGTATAATGGGATACATTCTGAATAACTTCCAAAAATATGTGCAAATGATCCTAGAAAATACACTGGTTTTGAATATATTATACGTACTTGTTTCAGATTTTGTCTTTACTAATTAGCCTACGGTAAAATGGTTTTATCCGACATACATTCTATTATTATTATTATTATTATTATTATTATTATTATTATTATTATTATTATTATTATCATCAAATACTCATCTGTAGCTGTTGTATTATAATTTACAACCAAAGGAGGGCAGTGTGACCATAAGTAAAAATTTAAGAGGTTCTTCAGTTCAAAAAGCTCTTCTAATGAGCCCACGTAAAACGAGCGCGCTGGGACACTGCAGACTACACAGAGAGGCCTGATTAAGATTGATAAATGATGGAAAATGTAATACAAAAGATCTTAATGAAGAGGATGTTTAAAACGGTTGGTAATGGGGGTTTTAAACTACGGTGGAACGATAATGTTGCACTTCTGTTGTATTTTTCTTCTATCCATGTATTTCAAATTAATAATAGAAATATATATTTTAAAATATATTTACTCTTTGTTTTATGTTTGTTTTTTATATAGAAGTTTTGGGGCAGGGGGGGGGGGGTCCTATTTAAACATAACTAAATTTGTATTTCTATTTCTATCACTCCTCTATTCTTGAAGGAAGATCAAAAAGGAAACAACTAGGGTCATAGCTGACAACCTTTGGTTGTTCATATTTTATGGTGAGTTGAAGAACATTCATTTGGTTGTTGTTTTGTCTACGTCATAGACATCACGTCGTACGTCATATATGTCAGGTTGGGAGCTATATAACACACCAATCAAAGAATAATCTATTATAAATGTGAATCAATTAATTGTTTTAGTACTTCGTCCAACATTGAAACGATTATATTTTTGTGCATATGGCTTCAGAGATGCAAATAGATTGTTAATTTTCTCGTTTCACTCTGGCCTCTTGTAACTGATAATCGTTTGCCGTTGTTTATGACAATTAACAGAATGATAAATCAATGAATTGATAAATAATCCATCAAATAATGCTAAATATTCCTAAATAATAAAGCATATGTATAACAATCTCCTAAAACTGTGTTACAGATAATTACAAAAATCGAAAATGTGTCCTGCCATTCTAGTCAATGTTTGATCCTTGTGTTCATTTGACTTAGCAGCTCCTCCGCTGTGTGCGCGTGTGTTTGAAGAGCAGGCGTGGAGCCCCGGGGTGCTGCGGGGTGCTGCGGGGTGCTGTGGGGTGAGCGGGGCCCGGCTGCCAGACAGCACCTGAGAGCTGGCCTCAGACTGGCAGGCAAGACTTTCCCCATGACCACCCTGTCCGAGCGAAACACAAAGAGACAATGTCTCATTACGGCTGTTGAAAAGCCCTCATTGCTGTCAGTCTATGACGTGTGATTAAAATGTAATTAAACTTGTAATTTGTTCTAATTAGTTATTCCTCGTCACCTATTGTATTATTTAACATTTGTCCAGCCAAACTAAATGCATATATATATATATATATATATATATATATATATATATATAGTTTATATATATATATATAGTTACATACATATATATATAGTATATATATATATATATATATATATATCATGTGCCGTTGTTCTCAATCAAATCATTTCATAACAAACGGTTGCGACTCAATGGCATCATCGCTTTTCACTAATTAATTAGTGAGTTATGACTGTACGCCATCTACTGTACATCGGCAAACAGCTGCCTGATTAATAAGTGAGATCCACTAAATATGGCTCACAGCCATGTATCTTTAAAAACTTTTTAATACCGCTAATCAAGATTATCAACAATGCAGCAATTACATCTTTACACTTCCCCCGCTCTTAATTATGTATCCCTCTCCATTACCCTGGATAACAGGACTGCTTTCCCTGGTCTCAGGTGGGTTGTGCCTCTTAAATGGTGTGTGTGTGTGTGTGTGTGTGTGTGTGTGTGTGTGTGTGTGTGTGTGTGTGTGTGTGTGTCTGTGTGAGTGTGAGTGTGTGCGTGTGCCACAGCTCAACGAAGCTCCCGTAAAGTGTTGGAAAGCTTCATAGCACCGTGTGTCTCGTTTCATGTGTGAATCAACCACAATGGTGGGGCTCCAATGTTTTATTTATCAATATGTTTTAGTGTGTGCGTGTGTTTGTGTGTGTCTGTGTGTGTGCGTGTGTGTCTGTGTGTGTGCCTGTGTGTATGTGTGTGAGAGTGGTGGGACTGTGATTATCATAAAAGCCCCTAAGACATCAACTCGCACACAAAAGTGAGCCTCAGTCAACGTTTGGTATTTCTCTCTCTCTCTCTCTCTCTCTCTCTCTCGCTCTCTCTTTCGCTCTCTCTCTCTCCATTCATCTCTCTCCATTTCTCTCTCTCGCTCTCTTTCTCTCTCCCTCGTTCTCTTTCCCTCTATTTCCTCTCCTTCTCTGTGTCTCCTAAGTTATCTGTCCCCCCATCCCACCCACACCCCCACACACACGAACATAGACACATGCACACGCACACAAACACACTCACACACACACACACACACACACACACACACACACACACACACACACACACACACACACACACACACACACTGACACACACACTGACACACACAAAGCGCTGAACATGGAACAACACAGGCAGTGGAGTTGAGCAGGCCGCTTTGCCGCTGCGACTCCTCGGCAGCAGCCAGCGGTGGCTTCAATGGCACAAGATGACAGTGTCAAAGTATCTTTGTCTCTCGCACATAAACTGTCCCCGAAGCTGTCGTGGTGAGAGAGACGTACAACACAAAGAGCCCCCCCCCCCCCCCCCCCCCCCCCCCCCCCCCCCACCACCACTCTTTTTTTGTGGTTTATTTTAGATTTTATTTAGTGTGTATCATAGCTCCTCTGTCAAGGCCCAGAGGCACCATAGCGGTGCGATGTGAGTGTGCGTGTGCGTGTTTTTTTAAGCGTGTGCGCAAACCCACCGGAGTCTGACCATATTGTACCTGTGCTCTAAGTCACCGCCGGATAACTTGAAACTACTGCGAAACGCAGACACACACAGACAGACAGACAGACCGACAGACGTGTTGTCATCTTGTCTGTGACAGTGTGAGTGTGCGTGTTGTGGTTTTGTTATGGAAGTGTTGAAGCAGGCACGTAAGTGTATGTGCTTGTGCGTGCGGCGCGCGTAAAAGAAACACAAGCAGTAGGAACAAATGTGGGAAATGCCAGTTGAAAAAAACGAAATATGTACCCTGCAGAGTCCTCTCTACCTCTTTGTTCAATTATTTAAAGTGTAAAAAAAAAAAAAGCGTGCTACCAGAGTAGCACATTTCCTTCCGTATGAGCCCTTGTGTTAGGCACGGATGAATCACATATTTATCTAGTTGTATCGTCGTTAAATAGCTGGAAATGGAAACAAAAGATGCGTGCTGCTGCTTCCGTGTATATACACATGGGTGAGGCCACGTTGGACCGTATCTCAGGACCACGGAAGTGCTGACACGGCAAAATTAAATAACCATTCTTCATGAATGTCCTGAGATATTCCTGCCAAGAACCGTTCTCATCTCCCTTCGAAAAAGAGTGGAGGGGGAGGGGGCTTGGGTGTAGAGGGTACACCTCTTTAATTTGATTACAGATCAGAAAAAGGAAAGGAGGTGTGTGTGTGAGTGTTGGGGGGGGGGGGGGGGAGTTCCTCTTCTAGCATGTCTTGACTCAGATCTGCTTGACACCTGATCTTATTTGTATAAAGAGATGTCACAGCCAAGCTCCAACCAACAGCCTGTGTAATTACTATATACCCAAATAAATAAACAAGTTTTGTTTTCTTTGTGAGCCGTTGACATCCCTAACTAAAGGAGGTGCTGTGTGTGTGTGTTTGTGTGTGGGTGCATGATCATAGATGAGTAAATAAGGCAGGATAAAATATTTACGGCAACAGTAACTCTCTCTCTCTCTCTCGCTCTCTCTTTCCTTTATATTTGTAATACTTCTTTCTACAGTAGCCGCTTTGTCTTTCCTGAACACACTGAAGGCATCTCTCTTCCCCGTGTTGATGAAGTTAGAGTTGGAGTTGGAGTTACCCCCCCCACCCCCCCCCCCCCCCCCCATAGAGCATGGATGTGGGGGGGGGGGGGGGGGGTAGCACAGCCATGCTCTATGAGGTTAGGGTTTCACAACAGCTACAAGTATTGTGTCTGATCACCCTGCTATTGGTGCCGACCGTCCGTGACCCCCAGCGCTCCAACGCTGTCACCTGAGCCCGTGTGTTCTGTTTCATCAGCCAATCAGAGCCTTCCACTCTGGCGTTGGGAGGAACACACAGCTGGGGCCGTTGGACGGCTGAATTAAGGGATTGTTAAAAATGTCTGTCTTGACATCGGTACCTATTAGACTGCTGGAATATACACATTTTAAGCAGAATTTAATAGTCGGTAGAGGTGTGACATGCCCCGTTGTCCGCCAATTATTTATGATATTTCCCCAGTATGGATTTTGAACGACTTGCCATCGCGTACAAATGATGGTCCGGCACACACACACACACACACACACACACACACACACACACACACACACATGCATGTGCGCACACACACACACCCACACACACACACACACACACACATGCATGTGCGCACACACACACACCCACACACACACACACACACACACACACATGCAGGTGAGTGCGCACGCACATACATACACATACGCACGCATGTGCAATCACGGCCAGGCCAGCACATGTCCCTCTGTAAGACACGCTCTTGTTCCCTTGTCATGCTGGGCTGCCAAGGCCGCGGATGCGCTCGCACACCCGTACTGTTTTTCATCACTATTACAAATACACATGTACAACCCAGCCCTGTTTGCCTGAAGAGGCCTTGCCTTATAAATTATAGATGGCAAAAACAATCTTTTAACATGTTCATTAGAGACAACGGTTTCTTTTAAACAGAACTCCTGCTCATAAATATTTCTTTCAAGCTAAACTCAGCAAAAAAAAACACATGCCCTCCCTCCCTTCCTCAATCCCTCCCCCACTTTCTCTCTTCCTTGACAACCGATGCAAGAGAGAGAGAGAGAGATTGAGAAAGAGAGAGAGAGAAACTCTTAGCTATTGAAAAGACAGAGACTCTTAGCTATAGAAAGGAGAGAGATACTCTAAGCTATAGACAGGAGAGAGAGAGAGAGAGACTTTTAGCTATAGACAGGCGAGAGACACATGCATGACTGGCTCCACTGTGCTTGTGATGGCTCCTCGCTACAGCATGCCTCCTCCAGAAGCTACGCCTTGTGACTGCGTGCCTGCCTGCCTGCCTGCCTGCCTGGCTGTCTGGCTGTCTGGCTGCTGATGTGCCATTACCCGCGCTGGAAGAGATGTTTATGTGCAGTGTGACACATTATTATCCTTTAATCTGGGTTTCGGCTTGTTGAGCATCAAATTGAAATATCCTGAACAGCTGTAAAAACACATGTGAGCCCGGGCGGCGCAAGCTGTGCCTCACTTTGTTTCATCTCTCCGTGATGTGCGCCTTAAGGAGAGTCTTTTTAAAAATTTCATCACTATTCAAAAGGATAATTAATACGTACCCCCAGGCTTTGATTATGCGATACCCAGTGTGTAGTGCTGCTGTTGCCATAATGAGCCACTCATCAGTGTTCTGCATGTGTCCCCCCCCCCCTCCCCCCACTCCCAACTCAATCCACCCCCTACACACCCCCACCCACCCCCACCCCAACAAACGTACAGTTTGCAGTAGGTACTTAAGACTCTGCTAAGGTACACCGGCATGCGTGCGTGTGTGTGTTGCGTGTGTCGCTGGACGGAGATGCAGGAATGCACAGGCGCCTTGAGTCTGTTGTTGTGGCGTGCACCTGATTCGAATCCGAGTCATTTCGCCGTTGTTCTAATTTGCGGTACACCGCTTTGTGTAAGATCTGGATGGCGGCGGGTGGTTTGTTTACAAGGAGGAGCCCCTCCTCCTCCTTCTCCTCCTCTTTCTCCTCCTCTTGTAACATCGCATCTACAGGGCCCTCGCGTGGAAGCTTCATACCCATACATATGTTAAGCTATACATATACTGTACATAAACAAGATTATACACACACACATGCCTGCACGCTCTCTCTCTCTCTCTCCCTCTCTCCCTCTCTCTCTCTCCTCTATCCCTGTCTTTCTCTGTGTGTCTCTGCCGATCTCGTTGGCAGCACGGAGCAGGGGCTGGAGACGAGTGGGTGTCTGTCAGTCGCAGTGCGCTCAGGTGATGCAGCAGTGAGATGGACAGGAGGATGGATGCTGACGGGCCATGGGATACGAAATGGGGAGGGTGGGGGGGGGGGGGGGGATATTGGAGCCGGGTTCACAGATAATGAGACCTGTCAATTTGAATGTCTCAAGGCTAAAGCAGGAAGCTGGGGCCATGGTAAACGAAGACCGAGACGTTTCACCTCAGGAATAGATAAATGTATTCCAGAGGTAAATTCTCACCTTTGACCCCAGGCTGCTTCCCTAAACAACCCCAGTGCTATGGTGGCAATTGTTCCGTCATTGCATGGATGTAGTTACTGCATCTTGCTCCATTACGACTCCCGAACGCACACTTGCCCCCCCCCCCCCCCACCCCCCATCCATAAATACTTGGCTGGTTTCCAGACCATGTTTTCCGTCTTCGCAATGCAACAACGACGCAAGACGTTGCGTGTCCCATGTTCCGTCTCGTTATGTACCAGGCTAGTCACCGCCGTCAGAAGCACATCAGGACCCGCTTAGCATTCGAGCCAAACCAAAGTCCCCCAAAATATCCCGGAGAAATAACCCTGGCGCTTTTTCATACGGTGTGCCACTTCTGCGATGCATGAGGCACTGTACATAGGGATCCCGGTCGAATGGTCGGGTACTTTGGGGTGTTGGGGAGGCGGGGGGAGTGGGGGGGGGGGGGGGGGGGAGATGTCATGGCAGATTTTCCCAGGGTCTGGGACATCCTGTGATAGTGCTTAAGCGTGTTAACCCAAGGCCGAAGTGACATGTGAGCGGGCCGCTGGGAGCCGCTGACAGCAGACGGACCTATGCGACCAAACTGTTCTTGAATCCAATTCCGTGCTTGACACTGGGCGGAATTACCTGCAGACAGGTGAGTGATACGTTCCTGGGCAGTGCACAGAGTGCCCTCGCCGGATAGATCTGAGCTCTGTCACACGCCGCAGCACAGAAAAGACCCACGGCTTTTACTTTATTATTTTACTCAGATGAACTCATGGAAGCCAATTGAGTCATACAGAGTATGGTAATCACAATCAATGTTGAGAATCTCTTTGATAAAGCGCGGACGGGGATCAGTCGCTCTTTTAAAGAGGCGATGCTATCAATTACTAATCAATAGCTCTCCTGCAGCTTAAACTAGATAAAATATACATTTGTCCCTGAAGAGTAGTGTGGGGAAAATCATTTACCATGCCTGCGCTTGCCTGTTGTCAGGGTTACCGCTTAATCGATGCGTCTAAGTGATCTTTTACCAGTGAGAATTGATTGATGGATTCCGAAAGGACCTGTAATAGAGTTAAAAGTGGATACTAAAGAGGGGCATTACTGAATAGTTATTCGCAATGAATCCACCTCTCTCCGTCTCCCTTCCCTTCCATCTTCCTTTTCCATTCCCTCCGTATGTGTGTCAGTGATCCAGGTGTTGACGGACAAACACCACACCACTTGCACGCCAATCTCTCCTCCACACTTATTCCCTTATTCCTTTGCCCTCTCTCTTTCAATCACTCAGCACACCACCCCTCTTCTTTGAGTGACAAACTAGTCATAGTTAAGTCCTACAGAAAACCTATGAAAACAATAATCCCTTCTAAACACACAAATGCACACACACAAATGCACACACACACACACACACACACACACACACACAAATACACACACACATACGCTCACCGCCATCCCCAGCCCCCTGATCTCCTCTGGTCAATGAGTGTCAATCAGACCCTGGCCATCACACAGATTGACCTCGTGCATCCCCACACACTCGCGCTCACGCACCAGCCAGCCATGATCGGGGCAGAGCTGGAAATGGATTCCCGTGTCGTCCGTTCACGCCTCGCTGCTCCCGGGCCGAGCGGGTCTTGCCATGGGAAGCAATTATCGCTGGATGCCAGCTGACAGCCCGCTTCCACAGCCATGGCCGGCTCGCCTCACTCCTCCTCCAGGCTAT
>JACYXH010000695.1:2500-52500 GCA_026745465.1 Lota lota | reverse complement strand
TCGACTAATGAAGGAGGGATGTGACGGGGGTTGGTGCATTGTGTTTGTGTGTGTGTGTCTGCATGTAGATGTGCGTGAGTCTGTGCACATGTGAATGTGTATGTGTGTGTGTGTGTGTGTGTGTGTCTTTGTGTTTGCATGCACATGTGATTGTGTCTGTGTGTGTGTGTGTGAGTATGTGTGTATCTTCGTACGGGAGTGAGTGTGTCTGTGTGCACATGGAAGTGTGTGTGTGTGTGTGTGTGTGTGTGTCTATGCGTGCCGCCTTTTGCTCCTCAGAATTCTAACAGTTTTTGTGCAGGATCAAAGTGCAGCAGGGGCTGAGACGGTCAGGACACTGTCGGCCCCACATTCATTTTCTCGCTCTCCTTTTGTTTTGGCCTATCATTTAGACAAAAGATGGGCAAGAGGAGAGGGAGGCAACGGGGGTGAGCAATGGTTGTTCCAGACCTTTCCTGTATGCATTGCTGTCAGAAAATGAGACGGGATAGCACATAGTTTCAGAAAGGGATTGGGGGCCTCGTTCAGGTTTTTTCTTTTCTCGTGATACATGGATTGGCGGCACATCTTGCGCTGCTAAATGTGAGATGACTTGTTCAGGGAATATCATCAGAAGGTTCTCTTCAATGTGTATCATGGTCATTGGCAGATTTGACCGAACCAATACGAGTTGGGTACATGTAGGATAATTTTGAATTTGCACACAAGCCTTTGAGTAGTTTTAACCTGTGTCAAGGATTATTCTGGGACCAATAGGAATATGGTGACCAACAGAAGCAAAAATATTTTTGGTTCCACACTTGGAAAAACTTTGGGGACTTGGAAAAGGCCGGGAACATGATCTGATGTGTAGTTAATCCAGAAGACCATGCGTGGAGCACTCTCCTGCGAGGAGGGTTTCTTCAGACTTCTGAGTCTGAAAGTTTAACTGGCATCAGGTCACACATGTTATATGAACTATACAAAAAGGAAACAAATGTAACAGCACATATTCCCCTCAAGTGAAATCTCATTCCTGCAAGTGAAAGGCTGCACTCTCCCTGCACCCCTCTCTCTCTCCCGCTCTCTCCCCCCAAATCTCCACATCTCCCCCCCACTCTTGCACTCTCTCCCTCTCCCTCTCCCTCTCCCTCTCCATCTCCCTTTCTCTCCCTCTCCCTCTCCCTCTCCCTCTCCCTCTCCCTCTCCCTCTCCCTCTCCCTCTCCCTCTCCCTCTCCCTCTCCCTCTCCCTCACTCTCTCTCTCCCCCTCTCTCTCTATCTCTCTCCCTCTCCCTCCCCCCTCTCTCTCTCTACCTCTCGCTCTCTCTTCACTGTGAGTGTGTCTCACTCTCTCTATTGCTACTTTGACCAAAGCCCTTTTCATTCCGTACGACGTGAGAACAGCACTGGGTAATATGTTGGTGCTGTTGGCGGCCAAACAAAGAGAAGATTAGCGTGGCCTGAGCTCATCACAATGCTGCTCATTTCCTTACGCACCGGAGGAGAGGCCGAGAGGGGGGAGGTCCCACGTGTTGTGAGAACCTGCCACGCCCCTTTTGAGGCGAGATAAAACCCTGTAGATAACGATCTGCCACGTTGTCCACGAGAGAAATGTTTTCTCAATGTCTGAATCTATACCATGAAAATAACTGTGTTTGTTGAGTACTTTCAAGAAATGTTTTTAACATTTTTGCCCAGAGCTCACAGAGACCCATTCTCTCCACTCTCCTATGCACACACACACACACACACACACACACACACACACACACACACACACACACACACACACACTCATGCTGAGGGAGCATTGAGAAGAAGCGGCCTCCCAGGCAGTGTGAGTGTGTCAGTGAGTTTCATCAGAATACCCCAGACTCTCCATCCCTGTGAAGCAGCTCAAATAGCTGTTTGGAGTCACTCAGCTGTAGACACAGTAGTACCGCTAAGCTCTAACAAGCCTGTGCTAAGCGTGCCTGAGCTGCCTCGTAACACTTTATTTGTTTTCTTTACTATGTGATATCTTAAAATAAATCACGCTATTCCCTTTTCTTTATAACCCTGGTGATTTACTCACTGTGTGTGGTACTTCCTCCATTCAGATGCACGAATGAACACACGCATGCCAGTCCATGCACACACACACACACACACACATACATACACTGACCCCCCCCCCCCCCCCCCCTCTCCACACGCACGCACGCACACACACACACACACACACACACACACACACACACACACACGCATACATACCCCCCCACACACACGCACACACACACACACACACACACACACACACACACACACACACACAGAGCATTGCAAATAGATTTCTGTTTAAATTGGTCCCTTGGTGTTAAAGTGGGAAAAATGTTGGACTGAAAAAATTTATATAGATTTTTTATACATATATATTTATATGTATGCTCAGTGGGGAATGCGTTTAGTAGTTGTAAGAGGCACTCCTGTTGGAAACTGTGACTGGAGGGCTGAATCCAAAGCACCCTGTTGTTCAACACCACTCATGAAAATTCATTCACAAGTACCTGCGAGCAAGGGGTCAAACCTAACTCTGGAACACACTGCCAAAACATCTCGCACACATTAAAGTCATATCTGTCATAGGTGAGAGAGATAGGGCCCATTTGCTTTCAGTTATGCGTCATGCGTTATTCAAGCTCTGAGTTCTGGGGAAATAAAAGAAGCGGGGGGGAAAGAAAAATGTTTCTAAGGGTTTTGCCAAATGAGGATTCATAACAGTTGTTGCTCAGATGAATAACGGCATCGCTGGGGTTGTTATTTTACCCATTGCATGGTGTGTGTATGTGTGTGTTCCACCATATGTACCTTATTTGAATAATAATAATAATAAATGTTGTGTGTGTTTGTCTGTTTGTGTATGCATGCATGTGTGTGTATGCATCCGTGTCTGTGTGTGTGTGTGTGTGTGTGTGTGTGTGTGTGTGTGTGTGTGCCCACACGTGCATGTGCGTGTGTGTGTGTGCTCATGTACAAAATGTCGGCGCATGTTATGTCTGTGTTTGGTAATATATCCGTCTGTCCGCGTGACATGCGCTTCCATGTGTGCACGTCTGTTTTGGCATCCCTGGCCCTCCTCTCCTCTCCTCTCCTCCCCTCCTCCTCCCCCTCCATACCATGGGGCCAGCTGGGGGATCACAGGGCTAAAGAGATGAAAAGCCACCTCTCTACAGCTCGCCGGGGTGGTACTGATGGAACCTTTTAAGAGCAGCAGAATCGCTCCACTGAGTGGAAACATGGCCAACACTCAGGGCTGATGTCATCTCCCAGCTGTTAGCTCAATCAGGGCGCTGGGCTACCAGTACCACCCTACCACCACCACCACCACCACCTCCACCCAGTACATTCTTCCACTAGGAGTGTACGGAGTTGCGCTGTAATGTAAAGGGTCATTTATTTGTGGGCGTATTTCATTATTTTCATATTTTTATTATTCAATTATTATTCAATTATAATAATATTATTATTATTATTGTTAGTATTATTATGATTATTAAGATTATGATTATGATTATTATTATTATTATCATTATTAAAAAGTATTAAATGAAGTAGTTGTAATATCATATTTTTAACATAACCTTTAACGTAATTTATATATTTAGTAATTTACATGTTTGTTCTTGTAATTATCATGATTATTCCATCAACTTGAACATTTTCTCAGGATCCATGTCTTTATGATTAGCGCAGCGATCCTCCATGGGGGCCTGCCAGTTTAGAAAGGCATCACAGGCCTCCATCAGCGTGTGGTTAGGCCCAGCGATGACTCCCCTCCCTGCCTCGCTGTTCGTCTCTCACTGGTCCCTTGTGTTACCCACCATTCCTTCCCTTCTGCTCCTCCAGAGTGAGAGAGAGAGAGACATAGAGATGGAGAGCGAGAGGGAGAGCGAGAGAGAGGGTGAGCCATGTGGGAGCAGCTGTTGAGAGGCTGTTTAAGTGGCTTTTCCCGCCGCTGTTTAGGATCTGTCTGTCGGCGCATGTACCTAAGCATTTTTGTTTGATGACATTTACGTTGTGGTTTTCACGGTCCAGGCCCACTGATTGACACCCCCAGCCCCTCGCCCCTCCACACACACCCCACCCTCACCCATCTACCTCTCCCCTTCTACACACACACACACACACACACAGTACACGCGCACACACACATACACACCTTTTCCTATTGCCGCAGGCATACCATATTTCTCAACTCCACAGCTACAGTACATGGAATGTCGATTGTGCACTCTTTTTGAGTGTAATGCCACATGGGAATGTAGGAGTTGAGGAGAGGGAATGAGAGAGAATGAAAGAGCGAGAGAGAAGGAGAGAGCAAGAGAGAGAAAGAGGGAGGGAGAGAGAAAGGGAAAGAGAGTGTCCATGTCAGAGCAGTGGGTTTACTGTCTTGTGGTGTCAACAGCCATTTCAGCTTCTATCTCAGTGAGAAGGGCACCACATGGCCGGTGTGTGTGTGTGTGTTTGTGTGTGTGTGTGTGTGTGTGTGTGTAAACGACAAAGAGTTACTGGCTTCTGACAACAGGTGCTAGCGAGACCTCTGACTGGTTTTCAGTAGCATGTGTGTGTGTGTGTGTGTGCGTGCGTGTACAAGTGTCTGTCTGTCTGTGTGTGTGTCCATGAATACACATTGTGTGAATGTTTGTCATGTGTATTTTTGGGGGGGGGGGGGGGTATGTCTATGTGTTTGTGTGTGTATGTGTGTGTGTTTGGTTGTGTGTTTTTGTGTGTGTGTGTGTGTGTGTGTGTGTGTGAGTGTGTGCGTGTGCATGCACTTTCTGTATGTGTGTGTGTCTGTGTGTGCATGTGGGTGTGTGTGTGTGGGAGTGTGCATTTCAGAGGGTGAACGAGTACCGGTGGGGTTTCACCAGAGCAGAATTGCCAAACACCACAGTACCCTGTGTTTCTCTTCTTGCCCAGGGCAAGGCAAGGCGAGTTAGCATTCACAGAGACAAAGCACTAGAGGCCAACTAACTGAAATAAGGGAGGATCCGCGCGGTATGACAGCCACAGCACACTAGGCCTCAGTCAGGGTCAAGGCAGGCAGCCCAACGCAGGGACAGAAGGCCTGGGGAATAGGGATGAGTGGTGGTGGTGGGGGTGGGGGTGGTGGTGATGGGGGTGGTGGTGGTGGTGGTGGTGGTGGTGTTGGTGGTAGTGGTGGTGGTGGTGGTGGTGGTGGTGGTGGTGGTGGTGATGGTGGGGGTGGTGGTGGTGGGGGTGATGGTGGTGGTGTTTGACGTTAAGCAACACAACATCGTTTTAGTTTGTGGATTTTGGATTGGTACTAGCATGTGTGGTTTTTTTGCGTGGCGCTCTGCAGTGTCTTGCCGTAAATAACAGATAACAAGAGGCACGGAAAGAGAGAGAAGATAGACGAGGAACTGAGAAGAGATGATGAACGAGATAGATGTAGATATGGGATTAAAAGAGAGAGAGAATCCAATCACACATGAAGGGTAACAAAGGTTAACAAAGCAGCCTTTATTCACTTACACCGCAATTATGGCAAAATTCTCTTCCGTGTTATTAAATGCAGTGTCTCTCTGTTGAAACCAATATTTGGTTTCAACTGAATAACCCCGCCACACACACACACACACACACACACACACACACACACACACACACACACACGAGAAGATTATTATTTTAAAGTGTATTTAATTTAACAAACTATTTGTTTTTATCAAAACCTTTTGTTTCTTCAAACCATCTGAAAATCAAAACAGGATTGATTGAGTGCAAGAATAGTGCGTGTGTGTGTGTGTGTGTGTGTGTGTGTGTGTTTCTGTGTGTGTGTTTCTGTGTGTTTCTGTGTGTGTGTGTGTTTGTGTGTGGGTGTGTGTGGGTGCGTGCGTGCACTCGTGTGTATGTGCGTGCATGTGTGCGTGTGTGTGTGTGCGCGTGCATGTGTTTGTGTTTCGCTGCTTGTATGGACCCATGTGATTCCGCAGCAGGTACAAAGGCAGCTCCTTGGTGCAGGAAATAGATCTTATTAAAGTAAATACATATACACATTCCTGATGCATAATTTATAACCACATTACAGGCAAGAACGGGAGAATAAACTTCACACACTCCTTCAATTCAGCGTTTTTTCAAAGCTTACGTTAGACATGCCAAACTGTATGCTAAAATAAGTGAATATCTAGTTTGTATTTCATAAAAAATAATTTACACTGAACTGATGAAGTCGCTATGATATTGTAATATTCTGGCAAGGCAATGGTACATTAATGTTGTTACTATGGGTGATGTATTTCAATATTATGTAGGCTATTCTACATAATACAATACCAAATGTGTGATAGCAGTTTTATATTGAAGTCCCGTCCTGACCATTAATAATGTGTTTCAATGTGTTTCAATAAAGCCTTGGACACCTTGATATAAATGCACAGAGGTGGGCAAAGGTTGGCCGAAATATTTCACGTGTTTTCTCGCTGTGTCAGACAAAGGGTTAATGGGCCAAAACAACCTAATTAAAAAAGTAAACAGTTTGTGGTTCCCATCATTAGGGAGTGGGCCAAGCAGCCCGGAATATTGCACATTCCTGACTAAAGCGGGCCATCTGGTTCCTAGCTGCACAGAACGGGTCTTTCATATTGAGTGTTTATTGTGTTGCGTGATTGATGCCGTTAATATCGGCCTTTCAGAATGACAGATTAGCATCACCTCCTAATCAGCGCTATTAGGAGATAAATATATTTGATTTAATCATGACCGCCATTTCTTTAGCCATAATAACATTTACAAATGTAAGTGATTAAGTAATTAGCTTACATCTCTGAAGATTACGATCCCTAAGACTTCAGTGCGTCTGGTGCCTCAAAATGACCCGTCGTACTTTCAGATTTACCCTCTCCTCTCTCTGTTCTGTTAAATGACGTTTTCCTCTGCTTGACCAAACCAAAGACCCTCATTTACCTTCAAGGTCTCTCTCTCTCTCTCTCTCTCTCTCTCTCTCTCTCTCTCTCTCTCTCTCTCTCTCTCTCTCTCTCTCTCTCTCTCTCTCTCTCTCTCTCTCTCTCTCTCTCTCTCAATCTCAAGGAGGCCATTTTCTGAGTGGACTTGCTGCTCACAAGGGAAACAAATACCCTGCATTTAATTCAATTGAAAAATGATGTGCATGTGATAAAACAGAGAGAGAGAGGCTGTGGCCTGGAATATCTAAAGAGCTATCAAGGATTCCTTTGTTGCACAGTGAACACTCGCCCTTGGGCTACCGCTGTTTTCAACATGCTAACGCCATGCTGCTTTTATTTACAAAGTAATTTGTTGGTTAGTGTTAATTTCCTAAATGTAACATAAAAGCAATGCAGTCCAGTGACCGAGAAACAAAATTAAAGGGGAAAATCATAAAAACAGCAGAAATGAGTCAAATTGCTTCCATGTGTGTGTGTGGCTGCCAGAGCCAGAGGAAGGGGAGAGCTGCCTAACTGCCCCTGACCCTCAGAGACTAGGCCAATTCAGTTTGAAAGGTCCAACTCTCTAATGAAGCCCTAATTTATATTGCCACTCCATTGGCTTCAAAGCAGTTCAGGTTGCCAAACATAATTTCACTTGGAGGTATTTTCAGGTGCACTGCAAATAGTTCATAAATAATTTCCCCATTAGGACAAGAGTTATGCATGCTTTGTGTGAATGTTTCGTCTGTTAGGTCCTCGCCACACAGCTCCCCGCGTTCCCACACCCCCCGCACACCCCCACCTCCCGTCCCAACGACCACAACCACCACCCTCCCTCCCTTCCTCCCCCTGTGCCACCAGTCTCTCACCCCCAGCCCTCCTAACCTTATAGTCCTCCAGGAGATTTAAGGAGTCAAATGCCACTTAGAGGCTGCGTGAGACGGTTGGAGAGGGAGGGAGGGAGGCTTGGAGGGAATGGGGAGGGGGGGACAGGGGGACAACGGCCGAACCATGTAACTCCCTCACTGTTGCTGAGGTAACGCAGAACCCCCCCCCCCCCCCCCCCCCCCCCCCCCCCCCCCACCCCCACAGCAAGGGAGACACGGCTCTGCCATTACAGGATTAGAGAATTACAATAAATCCAACTCTGAGGGAGCACGAACACCGATAGCTCATTGGCGGGCAGCGTGCTGCTGCTCTCGATGGGCTCCCTGCTGTGCGGGATGCAGTTGCCAGCGGGGCCACAGGGCCGCTACGTACGTAAGAGCACGGGGAGGGTGGGGGAGCGTGCAACAGCAACGTCTCCGTTTCATTGACCTTTCCATTTTCCCCTGCAAATTGGGCCTAATCCTGTGAGCCTTACAACTGATATATTTTTATGGGTTTTAACTATTGGGCCATTGAACAGTCCCAATATATAAAAGGGCTTGGTAGGGAACCTGTTTTGGTTGGATGCTGCCCGTTGGGATGTTATTTAATTAATGTTAAAAAACGAAAGCGTAAAATGTGTCGCTTGTAAAACATGCAATCAAATCGGCCTGGAGTCCCCGCATTCACTGGGATACAGACGTTGTGTCGAACGCATAACATAATGCACAATGAAAGCCATCCAGAATCGAGCAATCACACGCCTAATTCAAAACAAACTAAGAATAAAAAAGGATCGGTGCCGTCAAAGCACACGTGTTTCACATTTCCAGACCTTCTCAAAGAGGTACCGACAAAGTCTTGTGGGGCCGCGGTCTGACTTAGCAAGCCATTAAATGACTTTCTGCTTTTGTCCCTCGCTCCATAAGGAACTTCATAAAAGCTATGGACCTTTTGATAGGTAATAACACACAGGAAGCCGAGCAGGCCAGATGAGCTGGCGAGCTCTGGATTCCAGCCGACGCCAAGCGTAAATCTTACTGACAGCCACACCAGGCTGAGTGCCCATTAGCCAGTTCCCTCCCCAACCATTTCTGGTACTTTCTCCGCTTAGAATATTTTTATGGGTGTAGAATTACATGGTTGGTGGAGAAATGTGACTATTTTGTGTGTGTCGGTATTTGTCAATAAATCGCACCGGAATAATTGTACACATGTAACATGGTTAATATAAAAACAGGTCATAAATCACCACTCAGACCAATGCAAACTAATTATTCTCTCTCGCCCACTCTCTTTTTTTCTTTCTCTCTCTCTCTTCCTCTCTCTCTATCCATTCACTCTCTCTCTACCTTCCTCCCTCTTTCCCTCTTTCTCCCCCTCTCTCTCTCTCACTCTCTCTCTCGCTCTCACTGTCTCACCAAACAAATTGTATTATATAACCAGTTTGCAGGTGCAAATCAATACATGCCTGTGAACTAGTTGCAAATTTGCTTTATATGAAATAAGAATATAATAATATTAACATTAAATTGAGGTTATTATATAATTTAATAATATCCAGTATATTATTATATGATATAATAATACAGGAGGTGGTTAGATTGTACAACATTTACCAAAGTAGACCCGTGGTTGTCACTTGAAGGTTTTTCCAGGGGCAAAGCTACCCTTATAATGTATGGATTGTGACCATAAAAACCTAATAACATCCCACCCTTTATCACCACAAGCGAATAGAGATAATCTGATCTCTATCTCAGTGTTTGTCAATCTGTGGTACGTGAAGGTACTGCAGGTGATACGTGGGATTTTATTCTTGAAATAGACACATTTACAATAATGGAAAAAAATTATATTGGTAATTGAAAATAAATATATTATAAGTAAATAAGTAAAGTCAGTAAATATAGTAATATGGTTATTATTTAAAACATAGAGTCACTTTCTGCATTCCATAATATGTTTCCATTGTAATGTTTTCCATTGATGCTTTGTTTTAATGTGTGTTTGCTAAATAAAGGCACTAGTAGCATAAGGAGCTTTGCTGACTTTTTCTTTCCACTGTTTCTGGCCAATGGCCATGGCCTTCTTGCAGTAATAATTGTGTATAAAGGGGGCGCTGGCACTCTTTGCCAGCCACTCCATGTGTAATTATTTTATTTTTACTGTTTGCATATGAGGTGACCCGCAAAAGGTCTTGATGGCAATTTAGTGGTACACCTAAAGTCAAAGGTTGGGAACCACTGCTCCATCTCATTCGTTATGTCCGTTTCTAATTAAGCAAACTATTTCCTGAGAACAGCAGAGCACCCTGACAGAAATTCCATGACAACAAACGTGTTACTAAAATGGATTGTGAGGCTGTTTTCTATACAAGCAAATTGGAACAGGTCTGAAAGTCAAGAGAAAATAACGATTTGGTAACAGTGTGAGAAATAACTGAAGGAGTATAGTGCACAGAAGGCCATTGTTCTCCAGCCCTCTGACTGGACTCTTGTGTTTATATCTGTCAGTCTGCCTCTTGGACTGAGATCAATAACACACAAGAGGGATGTGTCTCATGATCTTCCACTACAGACTCCCTAATTCAGCTACACACACAAACCCTCATTAATGACCTGTTATTGGAGAGAAAGAGAGCCCTGGTATCTGTTAAACACACACACGCACACACACACACACACACACACACACCACACACACACACAAAATAACATACTCACTCAAACACGCACACACACACAAACATACTCACACACACTACACGCACACACGTGCGCACACACACGCACGCACGCCCGCACAAATGCATGCACACACACACAGGTCCACATAATGACATAATGAAGTCTTTCAACACACAATCATGTCGGTCAGACCTGCTGGGCTCAGAACCTGGTCTGGTTCACCTGAGCCAGGCTTCACAGGGAGCCAGCCCGGGGTTTCATTTGTTCTACAGGGTTTCTGTTGTGAACATGCACCTCCTCCAGCACTGAAATAACAATCACCTGCTTCACACACACACACACACACACTTTTATTACATTTATTATTCAAAATATTTGAAAACCTTTTTTTTGTTTGAAAGATAATGGCATGTGTGTGTGTGTGTGTGTGTGTGTGTGTGTGTTTGCCTGTGTATGTGTGTGTGAGTGTGTGTGTGTATGTGTGTGAGCGTGTGGGGGGGGGGGTTGTGTGTGTACGTGTGTGTGAGTGTGTGCATGTATCTGTGTGTGTGTGTGTGTGTGTGCATGTTTGTGTGTGTGTGTGTGTGTGTGTGCATGTGTGTGTGTGTGTGTGTGTGTGTGTGTGTGTATGTGTTTTGTGTATATGTTTGTGTCCAGACTGACCTGACCCTCCAGCCAATTCCATGGACTCCCGACAGGAAGTGAGGTCATCAGAGGGTCACTGGAGGTAAAGGGGGGCATGCTGAGAGACAGATAATACAGCTCTACAAGTTATCACAGCAGAGGCCAAGTAAAACAAAATAGGTTTATTGTTACATGAAGAGTAGGCTCACAAATCAGACTTTAGATTTTCTTTTGCTTCATATTTGTTTCCACCAATCGTGTTGCTGGAGGTGGGGATCTATGAGCGCGTAATTGGCTATTGACAGCGTACACAAACTCGGCCTGCAATGGTGTCTGTAAAGGTTTCAAATCAACACTGTGTAATTGGCCAGCGTGGAAATACATTTATTGAAAGCTTCATCCACTCCCGCAAATTAGTTTTCTTCGGTAGAATATCTCTGTAACGAAACAGCAAACAAGGCAGTTGTTGGTTTCCGGCCCAGGCTTGTGCTGGCTCCCCCCAAAAGTTCTGCTAGAACATAGTAATACTGCTGGGTCCGAGATCACACGAGGAGCATTGTCTTTGCAATAATTAGGTTCACATTCACAATCGGCACTGATTCCAAAACTCATCGTACATTTTTTAAGAACACCCAGACCTCCGTAATAAGAGCGTTTGTTAGTGTTTTTAATGAAAACTTTAAGTTAAAAGCTTAGCCCCCCTCCCCTCTCTCTTTGTGAAAGACCGTCCCTTCCCCGAGTGCAGGCGGCCATTTAACGCTCCGGACATAATTAATCGGAAGAAGATCAGTGGGACACTGATCCACATCAAACGCAGCCCGCTGCCAAATATCTCCTTCAGATTCTCCACTAACACTTTCTAATCATAAATAATCACGCACAGCAAATGACATACAATTAGATTAGCCTCCGATGTCCTGGTATTTTTTAAAGGGGGGGGGGGTCTCTCTCTCTCTCTCTCTCACTCTCTGTCGCTCTCTCTCTCTCTCCCTCCCGCTCTCGCTGTAACTATTCAAGCCAAGGCATAATTGCTCCATGGCTTTGATACCAGTGGGAAGCCAGCGGTTTAACTGGCCCTAATAGGGGGATTTTTCAAGGGAGCCCCGACTGAACAATTGCAGTGCGATGCCATTTGGGCCGGGAGAGCAGCCGATTGGAACCATCTATGGACAGTGTGTGGAGATTAGACGGCTTCTTGTTTTGATTTCTATTGCTCTGTTTTTGAAGTTATCCTCCCATCTGCAACATAATGATGTCTGTGTAGTTTGGCGCTGCAGTCTTTCCGTCAGCAGGCAGAATTATTAAGGGGTTGTTTATCAGGGTGATGGGCCTGGTGAACGAGAACAGCTGTTTAGATGCCTTCTGAAGCTCACCGTAGCGCGCTGCACAGATTACTTTGATAATGTCATTTTGGGGAGATCCGAGGCATGTTCCTTCCTCTACTTGTAGTTTTTAATGCAGCAACGTGAAAAGCTATGCATGAAATGAATGGATGAATACAGGAATGACTTGCCTATTGTCTACTCTCAACACTGCATGCCACACATACACAGAGACACACACACCCACACACACAAACACACGCGCACACACAATTCAGTCTGGATGCATACAGAAGCATGCATGCAAACACGTGTGCACACATATGCACACACATGAACGCAGGAACACACACACTCACACATATACCTACGCACGCAGGCATACACACACATACACACTCCTAGAGAATGTAAACGCACACTGGTACTGTGTGTGTGCAGAAGGTCTGCACCTCTCAGCTTCAGAACCGTCGTGTGCCTGCTCACCACTTCCAGGAGTCTGCAGCCATCTATCACGGATGACAGTGTTGCCGCATGAAATTAGACTTAAGTTCTACCACATTTCCATCATTAGTGATGGCACATGCAAGGCTGGTGAATACACATGGAGGAAAAAGTACCCTACATAGTTATAGGAATGTTAGAAAAACTCAATTTAAAGACTGGAAAATATGCTCTTTTTCGCCTCTTGACTTTAATCTATTTATTATTCCAAGATTTAAAATGACAGCAGGTCATTTTTCACCTAAAAGTTGAGCGGCACCTCGAAAACCTCTCCCTGTCGGATGTTTAGCGTTTGTAATTAGACCAATAAAAAGGTCGTGGTTCTGTTGAAGGGAGTGCAGCCGCCTGGAAGTACCTTCCAGTGCCCCTGTTCGCTTTTCCCAGGCCAGAGGAAAAGCCAGGCATTACATGGTACATTTTATTTTTCCATTCGAGAAAGTCTTCCACCTTTCAACAGGGTGGGGGAGAGGGGAGGGTGGGGCGGGGGTGGAGACTGAACTGTATGGGGCGCAGGGTACTGTCATTGGGGGATGCCACCCCCACACCCCCACTCCCCCACCCCTTACGCACACACACACACACACACACACACACACACACACACACACACACACACACACACACACACACACACATACACACACACACACACACATACACACACCAGGGAAAAGTCTCTACAGCACCATGTGACCAGATCCAATCAGTAATAATCGGAGTGATTTAAGTGGGTTAGCAAGGAGAGTAAGGGGTGTGTGTGTGGGGGGGGGGCTCAGGGTGGTGGTGGTGGTGGTGGGAGAGATGTTCTGGTCGGTCACAGACTCAAGGAATCACTCGATTGAGAGACGTTCCTTCGCCTAACCCCCCCCCCCACCCCTCCCACCATCTTTGTTTCTTCCTTTGCCAACTGAGATTACTGCATGAGGAGTTTTCTCTTTTACCCCACCACCACCACCCCGCCCCATTCCACCACCACCCCCCATTGAAAGAAATTGCATTGACCCCCCCCCACCCCACCCAACCCCCCCCCCCCCCCCCCCCCCCCCCACCCTCTCTATCTATTGCTTCCATGTGTGGGCAGTTATCTCTTACAAATGGAAATGAGACCCGCAATTGCAACAAATGGGGCCATGCCACTGAATGCAGATGTTGCACCGCGCTCTTTGCCCAGAGTGCACATGCCCGATCGAATTAACTCTAACCCCTCCGCCAACAGAACAGACATCTCTTTTACAAACGCTCTGCGCGGCCCAATTTGTTTGGGAGCCCAGGCCCCTGACGAGCCACTGCACGTCCGCACATGGGGAATGATGTTATGATGGTATGAAGCACCTGGATGATGGCTACATACTGTTACCCCCACCCCCACCTGCCCCCAGTCGCCCGCCCGCCCGCCCGCCCCCCTGTGCTGTGCATCAGGGGCCCCACCACCTTCATACTGGGGTCCGGGCCTTTGTTCTGTTGGGGTCCTCTGATCGCCGTCTCTCTCTGTCTCTCTCTCTATGTCTCTCTCTCTCTCTCTCTCTCTCTCTCTCTCTCTCAATTAATTTAATTCAATTCAATTCAAAACAGCTTTATTGGCATGGAAAATAGTCATTGACCTTACCAAAGCAGTTGAAAAGTTCAACAAAAGAAAAAAGTGCTATAAAAAGGTAAAAACCTCAGTCTCTCTCTCTCTTCTCTCTCTCTCTTTCCCTCTCTCTCCCTCTCGCTCCTTCTCTCTCTCTCTTTCTCCCTCTCTTTATAGGTCTCCTCTATGTCTCTCTGTCTGGCGAGCTGTGGTGGGCTGTTTGACAGGGAACACCCGTTTGGAGTGAGACTCAGAGGGGCTTTGGGGAGGATGAAAGAGGAACAGAGTGAGGGGAGAGGGGACGCCATGATGTGAAAGGCTAACAGGTGTTTCCTCCGCGTGTGGATGCTGGGAACGACAGAGGCAACGATCATATATTATATTTTATATCTCCCTCTCACTGTCCATATCTCTCTCTTTCTCTCTCTCTCTCTTTCTCTCTCTCTCTTACGGTCTCTATAAATTGCTGTCTGCTTCTCTCTGTCCCACCTCCTCTCCTCTCTCTCTCTCTCTCTCTTTCTCTCTCTCTTTCCCCCTCTCTTCTTTCTTTCTGTCTGTCTCTCTCTCTCCCCCATCTCTCTCTTTCTCTCTATCTCTCCATCTCTCTCTGTCTCTTTCTCTCTCTCCATCTCTCTTTCTCTCTCCATCTCTCTCCTCTCTCTCCTCTCTCTCTTTCTTTCTCTCATGTGGATAATGAGGAAAGCCATATAAAAGTGGCCCCGCTGATAATTCTCCAAATTGTTTAAATGTCGCAGAGGCCTGCAGTGTTAATATGCTTCCATTCAGACCAGGCAGAGGTCAGCCGAGTCAAAGCTTAGCCTCAGCCATGCAGAGAAAAAAATAATACACAATTTTGAGCCGACTGATCCATATAACGCCCTTCAGGGGAGCTCTGTAATGACCAGCTTGTCTTCTCACATTTACTTTCACATACATATGCATTAGCTGGATATTTTCCCGCTTGTTGTTGTTTTTGTAATTTTTTAACTTGTTTCTTTGCACATTCTTCATTTTGCATCATGTCTTGTATGTTATGTATAGCACTACTAAAATCATTGGGTAAAAATCATGAGACTATCAGTAGTAAAATCTGTAATTATTTCTTAAATGTTAGCCTGCTACTTAGCCCCATCTGCTCTCCTCCAGGGAGGCTGATTATGGTTCCTCAAACCCGGAACCTCATCCATCTCTACGGGAAACCAGACAGCAAACGTCTCTGCTGTTCCTCCACCAGTGACTGTCTCTGTCTCTCCCTCTTTTCCTCTCTCTCTCTTTTTCTCTCTCCCTCTCTCTCTCTCTTCCTCTCTCCCTCCTTCTACCGCTCTCTCTCTTCCTCTCTCCCTCCTTCTTCCCCTCTCTCTCTCCATCTCTCTCTGTCTCTCCCTCTTTTCCTCTCTTTTATTTTCTTTTCCTCTCTCTCTCCCTCTCTCTTTCTCTCTCCCTCCTTCTACCTCTAATTCTCTCTCTCTCTCCCTCTCTCTCCCTCTCTCTCTCTCTAAGCTGTCCGGCTTAATGCAAACCCCTGAAAGAGAAAAAAGAAAATAATAGGAGACACACATGCAGACCGTGGGCATGGTGGAAGGTACAGGTGCTAACCCACTCGGTGAGAGTGTTCCTGGTCATGGTTAATGAGGAGCAGGTGACTGGCTGTTGTTGCTTTAATCAAGTGGAGAGAGAGGCTCTGTGCTGCTCAGACCTGCAGCTCGTTGAAAGGCCCAGACGCTACATGTGGGCTTCATTACGTGGGTTGGGTATGTGTGTGTGTGTGGGTGTGCTTGTGTACGTGCATGTGTGTGTGTGTGTGTGTGTGTGTGTGTGTGTGTGTGTGTGTGTGTGTGTGTTTGTGTGTGTGAGGGGGGAATCAGTCAGGAACAATTGTTTTCCCTCTGTAGCTGAGGTGGAATGACTCTCTCTCTCTCTCTCTCTCCCTTTTCTCTCCTCACCGTCCATTCCTTTTTAATACACATGTAAGCACACACACACACACAGATACACACACACACACACACACACACACACACACACACACACACACATACACACACACACAAAAAAGCACACACACACAGGGCAATGATGGATCTCAACTTGTCAGTTCAGACAAAAGTTTCACAGGTTCTCAATATTTTCCCCATACGCCAGAAACTTTCTTGAGCACAGTATGGTAACGGATATCCCATACTTTTCTTGACAACATAAAAGCTACCTTTTTATTTTCCCCCATGAAAGTCTAATTGAGTACACTTTAAATATAAAATACTAAATAATGATCACGACATCGAAAACACTTTTGTATTTGGTTGGCAATCAGGTAGGGTATTTATTATATTTAGATTCAAAATGTGATATAAATGTACAGTGTTGGCAGTGATTTTGTTACAGGCATGTCCGTAGAGCAGGAGAGAGGTTGAGATAGTTTGCAGGGATTAACCCCGTTTATGTTGGAGTTATGAGGGTTACATGTTTTGTGTCCTAAATTTGTAAGAAATAAATTAGTTGTGATGGAGTTCACCATGTCTTCACACTGACCACAACTTGACAGATTGCACAAGCTGTATTTTCCCTCCAATGAATCAAGCCTGGAGTTACTAAAGAGGGATAAATTATTATATTGGACGGCCATAAAGAGGGGCTTTCTGATGGGAAATGATTATGCTGTAGAGCCATAAAGAGCTGTTTTTTGATTTGTAAATCACCAGGGAGGTATAAAAACACAGTCACACAAATTACCGCAGCCATTCAGACAAATGAGAGAAATTACTTCAGGTTATTTCTGACAGGAATATATGAGTGGAGTCTAGCACACGCAGCCCTCCCAGTTCATTTCCACTTTACACAGAGCGATTCTGAAGAAATACGACGTCGGGGGAGTGCTGTGAAACTGAGAAGCTTTGTGTGTAAAACGTGAACATCTGAATTTGATTAATAACCACAATGAATCTGTCACACGGATACGAAACAGCTACCTTTTTGTTTGACGAATCACCTTTTTTTTCCCAAATTAGTTTGTGAATTTATTAGCTTTTTATTATTTGGTGTTTCAAATTTAATATATGTCTGTATACATATTTAAGTTATAATCCCCTTATTGTTCTTTTTTTTTGTGGTCAAAACGGATGTTAATACTTTTTGTTGCTGAATATAGGATGTTTTTTGTTGTTTTTTGTTTTTTAGGCAAATATCACCAATCTATCTGCAACCACTTGAATAATTCCATCTCCCTCTAGAGCTGTCACCAAAAGATGGTCACCAAAACAGAATACCTGTTTTCCATCACAAACACATACTTCCAAACATGTGCATACAGCAGCTCTCATTTTATTTGTTTATATCTATCAGTAATCACCAGTGGGAGGTAACAAGCAGTGCTGGCTTCCTGAGCACACTCAGAACTTGAACACTCAGAACTTTCAAGAAGAAGAAAAAACTCCAGCAGTTGAACTTTCTAAAGTCAATTCTAAAGAAAGTCTGTGTGTGTGTGTGTGTGTGTGTGTGTCGGTGTGCGTGTGTGGGTGTGCATGTAAGCGTGTCTGTGTCTGTGTGTGTGGTGTGTGTGTGTGTGTGCATGCATGTGTACGAGTGCGTGTGTGTGAGTGTATGTGTGCGTGTGTGTGTGCAGCACGCGTGCATGTATGTGCGAGTGTGTGTGTGTGTGTGTGTGTGTGTGTGCGCGCGCGTGCAGGCCCATGCCCATGCCTATGCTCGTGCGTTTATCGGTGCATAAACTCCAACCGAAACATTAAATTCAACCGCTCCACCCCCTCCTCCCGCGCCTCAGCTCAACTTGGCGTGAACTTGGGGAAGGTCATCCCTGAGCAGAGCGGAAGGGCCTGCTTCTGCATACGGGCGTCTGGGGGGGGGGGGGGGGGGGGGGGGGGGGGACTGAGGCACGACAAGGAGGCTTAGCTTGTCACAGGGCTGACAGGCTCCTGTCAGCTCCCATTATGGACCGCCGCATCTGAGGTGTCAGCCGGCATGCCTCGGCGCGCTAACTCCCCTCTCATATGAAAGCCGGGTGACAGAAGAAGTTGGTATCATAACCACGGGGTCCGTGCCCCCCCCCCCCCTCCACCCCCCTATACACCCTCACCCACACTCACCCGCCCGCCCTACGTCAAACCCACCCCCCCCCCCCCACCCCCACCCCCACCCCACTACTCCACCGCTATGACTGGGAAAAAATAGTTTTTTTTTCTTCACTTTTTTCTTCGACTCTGAGGTCTGATGGACTGCCGGTAGTTGGGTCGTTGGGTGGGGTGGGGGGGTGGGGGGGGGGCTGGAGAGGGAGAGGGGGTGATGGGGTGGCGGGTGCAGGTTGGGGGGTGATGGGGTGGGGGGGCTGTTAAGTAGTTTTAAGAGACAACCTGCACCTGTAGCAGCACTCCGACCCCAGGTAAAAAAGAAAAAGAAAAAAGGGGGCAGGCGTGGGAGTGTGAAGAGAACTTCTCTTCAACCTTCAACCTTTGACCCTACGCAGTGTTTCAAAGTGTAAAATGGGAGGAGGGGGAGGACGGGGGGAAGATATGGCTTCACTCATGATGAAGGGAGCGACAGAGTGAGAAAATGGTGTGAAAACAAGCGGTTAAATGGACGCCTGTACCATCGCTTCTCAATAGTAACCCGATATCTGGGTGATTTTTCTTGGCAGGGGGTTTAAAACACGTGTTAAATTACTGTGATGGGTTAACGGTTTATGGTGATTTATACATTGAACTTGGGGCTAAGGGAGAGCTGGATGTGTCTTAATTGCTATTTCATTGGTAATGTCGTACAAAGCTCAGTCTCTGACAGAGATGCAGGTATGCAGGCAGAGTATGCAGACACGTACCCATGTGCAGCTGTAGTTTAATCCAATAGAGAGAGAGAGAGATGCATTATAGATGTTCTCATTGCAGTCTTATTCAACTTGAAATGTTTAAATGTAGCTTTGTATCCAAGCCCTTAAACTGCAAGTGTACCCTTGTTAAACAGGAGGACTTGCGCCTGCGAGTAAAGAAAAAGTGCAAAGGCCATTGTCAAAACGCTCTCAAAACCTATGTCACACTCACCTGAACGGCAGCCAATAGAAAACGTCCACTTTGGAAAAGCATTTTTAGGCGGAAGTAACAGACTTCATGTATTTTACAGAGAATTTTCCCAAAAAGAACACCGAATGTTCACCACCACTTTGTGAGACCCAAACTGAACCATTTTCAACTGAAACAAGTGATTTGTGGTTTACTTACCTTCAGTGTGCAAAATTGGTGTGGGAAAACTGGCGCTCCAGTGTTATGCAGAAGAGTAACACAGTCTCAATAGCAGTGGTGATTCCTTGGCTTGGATTTATGTGAGCTTAGCGCAAATTACTTTTTTTAAGGTTTTTCCAGAGACCCCTGACATGTTTGCTGTTGAGGCACAGCAGGTGTCAATCAAGGGGTCTCGGACCCCCCTAGACCCCTGTATTTCGCACCCTGCTTTCCCTTTAAGGAAGAATCTTGTGGGTGTAGCATCGTACCTGACTGCATGTGTAGGAATCTTCACCCTAAGTGTGTGTAAGTAATGTAATATCTTACACTGTTGAATTCTCCAGAAAAGGAACTTACCACGGGGGGGGGGGGGGGGGGGGGGGGGGGGGGGGGGGGGGGGGGGGGGGGGGGGGGGGGGGGGGGGGGGGGGGGGGGGGGGGGGGGGGATCTGTTTGATCGTCTGAGCAGGTTCACTTCCTGTGAGTACAACCATATTTCCTGTATGGTTTCTACTCCGTCAGTCCAATCATGCAGAGTGCCTGGATGCAGTTTGTGAGTGTGTGTGTGTGTGTGTGTGTGTGTGCCTGCTTGTGTGTGCGTGCATGTGTGTGCATTTGTACATACATGTATATGCCTACAAATGTATGTGTGTGGGTGTGTGAGTGAGTGAGTTTGTGTGTGCATGTTTAATGTGCGTGTGTGTGTGTTGGTCTTTAGTATGTGTATGAGTGTGTGTGTGTGTGTGTGTGTGTGTGTTTAGTATGTGACTGTGTTCAGTATGTGAGTCAGTTTAGTATGCCAGTGTGTGTATGTGTGTGTGTTAAGTACGTGAGTGTGTTTAGTATGTGTGTGTGTGTGTATGTGTGTGTGTTAAGTACGTGAGTGTGTTTAGTATGTGTGTGTGTGTGTGTGTGTGTGTGTGTGTGTGTGTGTGCAGGTTAACCATAAAGCTGCCTTGACTTCCCTAGTGATTAATACACCCATCACTTTCTAAATGCTGCCGGCCTGTCCCCCTGCCCAGCTCCACACACCAGGTCAATGTTTGCCTTCCCAAAAGAGCTCCCTTCTTTCCACTGCAAGGGTCATGGGCAGGGGGGGGGGGGGGGGGTGAGTTTAATTGATAATTAGTCTGTGGACATTTTGAGAGGAGAGCGGGAGAGAGGAGTGGAAGAAAAGGATTGGCCTCATTAGCTGTAATTGTCTAATTGCCTTTCAGCTTAATAGAGTGTAATTTTTGCTTGGTGGATTATCCAAATATCATAAATACTGCTTCTTTGTTATTTGTGTACCTTGCCCGCTGCGAAGGGTTGGGTGTAAAAAAACAAAAATGGAATTGGACATGGTGAGTAGGGGTGTTGACAGGTGTAGGGGAAGGTGGAGAAGGAGGAGGAGGTGGAGGAGGGGGGTGTTCAGGGAATAGAGTGACATGCTGGGCTGAATGGAGAAGCTGACATCTGTCCATTAATGAGCCGCGTGTTGTGATAGGTGTTGGTTGAGCTGAGAAACCTGCGACCCAGGAACGGGGAACGATGGGACCGGTAGCATGACGCGGGCCTGCACACTGTTGTGTGTGTAAACTCTCATGTCTGCGTGTGAACATGCTTTCAGTGTACGCTTATGTGTGTGTGTGTGTGTGTGTGTGTTTGTGTGTTTCTTGGTTGGCTTTCACAAAAGCCAACAGGCCAATTTAATCACCTCATGTAAGGCCGTGCTTCCTGAGTATCAGATACCAAAAAAAAAACATAATCTCTGTATGCTCCCCCCTCCCCCCAAGAAGAAAAGGTCTTGTAAGTGAGCAGTCCCTTTCACCACTAGCCCCCCCCCCCCCCCCCCCCCCCCCCCCCCCCCTTTCCACCACTTCAGCCCCCCCCCCCCCCCCCACACACACACACACACACACACACACATACACACCTCCTCAGCAGAAAACACACTTATCTACACTGAGGCCACCTGCCAACGTTGGCCTGGCCTTTGTTTGGATGTCTATATAAGCCTGGGATTCTATTACCCCTTCCCCCCCCCCCAGGGAGAGTACTGTCTGCCCCCGCTAAGCTGGCCTCTAGTGGGCCTGCTAAGAATGACCAGGGAAACAGGTCCCTCTACACGGCTAGCTCGATGACAGCAGTGTACGTAGCCCTTTTAGGATATGTATAGTGCTAGCGCAGTTAGCACCATACAGGTGTCAATGTATGTATATCGCTTTTTTTAAAGTGCTATTGCATAGTTAGCAGCGTAGAAGACCAGGTCCAGATGTGTCTCAGCTGTGAGGGGAGAAGAAAAGTGACTGCTGGTAATTCCGTTGGACTTACAGCAGTATCACGTTAGTCAAGCTACAGGGATGATAATAATAATGAGCAATAATAAACAATCATGGATTACATTATAAAGAACGCATTTCAGGACCCCATTAGTGCTCGGTGGTTTGTGCGTCTCATGTGTGCGATGTCATAGTCAACTCTGTTTACACAGTTGCCAGAGTGCGGAGTGATAAAGAACAATGTTGAGACGCGGTCCCTCACTTCACTCAGAGCCGTCTTCCTCCAGGCATGCCGTGTAGCGAAGCGGATACGTAACGGAGACACGCACTCACACACACTCACAGACACACACACACACACACACACACACACAGAGCTCAGATGACTGGGAGATACATAGAACGTGTGGCGTGGTCTCTCCCACACACAAAAACACATTGGATTGTGTCAGAAACTATTTCGGAGCAAATTTCCTCAAATCAATAGGGAATCATTCAATCATTATGGATTCAGTGACGCTCCGTCTGCACATCTGTCCGTCCGTAGGGCTATGTCTGTATCAAGGAAGACAGTCATTCCTGTGAGCCCCAAACGAGGTAGAACGGGTGCAGCTCTGCAGGGCTGCAGATGATTTCATCACAGGATCATCCATTAGGGCTGTCAGCTGGAATGTTGCAGCAAAGTGAGCAGCATGAATCTGTCTGGAACTAGAGGAGAGAACACCAGACAGCGTTATCAGTGAAAGTGGAAAGTGGTCAAATGTGAAAACAATATTTTGTGTGCACGTATTTTCTAAGGGCAACAACCAAAAAATATACAATAATTGTTACTTATAAAATTAAAATGGTCTATTTTCTTTTATTACAATATTTATTTCAATGGTGAGTACATGTGAACACTATGTGAAATATTTCTTCACATTATCACGACATAAGGATAATGCGATCAGTGCCCAGTGTTGCAGATATAAATCAAAACTTAAAACTTAAAACTGGTCATCAACTTAAATTTGTTGTTGTTTATTATTAACTTTGGGTGGTTTTTTCCATATATTTCATATTTATGTAAAATTGTGTATTTTGCAGACAACCTCAATCAAACTGTTTCATATAACTTCATAAATATTATTCTATCTGAATTCCAGATAAAATCTATTTATATACTTTATATGGATATTCCCAGGCACCAACAGTCGTCCTTTCTCTGGTAATTAAGTTGCCAATGAAGTGTTGACTATAGGTCTCATGGCTATTGATGATTTACATAAAAAGTGATGTGTAAAAAACAGATGCTATAGGTCGTGAAGTTCTCGGGATGACTTGACAAGCAACGTGTCATTAATATCCCACATACCTCTAGTTTGTGTTCAGTATGGGGGGTGGCTGATTGGTTTTTCGTCCTCTTTCTTTTTTGTCTTTTATTTTTATTTACGACGGCTGTAAATCAGAATCAAAGACTTCCACACTGCCTCTCTCTGTCACCTCTGTTAATGGCCTTGCTCTGAGACACAGCAGGCCTGCAGGCTGCCCCAAAGCACCTCACGAAAGCCCCTCCCCCCAAAAAAAATACAAAGAGCCCATTGGCTATCGGCACAAACACCCCTCTCACCTACACCCGGCTATAAATCAATCGGCGGTAATACCAGTGCCATGGCTTTTCCTTTTTTCCGAATCCCCGGGAACACAAAAGGCGACTCATAGAGAACGCTGTCAAATAAAAAATATACCAAACATTCATCTTCATTAGGGTGGCGGGGGATGTCGCACCAGAGATGGATTCTGACATCTTGATTTAAAAAATAAATAAAAGACTATTCTATTTTTCAGAATTAAATCAAATAAATAGAACGAACGCTTCATGTATGCGCTTATAAGCGGCGAGGCGGACCATTGGGGCCAGGCGAGCTGGAACAACACAGGCAGCGTGATTGTCAGCTGTCCGTCACGTGTGACTCCGACGTCACTGCGGCTAATGCGATTGGACGTCGCAGTGACATGTGAGTGGTGACCTTCATCTCTGGCCTTAACACCGTACCTTGGCGCAGGTCTACACAGAACAGGCTGTCACTGCCGCTGATCAATGGGGGCATTGACACTTCTCACGTCAAACCCGTTTAACGTCCATTTTCCATCCTCTTTTTGTCATCAAGGACCCCCCCCCCCCCCCTCCCCTCCACCCATTCATCTCCTGCACCCACCCCACCCGCAACCCCCACCCGCTCAGGAGTCCATCACTCAGAGCTGTGATGCTGAGCGGCTCACAGTGTCAGAGAAAAGGCAAGCAGAGAATTTGATGCATAAGTTCATCTTTATTTAAAACATTTATGGGCTATCATTTAATTTCTCTCCATCATCCTCATCCTCTCTCCGCCCGTCACCCAAGACGAAGAAAGGAGCACACACTGACACACTGACACACTATAAACGCACACACTCGTACGTGACACATGCACGCGCCCAGGGAGAGCTAACGGTAAAGCTATTCAAGCCGATCCCCCCCCCACACACACACACTTTCCCCCTCATAAAGGGGAATTTCAGTAAAGAAACATAATCAGGGCCCTATTACACTTCTCTTTCATGACGTTGAAAGGAAATGCAAACGAGATTAGATAACACAAAGGCCACGGGGCCCATTGCTCTGCTGTGTCTGGAGACGGCTAAACGCTCTAATTCCCCTCTCTGCTCAGCATCTCCGGCCAACTGTCCCTCTGGTTGAACCCAGAGCAGCTACGCTAACGCAGAACCAGGACAAATACTACTTCGAATACGCTTCTTTGTAGTTTGGCCCGTTCCTTGTCTTTCGTTTGTTTGGCTCTCTGTCATCTCCCCATGCCGCGGCGCACCGTGGTTCTCACACTAATGGAGTAACGACTCGTAACGCCGGGGAACCTTTCTGGCCCTAAATTGCCCAAATGTGCAGTGAAATTGTTTTGCTTTATTCATCAGCAGGCATTAAACTATCTGAGGAATCGGAACAGGATACGCCAGGCTAAACTTGGACTTAGAACAGGCAGGCCGAAGAAAAACGGAGAGAATAAACGAAGAAAAAAATAAAAGAACCGCGAGCGTTAGCGTCACAGCTGCTACAGCCGGTTCACAAGAGCAGCGATAAATGGCAGCTACATAATTTCCCTTAATCAGATTGCAGCAATCAGGCCTGAAAAAGTTTCCCATATGTCGTCCCAGCAGCCAGAGGGGGCTGAGGGGGCTGGTCGGGGGGGGGGGGGGGGGGGGGGGGGGGGGGGGGGGGGGGGGGGGGGGGCAGAGGAGTAATCATAGAGTGTGTAGGGAGAGAGGGAGCCAATGAGAAGAGAAAAGAATGAGAGGCCGATTAAAATTGAAAAAGGGTGAGAGAGGGATTGAGAGAGGGAGAGTGAGATGGAGAGAGACACAGAGACACAGAGAGAGAGAAAGAGAGAGCGAGACAGAGAGAGAAAGAGAGAGAGAGACAGAGAGACGGAAAAATAAAGAGAGAGACAGAGAGAGAGAGAGAGACAGAGAGACAGAGATATACAGAGAAAGAGACAGAGAGAGATACAGAGAGATAGACACACAAAGAGAGATTGAGAGAGAGAGAGAGAGAGAGAGAGAGAGAGAAGAGAGAGAGAGAGAGAGAGAGACATAGCAGGAAACACGAGGCAGACTTGAAGACAGGCAGCAGCCTCAGGGTTGCAGCCAGGACACAGGCCAACGGGAGGTTAGCATGTCTGGCTACAATTAGCCCGCTCACAGGAGAGCTGGTGATGATGCTTCGGGGAGCCATTGGTTCCCAGTCATTACTGATTACACAGTCCCAGATCTGACTGATTGTGAAACGCAACGTGTGGCTTTTTGGTCTGATGGCTTCACAAACACATGTTTCCTCACACCGGCGGCACTGCAGCCCTCCGACAAATCTAAAGGAGCCATTTGGCTGCTGAGGTTTTGATTTCCGCGCTATTAGTTTATCTTGGAGATTATGGGCAATATTGGGGAGTGTTAAATAAAGTATTAGACCGCAGACACTTTCCTAGTACCCAAGCACAAACCCAATTTGAAATGCTTCGTTTACCCAATCCCTGCTCCTTTTCCAAAATAACACCACAGTTATTTAGAGTGGAGGCTGACTTTTGAACACAGACTCGTTTTTTCCTGTCCATGTTTGTTAGAAGAATCTCATTAAGTCAGAGTGCTTTACGAGATGCGGTCACAATAGTTTTATCAAGCGTTTGGAGGTGTTTTCAAACTCGTAAAGCGGTTATTCAATTTCCTCCACTCTCCATATTCCCCCGAAGATGGTTTGATAATTAAATACCTGCGTGAGTGTTTCATTCCAGAGCAAAGTTCATCCCTAAAACGCTGCACTCACCCAACAAATCATAGTTCAGGTTTGATGAGTTGAGGCGATGCTCCCTGATCTACACATATAGGACACATATAGGACACATATTTACAATTTGTCCTCCTGATATTAAAGTTTATGTTTCTGAACTGAATTAAGAGCATTTCTATGCTTCCAGCTATACTACATATGTGGTCACCATGATAGACCAAATCAACCTTTAACAATCTTCATTATTTAGAGATTATTCATTTAGATATACACGCAGGCGTCCACATGTACAGTATATTCATAAGATGACACAAACACGTGCATGCGTTTCAACATTACCAATAACTAGCAAGAATAGCCTGAATCCTTATAGTCAAGTGGAACCTGATACCTGATAACAGTTACAGAACTATGTTACACAGTTTGTCCTGTAAGTGTTTAGACTCACAGGTCACTTCAGCTCCGATCGGCGTCCATCATTTAGAGGACCAGATGGAGAACAGTAGACCCTTGTTTCTTGATAGTCACAATGCTTCTATCCTGACACCCTGACACACCGATTCATGAATGACACGACTAACTTCACATCTTCAGAGCCATTACAGGTTGTGGAAAACTAGTGTACTGTACCCTTACTGTAGGCATTGCACACATTAATAAGTGTAGGACTTATTCATGGGACACACACAAACACACACCACTACAGACACACGCACACACACACACACACTACACACACACACACACAGACACACCACTACACACGCACACGCACACACACACACACACACACACACACACACACACACACACTCACAAATAAAAATGAAAAAAAAGAAGAAATCAATGTAACCTGTAATTTTTACTGGGCTGATTTGAGTGTGTGTGACAGGCCAAATCCAATAGCTGTAGCCGGGTTGACAGTCCTGACATGAGGCCTGCCTTGCTCGCTCCTCAATTATGCATGCCCCCAATGTTTCCCCCCGAATCTTAATTGAATCACACTGTCTCGAAACTTGTTATTTCAAATTTGTTGCATTTGATTTCTGACATCAGCGCCGCCATGCCATGAATTATGCAAGGCGGGAGGACCCTTAATTGTGAGTGTTATTAAAACAAAACTAATTGTGGATGATTAAAATATGACTGGGAAAAATGTGGGGGATGTTATGGCGCTGGGTGCCTGACACGGCTTCCGTGCTTCTGCCAAATAATGATTAGGCCTCATGGCTGTCTCCAGTGTTGTTGTTTTGCGCTAGCAGGCCTTAACTTTGGGTGTAACATGTCACATAGTTTAATGGAGGGACATGGTGCACTCTGCTGCCGGTGGTGGTGGTGGAGGTGGTGGTGGTGGTGGAGGTGGCGGCAGAGAGCTCCGTAGTGATGTGGAATATCAGATGATGATGCACACACAATCAGACATTACATGCATGGAAGCAGACACACACACGCACACACACCCCATTCAAATACCCACTCAAGAACACACACACACATCAAGAAGTAAGAAAAGTTGGGTCTAATCAAAGGTCTCATTGGTATTCTCAGACTTGTATTGATCGCCTGTCGTGGATTCTGATCAGCCCTCCTCCCAGAGATTGTACGAGTAGTACCTCCTACATTGAGAATAACTTTCAGTATTGCTTTCCTCATACCAGGTTTACGAAACCCTCGAAACAAGGACCTCCTGGAATCCATTTAAGGTGACTGTCAGACATAAGTAATAAGACCTTTTGATTAGATGTGTGTGTGTGTGTGTGTGTGTTTGTGGGGCTGCACAATAGACACACATCAAATTATATAGATGTGAGCTCCACAGAAAGTCGCCAGAAATGGTCAGAAACAATGCACCCGGGAATGAAAATGAAAAACAGTGCTTAATAACCAATCTACTTTCAAACGCTTTTATCCAAAGCGACTTGCCGTAAACTCAAATATATGTCATTGGAGAAGGTAGGGACCTTGTTTAAGGATCTCCACATGTCGACATGTGGCCATGGGGCTCGAACCCACAACCTTTCAACTGGGACTCAAACCCCCTCGCCACCAGCCTTCATGTCAAATTCAGTCAAAGTAATACAATAAAACACCCTTCTTTGCTGTCAGCTCTATATGAATTGCAACAATTGTTGCATCAAAATGACCAAACAAGAAATCTTGCAAACATAATGAACTTCGTTGTTAAAAATATTTGGGGAAAAAACCAACCAAGTGATGTGCGTACATTTCTTGCGGGTGTTAAGACCCCCCCCCCCCCCCCCCCCCCCCCCCCACCCCCCCCCCCCCCCCCCTTCCACCAAGGAGAGAGATTTAACATGCAGGAGCGCCTGCGGGGCAATAGCTGAGCACCTGCCGGTGAGGCGTGCAGCTCTGCCTCGTTCAGGCCTTTGGTGATGTCTGGAAGTCATTTCCACTTGTGAGGGGAGTGGAGGGGGGAGAGGGGAGGGGCGCCCTTTAGTTTTTCATGAATGTTCAATCAATTCAATAGGACATCTTAACTTTGTCTTTTTCCTTTCCTTCACTCTGAACGCCATTTACAGGCCCACAGGGCATTCACAGGGCTTCGTGCAAAAGTGCTCTGTGTGTGCGTGTGCGTGTGTGTGTGTGCGTGTGTGTGCGTGTGTTTTTCTGTGTCTGTGTGGGTGTGTGGGTGTGTGGTTGTGTGTGTGTATGTGTGTGTGTATGTGTGTGTGTGCCTTGTGGTCAAGTGGTCGCTACTTTTTGTTTGGTGAGGGGAGGGGGATACAGCTGAAATTCCATCGCACAAAACAAAGGACTGAAATCTGTAATGTGTGTGTGTGAGACGGTGAATGCATGTGTGCGAGTGGATGCTACTTGTGATGGAGATCCAATCCTATTTCTTCTTTGTACTAGTTTGATCAGATAATAAGGTAATATGTAGTACAAACTTTCAAACAGCAGATTATAATCATAGAATTGACTTGACTTCCCAAGACAATATTGACTTCCCTACAATAACCAACTCACAGCCAACGTCAATGTGTTGTTAGATAAAAGATAAATACTATGTTGAAATGGCTTGTTTTAAGGGCTCCGATGGTAATAAGCCGTTGAGATGACACAGCACAACGCACCCTACGCTAATGCTATTGAGCACCGAACATTTGGTAAAACACTCCACTCTCTCGCTCTCTCTCTCTCTCTTTTTCCCTCTTCCAAAACCCCCCCCCCCCCCCCCCCCCCCGCTAACACAATCATCTACGACCGGAGATGAGCCACGGAAATAATACACCGTTTCCTTGAACTCTCCAAACCTTACCTGTCAGACGCATCGCGGCCACCGCAATCTGGGGCCTTAAAAAGTGTTTGGCCTCGTTACGAATGAATGCTAAGCAGCGGGGATGACGTGACCTGCCAATTCCAGCATGAAAAAAAAATAGAAAAACCAAAACCAAAAAAAGTCTATCTTTTGCATAACGGTCCATGTCAATAAGGCGCCTGGCGGCTCCGGGCTCTGTCCATATGATTAAGTAGCTTAGTATATTTGGCCTGCGTCTCCAGGAATGGCTGTGCTGCCTTGTCTGCGGAGATGACAATTAGAGTCACTTTCCACCCAGGTTAGGCCAGACAGGCGTTTGTGGGGTGTTGTGGGCCGCAGGCGAGAATGGATGTGAAGAGTGTTGTGTTGGTGTGAGCTTTGTCAGGCACGCAGGCAGAGATTGGAGGGAGACCAGAGAGAGAGAGAGACAGAGAGTAATCTGTGTCCCCCCCCCCCACCCCACCCACCCCACCCCAACCCCACCACTCCACACCCCTCCCCCCCACTCTCTCTCTCTCTCTCTGATGCTGCATCCCCTCCTCTCTCCGATCCTACCCCTCCGCTGCCCACCCCACCGGGTGGGCAGCAAGGGTAGGGGGTGGTGGAGGTGACGGGGTGGAGGGTGGATGCAGCGGGATGGGGAAGGTGGGGTGGGAGAGGGAGGTTTGGAGAGGTTAGGAGGCAGGATGGAGAAGAGTAGAAAAAAAAGGGAGGAAAAGGGAGAGAGAAGATTTGGGTGGTGGTGGTGGGGGGGGGGGGGGCAGCGGTTTGGATGAAGCGCGATGGATACAGTGGTGTGCATGCCGAGTTTCAAACCATGGCTGTCAGAGGTTCAGACACAGCTACAAATACACACACGGGTACACGCACACACACACACACACACACACACACACACACACACACACACACACACACACACACACACAAACACACATATGCACACACATATCATTCAGATTTTGGGGTCTCCTTCGCCTCTCGATACTGCATGGGTCTTAGGCGGTGAACTCACGTGCATTGCGTGCACATTCAAATAAAGCGTTGTTGTTTTCTTGGCACAGACGGCATTCCACTAATCTGCCGAACGCCCAGCAACAGCCACAAAAATCGTCTTTAGATCTGCGCACGTGTGTCTTTAACGAATTTAAAGGAGTGGAGGTGGCTGTCAAAAGATTTAGCACAGTGGCGCAACTGTCAAGTTCAAAAGTGTAGCGACATGTTCTGCGCGTCTGTTACCGCGGCGATTAATAATTTACACGGGTTTACGCAAAAAGTCCCGCCATTCAACCGCAAACCTGTGCAAACGTTGATTCGGTGAGCTGTCATAATATCACATCACTCAGAACGAGCCATCAGTTGATGGGCGAGAGTTGAAGGTGTAGAAGTAGTTTTTTTTTTTCTTCTTCAGAGAGCGACAGGAAAAAACGGGGGGAAAAAACAGAGAGGGGTCTTCATTCCTTCATGGCAGTTTCTTATTGAGTGGCTCTTTCAATAGTAAGCTCTCTAAATAGGGTTGAGAGAGAGAGAGAGAGAGAGAGATAGACAGGGAACAGGTGAGGGGAAAAAGGCAGAGAGAGTCACAGAGAAAGAGAGAGAAAGAGAGAGATAGATGTAATTGCTGTCAGTCTCTTCTTAGCACAGTCTCTAACTTCACAGCCGTGAAGCCGTGAGTGTGAGCAGAGTTTGGGGCGTTGTGGCTTCTCCTCAGAGGCCTCTGGGGGATTTTGGTGAGGCCCCCCCTCCCCCTGCCCACCCCTACCTCTCCTTGTTGTTTACGTCTTTTTGTCAACAGCAACAGTGGAGCGGTTTTGTGGAGGGTGTTGCGGTGAGGAAAATCACAACGGTACCAGCCCATCACACCGGAAAGCACACACATAGGTAATTGAGAAGATTATCGTCCTCCATACGCCAACGCCCGTCCGCCCAAAAATAATAATTCAAGTAAATATCCCCAAAAACACAAAAGGCCTTCCTGAAAAACATCAATAGGAACATTTTGACATTGGTATGTTTACCTGTAGAGTACCCTGTCAAGGGTATGTATTATCATTCATGGGAGCGCTGCTTCTCCCCAGTGGTAACCTCACACTTAACTGGTTGTAGCAACGTTCATATGTGCATTTACAACATGGCCCTTATCTGTTTACTGGCGGTTCTGGCCTTAATCGCCAGAGTGCATGCCGCTTGCAAATAGAAGGCAGTTATGTCAAGAAGAACATTCTAGAATAGCAGTGAGCTCTGGGATTCCTGTTACGCATTTTGTATCTACTGGTTGTGTGAATGTGTGTGTATGTGTGTGTGTGTATGTGTGTGTCTATGTGTCAATGTGTGTGTGTGTGTGTATGTGTGTGTGTGTGTGTGTGTGTGTGTGTGTGTGTGTCTATGTGTCAATGTGTGTGTGTGTGTATGTGTGTGTGTGTGTGTGTGTGTGTGTGTGTGTGTGTGTGTGTGTACGTGCGTGCATAGTATGTGTGTGTGAGTGTAACTTTTAGCGCGTGTGTGTGTTGGCTGAGTGGTATTTTTTTGTTAAGCTGTGGAAATAATTTACAGACACAAACAAGCATTTGCACACACACACACACACACACACACACACACACACACACACATTCATGCATGTAAACTATACCCATATGCTTGTGTATAAAGGAAATCAGCATGCCTAAACTATTCAGCGCACTTCCTAATTCTTTCAACCCAAACCCATGTCAATCTCTTTGTTTGTTGTATAGCTTCCTGTATAGTCTATTGTGTCGATTCAGAACCTCCAAATCAACCAAAACAACATTTGTAGATCATAACGGGATCACATGTGTGTCTCATTATGTAGAAACTAAAGTGGAGGGGGCGCATAGCGTAATTCTACGGTATACCTGCCGTCATTGGTTATCCTCTCCTCCGTATACCTGCTGGGTTGACATGTGGTTAATCCTTCCTTATTGGCAAACATTAGAAATCCCTCCGACTTTGGCCCACAGAGGTCAAGTCCCCTCTTGGGGTGCAAAGCTGCAGGAAATTGCCTGCTTTAAGGAGATGTATTGGTGTGAAAAGATCCCATGACACCAGCCCCACGTATTTGCTTCTTTACATGCTCATTCTGTGTGTGTCTGTGAGTTTATTTGTGATTGTGTGTGTGTGTGTGTGTATGTCTATGTGTGTGTCTGTGTGTGTGCGCGTGTGTGTGTGTGTGAATTTGTGAGTGTTTGTGTGCGTGTGTGTGTGTGCATGTGTGTGTGTTTATTTGTGAATGTGTGTGTGTGCGTGTACGCATGTGTGTGTGTTTGTGTGTGTGCGTGTGCATGTGTGTGTGCATGCGTGTGTGTGTGTGTTTGTCTGTGTGTGTGTGTGTGTGTGTGTGTGCGCAGGGGAGAGAGAAAGAGGGATGAATTGAGAATGGTTAATTAGCCTTTCTAAATATATCTGCCCTATTAACCCAGCGTGATTATATTGAGACTCGTTCACTCTGTCTGATACAAAGGTTTTTCAGTTTTTGCTTGAATTATATTCTGTTATTGATAATACGGCATGCATTTTGCTCACATTCCCTTCTCATTATCGTTAATGTGGTATTAAATTAAATGTATTTCATAATGTCATTGTACTTCACACTTCACGTTTGACCACATGAAATGAATTTGAACATAAAAATAAGTATACACACACGGCCCCCCGTCCTGTCCGGTCCAGCCTATACCAGCTCGGCCTAAGAATGACTCTCACACACCAGGGTTATGCTGAGATGATGCCGTTTGACAGGGCTGGTTAATCCCCCTCCTCCGCTACCCCTGTACCCACCACCCCTTCTGGGTAACAACGACTGCTTTTGATGACCGCTGAACCATACATCATCCTGCTTGAGCCAATCTTCCCTCTGCATTGGGCTGGCATACAAACCTCTCCAGAAGTAACAATACTTCTGCTGTCCAGTTAAATATATAGAAGGAACATAAGTGAGGGGTAGTGTATAGCATCTTGTATCTGTGTATTGTGTGGTAGGATAGGAAACGAACATGTCAACAACACATTTCGATTGAGGGATGCACATACGGTGAACATCATGTGCAAATAGGTGGGTTCATTTGTTGAAGATATGTTTGTGCACCGTTTAACTTCAGTGGTTTTGGAATAAGCTGTGGTCGTGCTGTGTTTTATTGCACCGAACGACATATGGTTTCTATCTGTTTGCAAAAGAAACCCAGCAGTTGTTGTGGTTAGTGTTAAATCATTTTTAAATTGTGTTGTTTTTTTAACAGGTCAAAATGAAGACTTTTACTATGCCAGGGAAATATCCACAATCACCAATAAACCATTAAAGTAGGCTACCCCCCCCCCCCCCCCCCCGTCTCTCCCTCCCTCCTACTCCGCCTTTTTTTCTCTTTTTTGTCAAACCAACATGTTAGAATTTATTGTGAAACTTAATGAGTTTCTAGAAGCCCCTGCCTCTTTTCTTCTCCCCCTCCTCCCCTCCCTCTCCCTCTCCCCCTCAATAAGCTACAAACTCATTTTATTTCCTTCTTAAAACATCGCCAGGAAGAGAGTCTCCCCCCTAGTAATGCAGGGTGCGAGGCTGTTTCTTTGAAAAACGCCTTTACTTTGATAAGAAACGAGTTAGCGCTCCTGCTAACGGCGCGGGTGTGAGCAGGGGGGGGGGGGAATAATGGGCTCGTCTCCCATCCGTCTGATACATATTCTAATCGCTGAGTGCTGACCCTCACTCCCATTGATGAGAGTGAGGGAGATTGTGACCTTGCGGTGTGTGTGAATCGATGGGAAGTTGATAAAGCCAAGTTCACTGCTGCCTAACATAAAACAAAGCTGATTTGTTTACCTAGCTAAGCCCGCGCGTGTCAGACCCATTACTGAATGATTTATAGACCAGCGCCCAATGAAATTGTTTAAAGCCGATTAGGTAGGCCCAACGATCAGCACTAATATGACAAGCTGATGCGCCGTGACAGGTAACCAAGCAAACAAGTTCCTGAAATTCCGATTGAATTACAATCCTAATAATCCTACAGGGAGAAGCAGATTTAATCAAGGGGAGAAGGAAGGAATGAAACAGGGGGTGAGAGAGGAGAGGAGAGGAGAGGGGAAGAGAGAGGATAGAGGCGCTACTGCTTCTATATTCAAATAGAAGAATGCCACAAATTTTGCCATTTTGTTATTTACATGTCAGAAATCATCACAGCCTAAAAGTTGTTTGTGCAGCATACGCTTGTGTGAGTGTGTGTGTGTTGCTGTGTGTGTGTGTTGCCGTGTGTGTGTGTTGCTGTGTGTGTGTTGCTGTGTGTGTGTATGCTTGTGTGTGTGCGTGCTTGTGTGTGTGTGTCTGTGTGTGTGTGTGTGTGTGTGTGTGTGCGCACAACAAAAATAAGAAAGGCCTAAAAAGTCAGAAAAAGGGAGAGGAAGAGAGAGTGAAATAGGGGGGAGGAGAGTTTTTTGGCCGACAATTTCAAGGGAACTTTGATGAAGTGCATTATGCATTTATTTTGATATCCGGACAAATTCCTAAGTGAGGAGAAAAATATGTGTATTTTTTCGTCTCCGAAATTAATTCAGTTAAAGATTGTATTATCATATCAAATATCCCAGGAGAAAATATTTGTTTTTAGCTTGATACAATATGCACAGGGCGTATTGCATTACATGTAAATGCGGTGCCATAAATAGAAATATTAATGTAATTTAATGTGCTACGACTCCACCGAAGGATACAAGCAGCCGATGTCCCTCTCAGAATGATAAAGGACTGCCTTAATAGTATGGATATTGTGTTCCAATAAAATCTTGTTTAAGGTCATAGTACAACTGGAACATCAAGTATTTAAAACGGTAAAAGTAATCAGGGGGCCTGGAGTTTACAACTCTACTAATATCTCGCAGAGTTCTGCATATTCATCATTTGTCCACTCAGCTATTCTCAAATGCACACATATGCACAATCTCCTGTTTATTTGAAAATAATGAGAACAAAATGAGGAATAATGCCTCTATTTTCAGACATTTTAAAGCAATTGTGTCCAAATTAGGTACTTAATGTTTAACTAAGGTGTTATGTTTGGACATTTGAATATGCATGTTGATCATTACATTTCAGAAATTGCCCACATTCCCAATATCCGCCGCTGGTACAAATATATTATGCATCTTTAATATATGTGGTTCTCACACAATACAATTAAAAACATTTGATAGATATTATTTTCTCAGTTGAATATTTGTCACAAGAACAGATCGCTAATGCTGCTGCGATCTGTGCTAAAATTGGGTTCATTTTATGCGTGATGCACATACAGGATCAAATAAGTATGTGAATGGTAGAAATTGTAATAGGCTGTAGTTTGTTTGCGCTATAGTTTGTTGACGAAACAAACGTATCCAAAAGTTGTTTTCTTCTGAGTGGGCCCATAACACGGGGTCAAAATCGTTATTAAGACTTTCCCTTTTTGTCACTTTCATCACTTTCATACAAGGCTGATTAAAACCTACACCCACAACTGCATGTGTGTATGTGTGTGTGTGTGTGTGTGTGTGTGTGTGTGTGCATGTGTGCGTGTGTGCTGGCGTGTGTGTGTGTGTGTGTGTGTGTGTGCGTGTGTGCGGGGGATGACTCCCAGTGACGAGGACAAGAGTGCATGTGAAGTTTTCAGACGGGGACCTAATTAGAGAAAACGACACAGCACACTCCCCACCCCCACCTTCCCCCATCCTAATGAGGGCCACGTTACGGTCGCCGAGTGTATACACAGCGGGGCCAAGAGAGAGACGTGTGTGTGTATGTGTGGGGGGTTGTGTGTGTGTGTGTGTGTGTGTGTGTGTGTGTGTGTGTACGAGGGGGGAGTTTTGCTCTGTTGGTTGTGTTCCCCACCATCAACAGAGCATGCAGATCCCCCAGGCCCACCCCATCCCTCTCCCCCACCCCCCTCCCCCCACCCCCCTCCCCCCACCCCCCCCCCCCCCCCCCCCCACACACACACACACACACACACACACACACCCTCCTGGTAATCGTCCGTGATTTTTACACCTGTGAAACCCCCGACACATTGGAACCAGGCCCCCGCCGTTTGATGTGCTATTCTTTTCATGTTGCGGCACGAGAGGGACCAAGGAAGCCGGGCCCCGAGTTGAAAAGAGACAGGGTTGGGGTGGGGGGGGGTGGGGGGTGGGGGGGGGGGGGGGGGTTGCAGGAGTTCAGCAGGGGCGAGGAACGCCGGGGTCTATTAGGTGTTTTAATAATGTTAATTAATGGATAATAGGGCTCCGTAATGAGCTACTGGCTGCATTTTCTTCATGTGATTAGCGCATGCTTCTCTCTGTAATTTCCTCCACCAGAGGCAACTGGGGCTCACACTCACTCGCACACACGCCCACACGCACACACACACACACACACACACACACACACACAAACACACCAACACAGCTACGCAAACACATGCACACATGTGCACACATGTACACACACTTAAAATCTGCATATAGGCCGAACCGAGACAGCCAGCCTGCCCTCCATAAGCATTCAACCCCTGAGGTCAGCTGACCGCGGCAGTTGGCGGTGAGGCCAGTCTGACTGGACTGGTTCATGATGTTGGCCGGGATGAAGCTGTTGGTCATGAACATGAACCCCCACACTCCCCACCACAACGCCCACTGAAGGACCCAGCTTGACCTCATAGTGGCCTCTAGGCCTCCTGGAAGTAACTAGTCCAGTTACACCACACCAATAAGGTCAAAGTTCAAAGAGGATTTACAGATTCAATGTGCATGAGGATGTAAGTGCAGATTATTGTACAGGCAGGGTCGCAGCAATATAGACGCACGTAACCATGCATGCAAGCAAAATAACATGATTCCCTGGGTGGGCTTGTATAAACAGGGCTAATCTCTCCATCTTGCGAGTGGATGAAGAAGGGAGGATTTGCCAAGTGTACGAGCGTGAGTGGACTGCTAGTCTTTCTTTCTATTTCTCAGTGCTGTCTCTATCTACTTTTTCTGTCTTCTGCACTGACAGGACTTCCTTATCTGCCTCTTAATGCAACTGAAAAGGTGTTAGACCACCGCTAGTGGGCCCTATACCTGTCCCATCCTATCTCCTCTCCATGTTTCCCTCTCTCTACGTTTCCCTTAGGACTGAATGGTGATTAGTGTAATCTTTGTTAAGTGATACCACATTGTGACCGTATCAATGCAATATCAAAATACGATATACGTTTGCAGTCTCTTGAAATGATCAAAGCCTTTGAATAGAGTCAGAATGATTTAAGGAAATATTATTTTTTTTGGTCTGATACTTTGGAAAGGGATAGGAGAGTTGGCACATAACAAAAAGCCAGCCCTTTGATGTCAGGAGGTGTTGATGATCTGAATGTGATGCATAGCATCACAAATAAACACACACACACACACACACACACCTTCCCCACCTTCCGACATCTCGCTGGTCAGCCCATTCCTGCCCATTTCTTCCCCGAACTCCCCTCACAATCTATTGATTTTCAAATCAATAGCACCTTCAGCACAGCTGCCTGGGTGAGATTGTGTGTAACAGCGGGAAGCAAGTGTAACATTTTCAACTGCAGGGTTTGAAGATCGAAATTCACACCTGTCGGTAATAAATAAAATCTTCTCAAATGGCCTCCAAATGTGTAATCCATCTCTCTCATTAAATCTCTGATGGGTGAAATGTATGAATGGACTTTGGCTGAGGGAAACCCCGCCTGCTGCGACAAAGGGTGCGTAGAGAACCGAAAAACAATCGCACTGCCATTCTTTCAGCCCAAGACACATCCGTCACCTCTCCTTTACGTCGGACACATGGTGGATAACTGGTCCTCAGAACTGTACGTGAACACCTTCATCAGGCGCACCGCTAGGATTCTCATTAGGGCCATCCCGCATTGTTCTTTTCAGCACATACCAAAAAAAAAATACAATATCCAACATTGTTCTCTCTTGACTTATCTCTCTCTCCCCCCCCCCCCCCCCCCCCCCCCCCCCCCTTCTCTTGCTCCTCCTTCTCTCCTCTCCTCTTCCAGGGAGCGGCAGAACAAAAGACTACTGGAGTCGCAATCTGCTCCTCATGAGAAGGGTGTAGGGGAGGGGGGGGGTAGGGGGGGGGGCTTCCACTCAAGCCTTAATCAGAGCCCCCCCCCCCCCCCCCCCCCCCCCCCCACACACACACACACACACACACACACACACACACCACCCGCTTAATAGAGCAACACTTCCCAAATATTATTAACCTCATCTGTCTGCATTAAGCCTTAATGGCCCCAACTCTGTGTGTATTGTCTTTGCAGCAGCTGGTAATGTACATATATATTAATCCACTCTCTGCCCCTCTCCGCCGAGAGATTGCACGCCAGCAAGCGCGTGCAACACAAAATGGTGCCCTTCAGAGCGGCACAGACACAGGTTAGGAAGCCACTAATTAAATGTCAGACTTGACAGATTAAAATTATGAAATTTAAAATCTGCAAGTGGCTCTTTGTCATTGTCAAATTACGCTGGCCTCGCTTTGTGCGATGAAGGGGAAGGGGACGACGGGGCCCCTAATGGATTGAAAGAGAATGTGCTTTAGCAGCAAGAGGCCGCCAGTGAATAAAGATTTGGAAAGTGCTGCCTAAAGGTAGCGCCGCTGCGTGTCCAATTCCTCCCCGATTCCCTGCTTCGTCCGGGAGGTGGCCTGGGCATGTGTGTGTGTGTGTGTGTGTGTGTGTGTGTGTGTGTGTGTGTGTGTGTGTGTGTGTGTGTGTGTGTGGTGTGGAGGGCGGCCTGTCGCCATCGAGGGGGATTTGGAGCCCATCCTGACCACCCCACTTAGGACTTTCATTCCTCTGGCGATGGGAATACGGAAGCGAGGGAGCCATACAGCGTTCCCAGGAAAAAGCCATTCCACCTCTTGCCCCCCCCCCCCCCCCCCCCCCCCCCCCCCCCCCACCCCTCACTCTCTCTTCCCTCCGTGGTAGAGAGAACACGCAGTGATGTCAGCGGTGAATGATGTCTCTCGCACAGAGCTTCATATCATCTAGCTTGGTGATGGCATAACAACAATCCCCCCACACACACACACACACACCCAAGTAGCGCTGCAATTTTAACAACGTAATGTTCATACTCTTTGTTTTATTGCATCTTTCAAGCCAATCTCATGGAAAATAACATTTCTCTTAATAGTTCTCAAAGAATTATTCAGGAACGAATATTCATGATGATATTATTTTAACAGAACCAACCAGAGTTGTCTGTACTTCACTTATAGAAAGAACTCGGGGGTCACACAATAACATGGTTATTTTTCTGCATTGCTTAAAGAAATTATTTCTATCCTGTATACCAATTTTTCACCATGAGTGCTAAAGTTGTTGACCCCATAAACTATGGTGTTCTGTTACCAAGCAGTGCTATGTTCAACCCGCCCTCACACACTCTTGCAATCAATTTACGGAGATGTACACTTTTAAACCAACCCATTCTGAATAAAATACAGAGCTGTAAATACAGAGCTATTTATTGGTAATGATCTCTCTCTCTCTCTCTCTCTCTCTCTCTCTCTCTCTCTCTCTCTCTCTCTCTCTCTCTCTCTCTCTCTCTAATGTTAGCAACTTTGACCACACTGATGTCATCTCACCCCAGCGAGGTCAAGGGCTTAGATTATGGCGGGAAACGTGGCTCAGCTGCTACGCTGCTACGCTAACTAAGGATCAAAACAGGGACAGGAGAAGAAGTGACAAGAGCCCATTAAATTTAATTACACAAGCTGTTGTTTCATTTTAGCTGACAAGTTGTATTAAGATAGCCACCTCGGAGGCTAAATTACATCAGTGTGAAAGGTATTAGTGTATGCGGAACCCTTGACTAGCTAATTTAAGCGTAATTCAATATAGGGGTAGAGAGGTGAGTGTAAGGAAATCTCACGTGCATTAGCAACAAGGCACGGGGGCAGCTTTGCGTTCCTCCTGCTGTTCATCTGCACCTCTTTTCATCCGTGTTGTAAGTCTGTCTCTGTCTCTTTTTGTATGGTGTGGGCACCCTGCGTGGCTTTGCATTCAACAACCATAAGGTCCAATCCGGGATAAATGGACTGTCCGGCCCATCCATGTGAGTGTGTTTATCATGGACCTTGTGGAGATGCAAGGTCTCCTTATACTTAACATCATATGTCCTCTACTTTGTGTAGAGGACATAAGGAAGAACTATGGTTAATACATTTGAATTGAATAGTAAAAAACCTTGGTGCGGGGGCGAAAGCTAGAATAGGGTATTGTGTGTTTCATGTGTGTGTTTTTGAGCATGTTTTGTTCCTTTGTGAAGAGATTTTTGGTTTGTTGAATGAAAGGGAGCTATAACATACTAATAAACTACATGTCTGACTTGGGTTGTATTAATAAAACACGGTATTTGAAGAATTTGAAAAGCTCCTAAGAGAGAGTGTGTGTGTGTGTGTTTGTGTGTGTGTGTGTGTGTGTGCACGCGCATGTGAGTGCGTGTGTGTATGTGTGTGCATGCACGTGTGAGTGTATGTGTGTGCGTGTGTGCCTGTGTGTGTGTGTGTGTGTTAGTGTGTGTGTGTGTGTGTGTGTGTGTGTGTGTGTGTGTGTCAGCAAGCATGCGCTTCTGTGCATTTTAATATTTACCCCTTTCACAATAACATTTTGGCAGCTTGCCTCTTAAACGTCCCCAAATTGTGTGTCCAAGAGCACCTGTGTGAAATAATGGAAAACGTATTCTTGTTAAACGTCTAAATATGAAGTGATGCTTTGTGAATACCTGGTTGCGTGTTCTTAGAAGCTTTATATTGTTGTAAGTGTTTAAAATAAACAGTAGTTTGCCTCGGGTGTTTTGATTATACTCCCATCTAACCTTCTTTTTCCATTTGTGCATGTACACTCTCACACACACACACACACACACACACACACACACACACACACACACACACACACACACACACACACACACAGGTATACAGCCCACAGATACAGTAATCTCATTCCACAGGGATGGGGTTCATGTGTGTGCCCTGTGGTGCTGTCATGGCGTTTTGTTTCTATCCTCGTGTCTATCAATGAAGGATTCTTGAGGCTGTCATCCTTGCCTTGTAAGAAGTCTAGATGTAGCGTCGAGATGGTAGTTATGGTACCCAGCGCACGGCTTGCCAATATAAATATGTGGAGTTTAGCGTGATTTTCATACCTTGTCAAAAAATAAATAAAACACTTATAAACAAACGCAGGATGTGATTATCTGCTTGATATCATGTTTGTATGTGTGTGTGTGTGTGTGTATCTGTGCACGTGTGTGCGCCTGCTATGTGTCCGTGCAGGCATTTGCATATACATGTTTGTGTCTGTGTCGCCCAAGTGGTGTGTTTAATCTGTGTTGTGTGTTGCTTATCTCAACCTCATCTGTGTGCTGCTCCACTCTAGCGTGGAAGGGAAGGGGGGGGGGGGGGGGGGGGAGGGGGGGTCATCCAGGTCAAGCCCGACAGCGTCTTTAACTGTTATTTACTGTGATTCCACGACAAGACAGATACCAGCTCCTGCGACTCCACTGATGTATGTTAAGCGTGCTCCAAATTACCCGCCTGATGGATCTATTGACGGCCCATTCCAACCTGTCACCTATTCTCTATCAGCCTCTCAGTTATACACCCCCCCCCCCCCCCTCACACACACACACACACACACACACTCCCCTCCTCCTCACTCCCTCACTCCCTCCCTCCATCTCTCACTCGCTCTCTCTCTCGCCCCTTTTCGTCCCTGTGGGTCTGAATAAGAAATGGGGAGGCGGGCCGATAGAGAGACCTTTGAAATGTACCGCTTGCTCGCTCGCTGGCTCGCTGGCTGGCTGAAGGCCGGTGGAAGGTATAGACCAGAGATTGCAGCCTGACGCGGGGGCTCGGGGGATGCACACATGCAATTATACACACACACACACATACAAATACACATACACACACACAGTATTCATTTACACAGGTTGACATATATGCAAACACATACACACATGCACAGAAATGGCATTCACGCCTTCAAGCTGACATATATGCAAATACACACACACACACACACACACTTATATATACATACATAGCACAGGGCGAAAAAGTCACACACTCACATGTGCGCATTTGCTTATCCCTGGAGAGACAAGAGGGGCCATGTAGACCAGCGCCATGACAGCTAACAGTGTCGCCTGATCATGTCACACCATTTATTATTCTACACACAGCTGCTCCATATAGCAGACCTTGTCATGGAGGTGAGGGGGCCACGCAGAGATCCCATAGGTATCACTTACAGGTCCTGTAATACGCTGTCACCTGTGTGCGTGCGTTCGTGCATGTGTGTGTGTGTGTGTGTGTGGGTGGGGGTGGGGGGGATGAGGTTAGGTGCGCTTGCTGGGTGATTATGAGGTGATGTCTAACCATCTGGGGGCACATTTATAGAAGGGGAAACGTCCTGTTTGAGGAGCCAATCAGCATCCCTACGGAGCGTTTGATAAAAGGGAAGAAAAAGATTATATTTGAACGAAGCAGGATTCAGTCCACTTGATGATTGGCCCCATGGCTGCATTAGCCTCAGATAAGTCGGGAGATGGTCAACATGGCTGGTGGTGGTGTGGTGGTGGTGTGTGGAGTTGTGCGGCCTGCTCTTTCAGATAAATACAACACTGAATCTAGCCCAGCTAATTGACTCTCACAGGCATTACCGGGATTAAGTTAGCCAGCGTCCAAAGTTCATTACCCAGATAAATGCATCTCTTATGCCGCTAAAGAGCCCTCGCACAAAGAGAAAAAAAAACGAACTCCCGGGCAATAAAGAGCTACAAAACAGGAATTCACAGCTTTACTGGAGAGTTCGGGAAGGGAAGCGTTTTAGTCCTTGGCACGGGTGCTTTATAGTCAAAAGCGGCATGTGTTATCGTAAAAGGCCGGTAGAGAGATTGCTGCCATGTATTTTATGGTAACAAGTATTACCAATAACAGGGTTTCCCTGTTCTGTATGATATTCGATATTCATGTGCTTTCATAACCATGACAAACCAAACGAAATGTAATGATAATTAATTTTGTTTCATAGCATCTCTCTCCCTCCCTACTCCCTCTTGTTATCTCTCTCTCGCTCTCTCTCTCTCTCTCTCCCTCTCTCTCTCTATGTGTCTATAGCTCTCTCTCTCCCTCAGTGTCTCTCTCTCCTCTCCCTCTGTGTCTCTATCGCTCTCTCTCTCTCTCTCTCCCCTTCTGTTTCTCTATATCTCTCGCCCCCTGTGTCTGCTGCGATGAGTGACACAACAGCAGGTGCTCAGAGAAGTGTGGCGAGTGCTTTCATTTCTCCACTTACACGACAAATTACCCAGACAATGGACCCGGCCAGGCGGGATCCTAATTCAATTCCAACTGTTGACTCCGGGCGTTCGCCATTCGCCTGCAATGTATTCGCTCGCCTTGGGAAAGGAGATTCCCTTCCCCAAAAAGAGAAGAAAATAAAAGATTAGAATCATTTGAAGCGAGTCAAACAAAATAAAAGGTGATATTCCTCATCTGGTTTAAGCTAGCAGCAGATGAACTGCCTTAATATGAGCACAAATAAGATTTAGGCATTCCATACTTCAGAGCCCCCAACCACCGTCCCCCCCATTCAAAGTGATTTGGATCAATAGAGCGCATCGGGCACAGCTCACGGAGGGAGAGAGAGAGAGAGAGAGAGAGAGAGAGAGAGAGAGGGGGAGGGGGAGAGACAGAGAGAGAGAACTGAGGCAGAAAAGAGAGGAAGAGAGAAAGAGAGAGGAAGCGAGAGAGCGGGAGAGAGAGGGAGAGTGAGAGAGCAAAAGGGAACTGAGGCGGAAAAGTGAGAGAGGGAGAGAGAGAGAAAGAGAGAGAGAGAGGGATGGAGAAATGCACACGCATCACAACAGGGGAGCAACAGAGCACAGCACCGGGTGCTGCATTCAAATTTCACCGACGTCAAATTAATTTCGGTGTGATCTGGAAATTCAATTAGAAAGACCCCCCCCCTCTTGCCCCCATTACCCCTCCCCCTACTCCCCCCTCCCTCTAACCCCCCTCCCCCTCACCCTCTTTCTACTCATCCTCCTCCTCCCCCTCCTCCTCCCCAGTCCTTTGTGAGTGAGAGAGTGTGGGACATCCCGGCGTGACAGATTACACAGCTCAGAGTGCATATCAGGCCCAAGTGTTGAGGCCCGCTAATCCGCCCTCTAATTCTCAATTAGTGTGAAATGAGGCCATAAATCACGCGGACAGGCCGATCGATGGAAACGTTGTTTTAGGAAGTGATTGGCAGCCTCCCCAAAGGTTACTGTTTAAGTTGGTTTAAGGTTACAGCTCTCTCTCTCTCTCTCTCTCTCTCTCTCTCTCTCTCTCTCTCTCTCTCTCTCTCTCTCTCTCTCTCTCTCTCTCTCTCTCTCTCTCTCTCTCTTTCTCACTCTCTCTCTCAGCTGCAGGCAAACTGTAGGTTGTGTGCGTGTGTCTGTGCATGTGTGTGTGTATGTGTGTTTCTCCATGTGTGTGTGCATGGACGTGCATGTGTATCTTTGCATGTGTGTGTGTCCGTGTATGTGTTTGTGTGTGCCTGTGTGTGTGTGTGAGTGTTGCGCCTACCAATGTGTGTCTTACTCCCTCGTTGTGGGGCAAGTATGTATTCATTTTGTTTGATTGTTAGCCCATGCGCTTGTGGGAGTTTTGTTGAGTGTACACCAGTGTGTGTGTGTGTGTGTGTGTGTGTGTGTGTGTGTGTGTGTGTGTGTGTGTGTGTGTGTGTGTGTGTAGGTACGTTTGTGTTGGCGTTGCTTGCGGTGGGGAGGGCTAAGGGGGTCGAACTCAATCTATATGATGCCGGACCCCGGCCCTGTGGGGATACAGCGGAGGGACAGCACCAATTTTTAGCCCATCAGGCGTCCAATTTTTCTCCTTTTCATACCTGCTGTAGTAAATGAGAAACAAATTAAATTTCGCCCTACTATCTCCACAGAAAACCATTTAAATCCTTTATGGAAACCAAATTGTCCCCAGACAAATCGCCCCCTGGTTGTGTGGAAATACACTGTGGCGCTGCCACCGAAATAAATTTGTGTCACTCTGGATGTGGCATTGTCTGTAATGCCATTCATTGGAGGGTCCTGGTGAAAGACTGAGCGGGGAATAAAATAAGGGGCACTTTGGAGGAACAAAAGGGGTGAAAAAGACCCTGGCTCTGCATTCTCTCCCTTACTGCCCCAGACCACCATCACCACCACCAACCCCACCCCTTCCTCCTGGCTGCCTCTCTCCGAGCCTCTCCCATGCGCCCACTTCCACTTTGCCGTGTTATTAATTTTCGGCCAGAGAGTTTTTTTCTTTATTTTTTGCATTCATGAGGTTGAGATTGAAATGGAAATGAGGGGCTGGCCGAGCAAGGGAAAGAGAGAGATGGAGAGGGAGACAGAGAGAGGGAGAGAGAGAGAGAGAGAGAGAGAGAGAGAGACGCGGTGGCTGTGGCCATGGCTAGACTGGTGCTCGCCTCTTCTTTTTTCTCCTCTTTTCTCCTTCACTCCTCTCCCCTCATCTCTTCTCTCCTCTGCTCCCCTCGCCGACACGTGTCTGAGTGACGGCAGGGACTTAAGCGGCAGCACCAACACCCAGTCTCTCTCGCTCTCTCGCTCTCTCTCTCTCTCTCTCTCTCTCTCTCTCTCTCTCTCTCTCTCTCTCTCTCTCTCTCTCTCTCCCTGTGTGTGTGTCTCTCTCTCCCGTTCTCTCTCTCTCTCCTTCTCCCAGATTGCCAGCCTCTGACATCAATCACTGCATGGGGGAGACGGGGAGACGGGGAGAGGGGGAGAGGGGGAGAGGGGGAGGGATGGAGGGGGGGGGGGGGGAAACAATGCATAAAACGGCCCCCAACAAGGGCGATGAAAAATCACTGACAGAGCAGGAGTGGAGTGTGGCGTTGGGGTGGTGGATAGGGGGACTGAGGTGGGAGTGAGGTGGGAGTGAGGGTAGGGTGGGGTGGGGGCCTGGGGACGTTGTGTCATTCTACCCTCACCAAGCGGGGGTGATTAGTCACATTCACCAGGGAGCGAGTGAGGGAGGGGAGAACGAGGTAGACGCGCAAAGGGGGGGGGGGGGGGGGGGGGGGGGGGGGGGGACGAGAATGAATGGGGAGAAAATGGAGAGATCTACAGAATGAAAGCAATAAGAGATTGCAACAGCCCCTTCTTGGAGGAGAAGGAGCGGGGAGGAAGAGGAGGAGGATGAGGTGGAGGAGGAGGTGGAGGAGGAGGAGGAGGTGGAGGTGGAGGTGGAGGTGGAGGTGGAGGTGGAGGGAGGTGGAGGAGGAGGAGGAAGGAGGAGGGGGAGGATGAGGAGGCCAGAGCGAGAAAAGCTGGCGTTTGAAAATGACCAGCGATGAGGTGATGACAACGTCTCTGTTATCCTGTGACAACGTGACAGTTCTAAATTATTGCGTGCTCACTCCTTACCGAGGAGAACCTCAGCTCAATTTCAGACTGTGAACAAATGGAAGACATTTTTCATACTTTGCAGGAAATGCAGAATACTACAGACTGTGGACAGACTACAGAACTGTCCACTGAGGTGTATGTGCATCCACCTTCATCTCTATGCCATTAATAGTGACATCACCACTCAGAGGGGTGGGGCATTGTGTGTGTGTGGGGGGGGGAGGTGGGGGTCCGGAGGAATTCCATTTCCATCATTACTGCCAGGCTGGTCTATTAATAGGATAGTTATTAGGTGTTCTTTTATTTCTTTTGTTTCTTTCTTTCTCTCCTCCACCACCACCACCACCACCACCTCCACCAGCATCCATCCTCGGCTCATGGGCTTGGGTGTCTGCTTTGTGTCCTCCGCCCGCCAGTGAGAAAGCTAATGTGGTGAAAGGCTGCTTCTGAGCTCATTGAAATCATGTGAATGCCATTGGTGCTTAATCCTTCCCTGGGTGCTCGGCACTGACAAGAGAAAGAGAGAGAGACCTCGTGGGATTCACTTGTTCTACTGCCTTGTCTGCTGAGAAAGAGCATGTGAGCTTTGGTAGTAAGAGATTGAAATAGCGAGAGATAGAGTTAAGGAGAGAAAGGGAGAGAGGAAGAGAGCGGTACAGAAAGAGAAAGAAATGTGCATCATAATTTGATTAGGGTTACAATGACAAACTTTATTTATAGTCTCTCTCAGATGCAGGAGGGAGGGGATGGGGGGAGGGGGAGGGGCCGGGACCCTTGCAGCGTGGGATTCAGATTAACTCTAAAAAATAAAAATAAAAACACTAACGATAACAACAAGAGGAATGGCGTGCGTAGCTAGAGGCTAATTACAGACAACAGGGCGTCCGTCTGACGGCTGATCCTGACCGCTTCCCGCCACCCCGTTTTGTCTCATTAGGCACCTGATGACTCCTTTCATTTCCGCGAGAGTGGGTAGGTGTGTGTGGGTGGGTGCGTGGGGGGGGAGGGGGGGGGAGTGGGCCCGTAAACTCACAAATCCAAGACATGAGCTCTTCTTCATGGAATGCCTTCCATATGCATGAGCCGATGACATCAGAGGCAGAGCTTGTTGTGGAACCTTTTGAAATAATAATGCGGCAAATGATAACGCCCCAGGGACGCCGCAACACCTCATTAAGGCTGCGAGACAGCCCGATGAAAATGGAGCGGGAAAACACAAAGCAACGGAAACGAAGAGAAAAAACAATGGCGGCGACACTCGCGACAACAGCGGTATTTATATTCTGCCATTTACGTCAAATTGTTGCTTCTTCCTCGCAAAATAAAAATATAAAAAAGGAGTTTGAAACGGCGGCAGGGGTTTGAACCCTGGGTTAATGGAAAAAGTCCCGGGCGTCGAGTTACCTTGCTTATCTGCGGGGCGAAAAACCCCTACAGGTCTGTCGAAGCAAACAATTTCATTTGTGCGCATGTTTCCCAAGACGAGACCCCCAGTAAGAAGAAAACCTTCAGTGTTCAATAAAATGTTACCGTCTTACAGACCCCCCACTCATGTCATTTTTTTAATTGAAAGTGGATTCTCACTCGGATATAAACATCATTCCCCCCAATCAGAGCTGGTTTAGATCAAATGGCAGTTTTTTTCCCCTTTTTGTTGTCGGTGAGGCCGGGACGCTACATGCAGATGCCTTCAACTCCCCCCTCCCGCTCTCTCCCTGGATCTCATTCTGCTAAACTCTCTGGCACTCTTTTAAGGCTGCGGGATGGCTGTCACTGTATTTTGTCAGCAAAGCGCAATATTTCTTTCGGGAGTTCTGAACCTGGCACTCAGCGGGGTGGAAATGAAAATAAGGCAGCGCATAAACGGAGGGGAGTCAGACGTCACCTAACACGCGGCGGATGGGGGGGAGGAGGAGGTGGAGGAGGTGGTGGTAGTGGTGGTTGGCGGGCACACTGCTGGCTGTCATGGAACCCACCCCCACCCCCACCACCACACAACACCACCCTCCTTCGGAAAAGAAATAAATGATTGGACAGCAGCCATCGTGCTTTAATCAACCGTCACATAATAGGCATGTCCCCCTTTGACATAGCTACTCACACACACACACACACACACATAATCACACATACACAAACATGCACACCCACAGACACACACAGAACACCAAAGAACTTTGAGCTTTTTACTTGAGCTATTTAAATGTGGCTCATGTTTGTTTGTTTGAGAGTCATAGGTTATCCTTCTGTGGTGCTCTTTAAAGTGCTCTTTGAAGATGTAATATCTGTGGTTGACTCAGATGATATTCACAGGTCGACTCGTTTCACTGTGCTAGGAAAGGAGTTCTTTCTGACATGCCGCGTGTCAAACAATAATGTTATTGTTGGGAAAGAGGCTTTTATGGCAGTGGTGTCCTTTTATTACAGTGATATTTGCCCATTTTGTTTCTTTTCTTCTTTTTAATTAAACTATGGATGTTATTAAAAGACTGTGTTTTTGGTTGTGGCTCATTAAACATGTATGGAACATGTATGTATGAAGCGCTAGTGATAAACTAGAGTAATAACATATAGATACTGTGCGTGGAATAGTCAGGGAACAAAACTCACATTCCTTTTTTTCCGTAAAATATATATTCGAATCAGATATTGTGTATAATAGCCTGCTTCAGTGTTGGTGAATAATTCCTGTAGAATTTGACGCATGTCTGTAAAACTCATACTTTTATGAATGGGGGAATATTAATTATATTCCCTTGGTTTCTACTTAACTTTAACCACTTTTACCAATGTCAAATTGGACAAAAATAATCAAAAATATATCCTTTAAGCCAATAATAATTATCTCATTAGGCAGGAGAAAACATTATATTATATTTTGCTATTGTTAAGCAAAACAAATGTGCCTAATGATGCCCTCGTCATCTAGCTGGTGTATTC
>JACYXH010000694.1:40000-77084 GCA_026745465.1 Lota lota | reverse complement strand
TACTACTTTACTTTATTTGATATATTACTACGATGTGTATTGTTATTTAACTAGTCACACAAATCAGACTTTAGGTGACTAATCTAAACTTGAGTTTACTAATCTAAAGTCTGATGGCACATGATGGCAGATTTGTTTTCGTTCGCTTCATATTTGTTTAGCCCAATCATGTGTGTGGAATGGGGATCTGCAAGCACATAATTGGCTATTAACAACAAACACAAACTCGCCCAGCACTAGTTCACAGCAACAACAAAAAGTGTATGAAATCAATTAAAATCGACACTGTGTGAACTGAACTCTGTAGAAATACACCTATTTAAATCCTGTTCTGAAAGCTTTGTGTGCTTGCACGAATCGGTTTGATGATTCAAACTGTAATGAAACACGAAGCAAGGCATAACTTCTCCCCTCAAGTTTTTGGTCTCCAGCCCAGGCTCCCCCCCCCCCCCCCCCCTCTCCATGTTCGTCTTTAATAACGATGGCCTGCTGGATCCGAGATTGCTATCTTACTGCTTTATTGTTTTACAGTGTAGAGAATGACCTTGTTATACTACACATTTGCTAATAAAACCTGATTCATAATATGTTGATTGTGAGACGAAACACTAGACATTTCTGTTTCAAAATTGTACATTGAAAAGTTAACATTGTACTATTGTATTGAAATGCTTTCATTCAAAGCAACTAACAGTGAATTCAGATACATGCAATTTAAGGAGCAGGTAGGGGTAAGGGGGCATCTTGAACACCCTAGCAACAACAATATCCTGCCCCTAAAGATACACTTGCTCTGGGGATGCATATTAGATTAACATAAATGATGGTCGAATGAAAACAAGTTGATCCACAAGCCACAGTCCCTCTAAAAAGTGTGTGATTTGAGTTCCAAACAGCACTCAAAGGAGTTTAAACGATACAGCTATACAGGCAGATGCAATTAATTCACCGCTTCACCAAAATGTTGCAGGTACAAATCTCATCATTATTTACAGTCCAGTTCATCGATGCACCCCTAATATTTTTGATCAAACTTTTTTTTAACATCTTTTTAATTAAAAAAATAAATCACGACAGGACCGGCCGTGAAATCAATTCCAAAACAAAACCGCGACAACACACGCACGTGTGCGCACGTGCGTGTGTCCACGTGCGTGTGCTTGTACGTGTGTGCACGTACGGTGTTGTGTACTCTTCCGCTAAGCGCCGTATCAGGCGGGCTGTTTGTGCAGCTTGACTGATGTGGCGTCGGGGTGACCTACAAAAGCAGCCAATGGCGAGCCAGTAAATCACCTCGCTGGCTGGTTGAATTAATCTACTGTGGGTAGAGGACGTATTCCGGCCACCACCCTACTCCATCAACAACACCACCACCACCACCACCCTAATCCACTGACACCTTCACCTCTTCCCCCACCACCCTACTCCATCAACACCACCCTAACTCCACCACCACTGCTACCCTAATCCACTGACACCTTCACCTCTTCCCCCACCACCCTACTCCATCAACACCACCCTAACTCCACCACCACTGCTACCCTAATCCACTGACCCCTTCACCTCTTCCCCCACCACCCTACTCCATCAACACCACCCTAACTCCACCACCACTGCTACCCTAATCCACTGACACCTTCGCCTCTTCCCCCACCACCCTACTCCATCAACACCACTGCTACCCTAATCCACTGACACCTTCGCCTCTTCCCCCACCACCCTACTCCATCAACACCACCCTAACTCCACCACCACTGCTACCCTAATCCACTGACCCCTTCACCTCTTCCACCTCCACCACAACAACCTCCACCACCCTGCTCCACACCACCGCCCTACCAGAGGGACAGGGTGTGAGATCAACATAATGACGGCTACATAGAGAGAGAGGGACAGAGAGAGGGAGGATGATAGACAGGTCTAGAGAGGAACAGAGAGAGAGAGAATGACACATATAGAGAGAGGGACAGAGAGAGGGAGGATGATAGACAGGTCTAGAGAGGAACAGAGAGAGAGAGAATGACACATATAGAGAGAGGGACAGAGAGAGGGAGGATGATAGACAGGTCTAGAGAGGAACAGAGAGAGAGAGAATGACACAATAGAGAGAGAGGGACAGAGAGAGGGAGGATGATAGACAGGTCTAGAGAGGAACAGAGAGAGAGAGAATGACACATATAGAGAGAGGGACAGAGAGAGGGAGGGAGCGATGACGAACAGATCTAGAGAAGGACAGAGAGAGAGAGGGACAGAGATAGAGAGAATGACAGATACATATAGAGAGAGTGACAGATACATATAGAGAGAGGGACAGAGAGAGAGAGGGAGGAAGGGAGAGATAGAGAGAATGATAGAGACATATAGAGAGGGACAGAGGAAGGGAGAGATAGAGAGAGTGACAGAGACAAATAGAGAAAGGGACAGAGAGAGAGGGAGGGAGAGATAGAGGGACAGAGACAAATAGAGAGAGGGACAGAGAGAGAGGAAGGGAGGGAGAGGGACAGAGAGCGAGGGAGGGAGAGAGAGATGGAGAGAGGGACAGAGAGAGGGAGGGAGGGAGAGCTAGAGAGAGAGAAGGACAGAGAGAGAGGGAGATGTCCTTTCCACCACACATTTACAATTAAACGTAAAGTTTATCTAAAGGAATGTGTGTGCTTTCTGCAATCCGAGGAAAAAAACGAAATCTATTTTGGTTTTAAAACATAAAACAACAACAAACCAACGGAGGAAGACGTGTGACTTTGGGAGGTGAAGTGCAGCTCTCCTTGTATCTATCTGGCCTGCGGGCGTCTTGCAGTAACATAACTGACTAATTTGATGATGTTGACTTTGACCAGAGGGTGGGTGGGGGGGAGGATGGGTGCTGCTGAGGATCTACAGAGGGGATGTGTGCGGGCGGGGGAAGGGGGGGGGGGGGGGGGGGGGGGTTGATTTATTAAGGCGTCAGCCACGGCAGGGATCCAATCAGGGCCGCACGTTGGACGCCGACCATCCAGTGGGTGTGTGTGTTCGTGTGTGTGTGTGTGTGTGTGTGTGTGTGTGTGTGTGTGTGTGTGTGTCCCTCTCTTGAGGCCAGCCACGTGTCAAGGACAAAATGTGGAAAACAAATGCACACACACACACACACACAAACACAGAGACTCACTCGCAAAGCCTCCTGACGAATCCCTTGGACCATTTTTCATCATCGCTGTCACCATCCCCATTTCAAGTCTATAAATAAACACATACATTCTACTTCTTGTTGTGGCGGAGTCTAATCTGCTGTCGACATCACAACACACTTTGAGATGTCATGCAAATATTTATACGTGCATAAAACGCAACGCGATGAAAGTTCTGCTCCCTTTGTCCTCGTGATTCACGCGGTGAACACCCGCCCTTTTCACTGGGAAACTTTAACGGTGGTGCCGTGATTGACGTTTTCCTCTCAGTCGACTACCGTGGTTGTTCTCGGGGCCCCCTTGCGCGCGGCTTTGTGTGAAGGCGTGTGCTGAATGACGCCACGCATGTGCAGCGGGCACGCGCAGAGCTTTGAACGCGGGCGTCTCTCCCGCCGAGCACGTCGTCGTTAAACGGTTCTATGGCCGGACTGAGACATCGCCAAGCAACAGGTTTGTTTTGCTCTTTCTCTTGAAAAAATGTATAAATAAATAAATAAATAAATAAAACGGTGTATGAATACAAGCGCAAACACATTATCACTTCGAGAGAAAACGTTTGATCCACAAGTTATTATTGCGTTTTACTGCGTGTATGTATGTATTCTCAGTTCTGTTCCCCCTTCAGTTAGGGTTGTCTTCCTCTATGCGGCTGGTTTACACACACACACACACACACACACACACACACACACACACACACACACACACACACACACACACACTAAAGAATGTCCCAGAAATGTTGGGGGTGGGTTGCTATGGCAACAGGGCAAACCTCTAGCCATTTGGGTTGTAATATTTGAAGTTGTGTGTCTTTGCACCGCACTAAGATACAGCGAAGAAGGAGGTTGCTCGTTGAGACCAGCGTTTAAGAGACCTTTGAAATTTTTTTTTTAAAATTTCTCCCCATATCAAAGATGTATGATCAATTAGCAATTTCGTAAAAAAAGTTACCAACGCTCTAAGTGGGGTCTCCGGACATCCAAAATTGAGAAACGCTGATTCGAAACGGCCACTGTCCGACTTGTTCAACAAAAGATCCTTCGTTGAGCCAAGGTTGTGCGGGCAGCAGTACGCACTCTATTCTTCACCAAACTTCAATCTTTTTCTGTGCTGCCGTGTCTCCGACACGCCTCGAGTCGCGATCCAGGTTACGTGTCTTTCCCTCGCTCCTTCAACCTACTTTCCCGTCGGTCTTCGCTGACCTGTCCATGAAGACGACAGAAGCCAAGCCGATACGATTGATTCACCTGGAGACCACCTGGACTCTGCACAGCCTCCCTCCTTAACCCCCCAACGCCTCTCTTACTCTCCTAAACCCCCCCCCCCCCCCCCCCCCCCCCCCCCCCCCCTTACGCACTTATTGTATGTTTGTACGTCCTGACGCACTTAATGTACGCACTTATTGTATGTTTGTACGTCCTTACGCACTTATTGTATGTTTGTACGTCCTGGCACTTAATGTACGCACTTATTGTATGTTTGTACGTCCTGGCACTTACAAATAGTACTTAGCATCGTGTAGCATCTTATCCTAGCTATCTTTGTTGTATGCGGGGAATGGGTTAAACTAGCAATTGTAAGTGCTTTGCACTGGTTCTATGAACATCCATACCGCACCGACAGCGATATATAGTTGTTTCTCTTTCTTCTGACAAATGTACTTATTGTAAGTCGCTTTGGATAAAAGCGTCTGCTAAATGCCCTGAATGTAAAAATGGACTCTGTACTTGAATGGACTCTGCTTTGGCTGGGCAGGCTGCCACACATTCACGATCAGCGAGGAACCCCGAGGCCAGAGTTGGCTGCACTTAGCCCCCTCCGCTCCGTAATTCAAAAGTCAGTGGAACACGAGGGTTGTTTATTTATAACAGAACAATTGAGGAACCCGGAGCCATGGAAAAGAAACACGAGGGGGGTCAAGGTTCACGCCGGGGGTTATGTCTCGTTGGTTATTGGCCGTTTTGTTTCCTGATGACCGGTATTAAAATATGAGTTTGAATGAAATCCCCACAGGAAAACAGGAAAGGCCATTGGACATTTACATGAAGTCCTTTGGCTTTTATCCAAAGTGACTAAGGCTGGAAATAATAAAAGCATACAATCGATATTGCAGCAAATCTAACTAACCGTGACTACAAGGCTGGAAACAAATGTGGAGCGGGCAGGGCTGTGAAACTATTCAAGCAGCCGAGCAGGCATCACACACACAGAGGCACGACGTTATCGATATGTTTCTCCGTGTAAATAATAGAAGCGCGTAAGAGCGTCCGTTCTCGGCTCAACGCGTGCTACAGCGCTTCGTTCTGTGCATCCAGCACGATGAACAGGCTTCGACACCTTGACCCACAGCCACTCTCGTGATCTTCGGCACCGCGGCCTTCGTATGAAGGACAGATCACGCTCCGACGAGGTCAGGTGAGCTCATGTGCTCCGTGGTGATCGGAGGCTCACGCCAATTATGAAGAGACTCTGACCTTTTTCCGCTTAACGAAAATCGAGCAGTGTGTTGTGTGTGTGTGTGTGTGTGTGTTTGTGGGGGAGTTAAGGGGGGGGCATACAAATCACAACGGGGGATCAAACACCACTTCCCACACTACATCCCGATTTGCCTTGCTCCCCTAGTGAAAACCTCAACTTTTTTTTTTTACACTCGCTGTTGTCACAGCGATTGATCACAGGGCAGCTAATCAAGATCTATCTGCGGGAAGCGGCATTCCGAAGCAGATCTCCTCACTGATTGGTGGACGGCCCCTTGCTGTCATGGAGATCAATAGATTCCGGTAACCTTCACACACAGCGGGGGGGGGGGGGGGGGGGGGGGGGGGGGTGTAAACATTCCAATCAGGTCAGCGTTTGATCAATGCTTTCCGACGTTTTCTTGTTTGCTGTTTTGTTATTTCTATATTATATATAGAAATATATTGAATATATTGAATATATTGAAAGATATTGAATCTCTGTCGCTAGCCGTAACGGCGTTTTTACGAGGACGTCGGTTAATGACGCAAAACCAACTCAACGTGGAATCTCAAAAAGCAGAAAAAGATATTTCTAAGAAACCGAAAAAAAAATAACACACACACACACACACACAATGCAACCATTTGCCCAAAGTGCTTTTCAAAAGACACGCTTTGTGAAACATCACACGCGTAAAGGAGCACGCCGGAGACAGCGTGAATCCATCGCAGAGGACGCTCTTCTTGCTCTCAATTCGACAGAATAAACTTGCACAACGCACACAATCACGTCGTCAGTGTAGAAGCCGTACAGGCCTAACAAGGGTAGCAAAATGAGGTGGTGGGTGAACGTCCACGCAGAGGGGATGGGCTGAGGACCACCGGTCAATGATTGGTGCATTATCTACTCCCCCCCCCCCCCCCCCCCCCCCCCCCCCCCCCCCCCCCCCCCCCCCCCCCTTCCCCTTCCCCCCCACATGCAGTGCCCCGATTAGAGATGTGGCCGGAATAATATCAACCCACTCGAAAATGGAATGGTTGAGGTATTATGTGTGTGTATTACCCAGAATCGACCCTTCACATAACTAGAGGCTTTTGAGGCTTGTTTAGGGGACTCATTTATCCGAAGTGATGTGCAGTGAATTTAGATGAACGGCTTTAAGGACCAGGGAGCACTTAGGGTAACTTAGGGGAGCTCAAGGGTGAGCCTACTGGTAGTTTTGCCGAAACATGGATCGCGAAGCCAGTCAAACACTCTACACCCTACCGGTTGTCAAACACCCAACTGGGAGTCAAACACCCTACTTGAAGTCAAACACCCTACTTGGAGTCAAACACCCTGTGTGTGTGTGTGTGTGTGAGAGAGAGATTCACGCCTGACCGTATTCTCCAGAGTGTCCATACCGCTGGGACCTCTTCCTTTATTGGTCGTTTTCTTTGTCTTTCTAACCAAGTCCTTCCTGCAATTAATTGAAGGAACGGTTTAATGAAAATGTACCGTTTATGCCCATTAGGGCCCTTCGTTTGTTGTTATCTTCTCAAATGGGACGCAGGGAATCTTTTGGATTAGAAATTGGAAGAACACCACTTCTCATCACTGAGTTGACCTTTCTGAGGCGGCGAGAAGAATGAAAGCTGTGATTATCACTCAAGGTGTTTCAAAGTGTGCCACGTCGGTGCGGTTGGTTCAGTAAAACGGTTGACAGTGGTGTGAAAGCCCCTCTGGAAGACACAGCACGACGAAGAACTACATAGCAGGGACTCATGCTTAATAGCATGTACATTGAACACGTGTGTGTGCGTGCATGTGCTTGTGTGTATGTGTGTGCAATAATGTAAAGAGTGGGGTGTGCGTGTGCCACACACATGCACACACGTACATACATGTACACAGACACACTCAAACGCATGCACACACACACACACACACTAACACAGATGCGGATAAACACACATGTAAACATGCACACACAAATTCATACAGACTTACCTCTACACAGACGCACACAAACACATGCACACTTACCTCTACACACATGCACACAAACAAATATGCACACATCAACACATGCACATAAACACCCACACATAAGCAAAATCACAGTCAAGTCATAACAGACCTGGTGAGCATAAGACATGTTTTTAAGCTATCTGTGTGTGTGTGTGTGTGTGTGTGCACGTGTGGTGCGTGCGTGCGTGCGGAGACTGGTGACTCAGCAGGAAGACTCTTGGTTTTGCTCCTGACACGATTTATGGACAGGCTCAATGTCTGCGTGGCTTTTTACGGTCTATTTATTTTCAGTCCTTCATTCCATCAGGGACACAGGAAGAAATGCCAGAGGGCATGGGGCACTTTGATTAAAGTCACGACCCTCCCCCACACAAAAAACAGTATGGATGCTTCCATTGATTAAAGGGATTACGTGTACAATTTCTACATGCATCAATCACTTTAAATTGCCCAGTGTATGGACAGTTTGTAGTGTAACTTAAAATATGAGAGCTTCCCAGACTCTGACGTTGTGTAAAACAGCCTGTAGGCCTGCTAAACGCCTGATCAGACTGGATCGAGGTCCTTCATTTCCCCCCCCCCGCAACCGTATCCGATTGAACGGGAACACAAGGCCCCCCCCCCCCCTCCGTGTCAAACGAATGAATGAACTGGCGTTTTCGCCGTTGTCGCCCCGATTCAGGGTGACCGGAGCTGAATCTGGGCCGATTCAGGGTCGGGTCGATTCAGGGTGACCGGCTGAATCTGGGCCGATTCAGGGTGACCGGCTGAATCTGGGCCGATTCAGGGTGACCGGCTGAATCTGGGCCGATTCAGGGTGACCGGCTGAATCTGGGTCGATTCAGGGTGACCGGCTGAATCTGGGTCGATTCAGGGTGACCGGCTGAATCTGGGTCGATTCAGGGTGACCGGGCTGAATCTGGGCCGATTCACACCTAAGCTTCTCAGACACTTGTAGTGTGATGGCACGTTGTGTGACCCATTTTACATCCGGCATCGCTCGTTACAACGCTCGTCCTCAACAGCGTGTGTGCACGCCAAAAAAAAATCTATCTACATATAGTTGTTATGTAAGCTTCATGAGCCTTACAGCAGTAGTGGTTTGCTCCAAGGTCATTGTATTGATAAAACTTAGTTATAATTGTTCATTATAATTAATCACAAGGCATCTGGCAATCAGTGGTATGTTTATTAGAATATGGAGAAACCAACAGGTAAGCGTATTAGATATGTAGTTCACACCCACACACAAGCACACGCACAATAAACACACATATCCACACAGATACACCCATACACACACACACACACACACACACACAGATGCACAATCGACACTGATAGCCACACAGATACACACACACCAGACACAGACTCATACACCTCATCAACAGATATTAATATGCACACACACACACACAATCAACAAAGATTGACAGACACACAATCAACAGTAATTTCCTCATAGATACCAACACACACTTGTATGCACACACACGCAAAATCAACTGCTCAGCCATTAATTCACACACATGCGTATCTATTCACATACCATGGATGTACACTCACACACACACACACACACACACACACACACACACACAATCAACACATCGTCACACACGCATGATGGATGTCTTGAGAGATTTAGTCTCAGGGAGTGTAGTGGTCAGGAAAAGCACACTGGGCATGTTTAGAGCATGACCCCTCCGTGACCCCCGGGGGGGGGGGGGGGGGGGGGGGGGGGGGTTATGCATAGGCTCAGCATAGTTCAGTCCTACTGAGTAAGGCTCTGTGTGTGTGTGTGTGTGTGTGTGTGTTGTTCTGCATCCATGCTGTTTTGTTTTGCCTGTCCATCGTTTGTGTCTTAGCAGCATTTGTATGTGTGTGTAGAAGGCTGTGTTTGTGTGTCTGCATGGCTGTGTATAAGCCTCACCTTGTGTGTGTGTGTGTGTGTGTGTGTGTGTGTGTGTGTGTGTGTGTGTGTGTGTGTGTGTGTGTGTGTGTGTGTGTGTGTGTGTGTGTGTGTGTGTGTGTGTGTGTGTGGTGTTGCCGTGGTAACCATCTAGGCCTCAACAGGCGGGTATTAGCAGGGTTAAACGCTGTGCTTGTTCAGGAAGTAATGCAGCTCAGTGTGTGTATGTGTGCAAGTGTAGGTGTGTGTGTGTTATTGAGTCATATTGAAGGTCCCCTATACTAAATCCATGCATGTGTATGTAATATATGGCTTTGATTGTTTTTCTGTTTGTGTATGTATTTGGGTTACAGACAGACAGACAGAGAATCTATTTACTCATTTCCCACAGACAAGGGTGCAGCCTTGCTTTTATGAGGAGCCAAACAAACGGAATAGAAAAACAAAAGATGTGTGCCTGGTCTTCCTTGTGGACAGGAAGTTCATAACAGTCCGGATCACAAGAGGGCCAGAACAACCCTGAATAACCAAGGTCAAGCGTCCGTTCCCGCCAAAGAATTTTGCCAAGATGCAGTCATATTGTGGAAAGGGAGATTGAGTATTTTTTTTTGTGCCACTGGTTCTTCATAATGTATACGTATCATTTGAGATTGGTGGTACGTCGGCCCTCAATTACCATTCTCCATGCTTTGTGTTAGCTTCATCTTAAATGTCAAATCTCTCTCTCCCTATCTCTCTCTCCTTCCCTCTCTCTATCCCTCCCCCCGTGTGTGTGTGTGTGTGTGTGTGTGTGTGTGTGTGTGTGTGTGTGTGTGTGTGTGTGTGTGTGTGTGTGTGTGACAGCACAGGAGCTGCTAATGGTAATGAGCATAAACACCACTTTATTTTTCTGTTCAAAATGTCATCTTTTGGATTGGGCGGTCACATTAATCATGACTATTTCTGTTGTGATTATTATTATTATTTTACTTTTTTATTTCTGCCTAAAGGGCAATTTTTCAATGGAAATAAACAAGATAAACCAGACTGAATTGAAATGGTTTGGGATAACATTGGCTTATTTATTTTTGGTTTTCAAACAACTATATTTTCAAACAGTCCTTAAAAACAATCTCTTTCCTCTTCAAAAAACTATTTACACCACATCATCCTTTCAGCTTTATTTCCATACTGTGTATTTCCTGATCAAACCCTCAGCCATGCGTTTGAGGTCTTCATTGTTTTCGTCTAGCCAACTGGAATTACGATAAACAGAGACGCACGCACACACACGCACACACGCACACACACACACACACACACAGTGATCACCATTCACACCTGGGGGGCTGCTGTAGGCTTCCAAGGGCCCCCTTCGCCGGTGTAATTGGTGGTTGAAAGGACTTCCAGAGTACCGCTCCCTACAAGTCACTGATGGAGGGAAAGAGTGTGGCTTGTTTTCCTATCATCAGTGGGGTTTTTATATTCTGGCCGTATACTTTTTTTTAATAGAAATTGGACAAGATATATGGGTAATTTTGCTGGGGGTTTGGACACAAGCTAAAATCGTCCAGGGAATCGGGACGGGGTTGTTTTAATTTCACTCACCTCGGTTCTCGATTGACTTACATAAGCTGACTGTATAATGGGTGTTACACCAGTGCTTTTTTTGGAAACCTTTAATTGCTTCATATTTCACATCTCGTTCCGGAAGGAAACCAACAACAATCACAACAATAATAACGGTCCAAGCTTTTAATAAAGGCGTTGATACCCATAAAGCCTTTTGTCAGTTATAGCCTCCAGCTCTACTTATTGAGCTGGGAAAAAAGAAAAATCAATAGACTTTAAAACTGTCCAAACTGTTCCGTTAACAAGGTGTCCTACATTGAATAGAATCAAACATTTATAAATGAACTAAGAAACGGCATTGTGCTGATGTGAAAAGGAATTGACTCCCGCTAAATTGATGTGCTCATTTATATACTGTATATACATATGTGTGGGCATAGACCTATCTGTGTTAAGATGTCCATACACACACACACACACACACACACACACACAGCTCTCTCGCACGCTGCGATATTAAACAATGCACAATTGCATTTAAACGCTGCGTTTATGTGCTTGTTGACCAAGAGTTGCAATTTCACAAGAATTGCAGAGAAAATAGGCTGCTTTTCTTTTTGCCCTTAATAAAAACAACAAAATAAGTCGAATCCGTCTTTGACTAGGACGTTATTTTATCAATACTTGTTGTGCTGCTGTTAAAGGTGGCTTTCAATATGTGATCACCAGCACGCAGTATTGAACAACACAGTGATTTTGCACCCGGAGATACAGTACGCGCACACACACACACACACACACACACACACACACACACACACACACACACACACACACACACACACACACACACACACACACACACACACACACACACACACACACACACGTCCTTAAGCATTGGATTCAAAACAGCTACATGTGTACAGAGTGCAGTTGGATTTAAAAACAGTTCTCCCTGCGTCCAATGACATTGAAAACACTGCGGAAAAAAACCAAACAACAAATGTATTTTCTACGTGCGATCGAAATAGCATTGTGATTTCCCGAATGTAAACAGAATCGCAGAAGCTTCTCCGTAACTGCTTGCGTTGGTCGTCCCGAATAATAAAAACCCAGTCCCAACTTTTCCCAGAATTCACCGCAGTCACAATCACCCACAATTCCTCTCTCTCCTTCCATCCTCCCCCGAACCCTAATCTTTTTCACTCCCATCCATCTCTCCCTCGCTGTGTGTGAAAAGCTCCCCGATCTCTCCCCCTCTCCCTGTTTTGATCGGTTTGCCGCCATGGCAACAAGGAGTCACTCAGCTGTCATCCGCTACGAGCACTTCATTAGCCACAGTCAGGGTTTTGTTTCCTTCCCCAGCCATACTTCCATACTTTGGCGCCATGTAATGGAATTTATAGGGCGCTAGTTGAATCACGCCTCAGCCCCGCTACATGCCATGTCACAACTTACCAAAGCGCGAGGTGAAAAAGACATACGACCGTCCTAAGCCCTTTTACAGCAGCTCCGAAATACATTTCAGGGGTTTTCCTTCTTCCTAAAAGGTTGATATACATAAACACACACACACCAGTGTGAATATGGAGGAGGCTGGTTGGTAGCAGGTCACTTTTGCCACAGTGTCTTAAGTCGGAGCCCTCCTTGGGACTGTCATGTGCTGTTTAGTCAATGGGTCGTTTGACAGCTTTGGCTTCCTTGACAATGATTGCTTTTGCAGTGCGCACTGCGCACCGCCACAACAAGGAAAATGGCTTCGTTTTGACCCGTGTCAGGCCTGCCTTTACATTACAGGGCACTCCACGGTTTATTTACTTTTTGGCGTTGAAATATGCCAGCGGAAGGTTCGATTCCGGGCGCTCGCTCGCGCGCGCGCACGCACACACACACACACACACACACACACACACACACACACACACACACACACACACACACACACACACACACACACACACACACACACACACACACACACACACACACACACACACACACACACACACACACTATTTTCTACACAAAAGGCAAAATGTCCCTGAAACAGTCCCCTGATGTAATGGAAAGGCCACCATAACAATGAAACAGAGCAACTGGAGTAAGCAGTTGCTTCCCTTTTGTATTTGGGCTCCCTTTCCTTCCGTCGTTAAAACCTATAATGAGGGAGGAAGATATGTCTGAAGAAAAAATGTATATCACATCATCAGCATATCATGGCATTTTAAACACATTGATTTATATCTCGCAAATGCCACAACTCTACAAAACAACTTGCATCAGTAAGTATAGCTTTATATATCTTTATAGTAATAGCTTGGATCTCACAATAAATGGCCTGTATTAAGATATGCTTTTATACATTTGAGTATTCTCTGAATATATAGTGAAATGAAAATATGAATATATGAAATATAATATATATGTAATATATGAATATGTGAATATGAATATATGAAAAAAAGGAAGCAGCACATTGATTGTGGGATAGGACACGATCTGTTCTTCTTTGGCTTCACGGGTGACTGATCCATTGAACAATAGTGGATCATATTCCTAAATCAGGCCATTGTTTTGCTTAATTGGAAACGATTCCTCATTAGGAGTAATTGTATTGGCAATGTGATATCACTGGGGTTGTTTCAACGGTGTGGGGGCATCAGCGTTTGTGAAGACGGTTTGGTTCGAGTGTGTTAAAAGTGTCCTGCTAGAGACCAAAGGAGAGTCTGAGAGGTTCACTCTAAAACCGTGTACGAGAAGCGACAATGTTACCCAATTACAAAAGAGTTTTGGTTTTTAAAGACGTTTCACAAGGACACACACTACGCTGAGTGAAAACCATTATACAATGGATGACGGTATTTCGCCTCTTCATTGTTCAATACAGCCTTTTGCAACTACCTGGGCTCTTACTGTACCAGTTATCAAACTGTGATTTGAAGCAATAGCAACAATTTGTCTATAGAGTGCTTGCATCTCATTTCTATAAGATCGCAATGGCAATGTGAGAGCGAGCGAGAGAGCGAGAGAAAGAAGAAGGGATAGAGAGAGAGAGATGAAAAAAGGGTGTAACTTTAACTTATTCCAAGGCATTCACATGAATCCAGTCCAAGTAGATTATGTTAAGGAAAATTGGTGACTGGGTGTTATCTGTGGTTTTTTTTTTCGTGTGGGACACCGTGCAAGTGTTCTGCATATTAGGCACTCGCACTTTGCCAATATGCTTTCATTATGTGGCCCCCTTTCTTCTCTGTGAAGGTGGGAGATCCAAAGCCTGATGAAGATGAAGATTTATCTCAGCACGTCTCGTGGAAATGTGAGAATCTAATAGATATTCATGGTCCGACTAGGTGGAGCAGAAACAGCTGTGGCTAATTTTGGTTGAATAAGACTTTCAATTTGTCTTACATATAAAAATGGCAGGCCGGGAAAATGGGCTTTTTCGGGTTTTTTACTTTTTAAAAGGAAGTAAGAAATGCTATTCATGAAGGAAGGGAAACTGCACTGACTGACTTGATTTTCATTCATTTGGGATCACAATTGCAACAAAAAAAACAACATACTGCCTTTCCTGTAAAAGAGAACACGCTTCATTTTACGAGTCCTTTCCTCAGGACTGAAATGATAAAGTAACGCGTACAATTTGCTTTATATGTATATATTTCTTAACAGTTGTCCAATTTGATTAACTGGACAAACAAAAAAATACACCGTCACATTAAAACCGAAAGCAAAAACATAACGTCAAACCGTCGGTTAAAGCCAATCCCCACCTTTACACACTACAGGAAGTTAGACGAGGGGAGAGCAAACGTTTCATAAGCACAACAAAAAAAAAGGACTTTTTCTCCCGTTATTTAAATACACAGATTGCCTCTTTCCCTGTAAGACTGACTCCCGCACACATTTCCCCCGTGAGGTGCTCAAACGTGTATTAAAGCGGGCAGTGGTGTCTGGGAGAATTAGTTTTTATTTGCATTATTCATTGACCCGAGGCAAGCGGACACATCCATCACGAGGATGGGGTGACTGGGCCATTATGGGGGGTAAGGGGGGGGGGGGGGTTAAATATTACCTGTGAATATACATACACGGTATTTACTCAGGCACTTTGCTCACAGAGTGTTACCCAGAGCTGAGACACTGTGTATCGTGTAAGATATATGTATAGCCACTGGGGGCTCGGACTGGGGGTAGCTTCCCAGAATGACTTGATCGGTTGACCGTTTGGTTTACGTCAGTGCAGGCACGAGAATAGCGTCAAATAAAATCGGGACTCCACTGAATGAAATGTTCTGCGAAGAAACACCCTGTATTGTTTTATTATGAGTAGTATTATTATCATGGTATTATTAGTAACCAGACACTTCATCCCGAGGGGACTTATAATTCATTTTGGATACATGTGCTTGGATGCAAGGGGCCGGTAGGACCTAGGGGCCCCTGCACACTACAGTGTAGCGTGCAGGGGCCCCTGCACACTACAGTGTAGCATGCAGGGGCCCCTGTCCTCGGGTTTCGTAGTGGGGTTCCACATAACATCACCGGTGGACAACAGGGGTGTCACGCGTTACAAGGGGTTTCACACCCCCCCCCCCCCCCCCCCCCCCCCTCGACGACGAGTCTTGTCTGGGCTCCAGGTGACATTTAGTCCCGAAAACACACACGCTACAAGCACACGCTTACACATTTTGCATTTTTCCTCTCCCTATGTTTTTCATCCCAGCCCGTTCCTTTCGTTTCTGTCCTGATTAAAGTGGCAATAAAATACAATCTTCGCCGTCACATCGACACAAACATCCCATTTAATCGTCTGTCTAAATGAATCCTAGTTTTTTTGTTGTTGCCCCAAACACAAGAAAAGTGACATCTGGACCGGTTTCCTTGTCGATTTATTTTTGTTTGAATGCTATTTATTCCTAATTTTCTCTCCATTCCCCCCACCCACCCGAAAAAACCGACAGATTGCATCCGAGCGCCCAGATTAGCGGGTGGTGGTGGGTGGTGGCACCAGAGGGTACCCAGTGGGGGGGGGTGGGGGCGGGGGGTGGGGGGTGGTGGGCGGTAGAGGAGGGCTTGATGGTAATGCGTTCTGGATCACCGAGCACATAAACAATACCCCTAACAGATGGGGTGCCAACAAGCGCCAGATGCAGAGGCAGCGGTGAGGAGAACGTCTCGACTCTTTAGTTTTTTCATGGGTTCTTTTATTTTGTTCCTCCCAGGACTAAATTCAATTCACTTACTCGCACAGCCGGGGGTCGGGGGGGGGGGGGGGGGGGGGGGGGGCTATTGGGGGTCAGTTGTCCACTGACATGACGCGTGGAGGCGGAACGAGGGATGGTGTGGCCTGGCACACACACACACACACACACACACACACACACACACACACACACACACACACACACACACACACACACACACACACACACACACACACACACACACACACACACACACACACACACACACACACACACACACACACACACAGCGGACCCCCGCACTTTGATCTCATGCATGATTCATGGCGTCGAACGGCCATGATCAAGGACGGAACAAGGAGTCCTTAAGATGTTTGATTTTTTTTTATGAAATTACCAAGAAGAAAAGTTTCATCCGACAAAAAAGAAACTTCTGCGAACAGAGTTTGGCCGTTGAGTGGAAACCTCGCATGTTTGTCGCCTGCCAGAGAGTCTCGCAGGATGCGGGAGCAGGCGGGAAGGTGGGAATTGTAGGGAAAAGTGTCCAACAGGGAGACAGCAGAAGAAAGAGCCGGTAGCGACGGTATTTGTCAACGCAGTCTGACAACGGAAGAGGAATTGCACTTTTCAGCTCCAGCTACCAGTGACTCACTTGTGTTTTTGACATCGCAGCGTCTGCGACAGACCCGCCAAACCTGTCCCCCATATGCGGTTTCCTTCACGCTAGAAGGACATAGCTCTTTGGGAAAGGGAACATTTCTTTTGAGAAACTGATTATTTTTCTGGCGGGCAAAGAAAGAGTTTGGAGAACAAACGGAGGAACAAAAAAGCGAAAGAAATGCTCAAAACAAGCCGGCGTTTTACAGACATCTCCATCCTGCATGCCTAGCTGCTTTTCAGTCAATGAACCGATGTTCTTATCAACAGCGACTTGACAGGGATTTCAGTCATGCCTTATTAGAGAGCGACTTGCAAGGTCGGGCCCCCACGGCTAATTAAGGTGGGGAAAGTATCCAGCAGATCATCTTTTCTTTTCTAACTTTATTCGACAGCTCCACTCGCCGTAATGTAATTGTAATGCAAAGACCAAAAAAAAAAACGTACTTCAACAGGACGAAAGGTAAGGTGAGACTAACGCTAGCGCTACAGTGAACGTGGAAGTAGAATCGCGACGTACAGAGTGCAATGTACAGGGTTAGGGTTTAGTGCCCCATGAGAGTGTCCATGGCTTGAGACCCATTAGACATTCATTCATTATTTCCAAGGCAAACTTGGAATTCACGGGACATATCGCAAAGCTCAAAACGCTCAGTCGCCCACCCTTCCTGTAAGTCGGTGGGGTCGTCATCCTCTTGACGAGGTGGGACGGCCTGGACATTGCGATTCCACTTGCCCTTCACCCATTGGTCAGACTCTTACCCCACGGCACATCAGGTAAAGCACCGTTGTTTTTGGTCTGTGCGTGTGGCGCTACGAAGGACCGAAGACAATGTTTACGTCGATTTGCGAGATACTTTCCCCTCACATGTTAATCAAGTGAGGGTGCCCGCCTGCTCTTTAGAGGGTCCCTATTTTACCACCAGGCGTGTGTGTGTGTGTGTGTGATCAGCCATTACCAGTGGGAGTGTCCACCTTGTATGGTGGACACGGACCGATCAGTCTACCAGCCTGCCCAGTAGGCCGTAGCGGCTGGTTGGTTCATCGATCCACCACACATCTAGGGTCCCGTCTCCGTAGGGGGCCCTACAGAGAGGGCCCTAGGCAGGGTGGTACGGGGATCGAACCCAGTACTGCTCAGCTCACCATGGTTATTAACCTTTCCCCCCCCCCCCCTCCCCCGTTTTGATGAATCCATACACTACATTTACATGATACACAACGCGGTCATCCCAGTACTATCCATTCTATTTCCTATTGTCATCCTCAATAAACATGATCTCGCAAGAACGTCTTCCCTCAAACCCCTCACAATCCTAACTCTTCCCATGGGGGCAGTCCTGTATTCGCCTGAAAACAGATTGGACTGATGCTATATGCAATGCCTTTTGGACCGCGACAAATGACCGGGGGCATAAACAGTATCTAAAAAACAACTTCATAACTGGCAGATTGAGCTCAATAAACAGTCATTAAAAAGAACACCTACTGGCTTTTCACTCCTTTCAAACCCACTGGGCCAGGGAGGGTTTTGATATGTCGTCAGTAGGATATTGGCGCCCATGACGTTAACTCTCCTGGGTAAAATATTCAGAAGAGCAGTATGCAAAATATCCCCCAAAAATGTATGTGCACGTGTGTGTGTGTGTGTGCACGTGAGGGTGTGCGTATGTACCTGTGCATGTGTGTGTGTGCACGTGTGTGTGTGTACATGTGTGTGTGCACGTGAGGGTGTGCATGTGCACGTGAGGGTGTGTGTGTGTGTGCACGTATGAGTGTGCGAGTGTGTGCACGTGAGGGTGTGCATGTGCACATGAGGGTGTGTGTGTGCGTGTGTGTGTGTGTGCACGTGTGTGTGTGTAGATGTGTGCGCACGTGAGGGTGTGTGTGCACGTGTGTGTGTGTATGTGTGTGCGCGCACGTGAGGGTGTGCGTGTGTGGACCCCTGGTACGAGAACGTGAGGGAGTGACAGAGTGTCAATTAGCTATGGGATTACGGAAAAAGGTTAGGAGATGCACGCTGCACTCCTGTTGCACATCTCTGGGGTGAAGTGATGACAGGCAGCAACAACAGCAAGGAGTCCTCTCTGAGAGCGTACATCTTTGAAGGATCATTTTGGCCCTCGCTCGAAAAATGCCCAGCTCAACGCAAAAGGAACAAGAAAAACTGACTGACCGTGCGAATCAATAAACGTTGGGCCTTGTGTCGACACTTACTACAGATATCGATGCTTGATAAAACTCTTTGTCAAAGTGTTCTCTCAGTGACGTAAACTGTATCCATCTTCAGACTTGAACCAAGCATTGTTCATGCATACCAACCATCTACTGACCATAACCTAGCTGCTAACCTACCATCTCTCATACGTAGCTAGCTTGTTACTTAGCATCTTTTCATGCATAACTACCTAACTTGATGCCAAGGAACCCAACAATAACGTCACCATCTATTCATCTAATGGGTTATGTACCCAATGAGCGCCGACTTTGTCGTTGATTAAATCACACACTTTCACATGACGATATTTAAATGCGCATTTAATGTTTTCCGTCGCCATGCGGTCCTCCGTTCTCGCAGAAGCTAGCGCCGAGGCAATGAGCCGTGAGTTGTAGCCACAGGCTAATACGGCTCACTTTATTTATTGTTCAATTACAATGACACCCGCACAACGCCGCCCCACTTCACGCCACTGTGTACTCTGGAGCCCTGTGACTGATTACGCCGCGCTATCCCTGACCACCCCCCCCCCCCCCCCCCCCCCCCCCCAAAATGTTGGGAAAGCTGCCAAGTCACTACTGTGCTGAAAACCCCTTCTTCCCTCTCGACTGATCTGATAATCCGGCGGCAGCTTTCTCCTCCTATCGCAGTCCATCATCAGGTATACCTTGGGATCACCTTCAGCCATCCTCTCGTGCCACATTGTGTTCGCTCGCCTCCTGCCTCCTGCCTCCTCCTCCTCCCCCCCTTCCTCCCATCTTGCTATCATCTGGCATCTGGTTAAGTCACTAAGGACCCAGCATCACTGCCAGGTCTCATCGACCATGTCAGTAATCGGGGGCCTAATTTCATTTCGCAGTCCCACACATCTTAATCTTCCTGCTAATCTTTTCCCAGCTTTTTCTTTTTTTGCTTTTTTCTTTTCGTTCCTCCGAAGAAAAACAACAACAACAACAACAACAGAGGAAATCAAATTGGCTTTATCGCTCAATTCGGAACGTCTTCAAATATGTATATATCTCGGGATGAAAGCGTATTACGATGGCGTGCAACTAGGTTTTCTGGATTACCAGACTCAGTCATTTTACATGTGTATCAGTAGAGATACACAGCCCAGTTGCCAGAAGGAAACGCAGCTATTGTAACGCTTCTGCAAACCACGGATATACTGAACCGCAACGTTTCTGATCATTGCACTCGACAACAGAAATAGTCAGTGGGCATGAAAAATAACCTCTCACACATGGGGTTATTAGGTCACTAGGCACTCGGAGAGGTCTGGCGCACCTTAGAATGTGTTCATGTATCCATTCTCCGAGCAGTTCAAAACCATTCGCTGTAAACTAATAACCATACACATGGCTGCAGACTTGATGTAAAGAGTTGTTTATAGTCCCTTTAAACTTTGAGTTCAACATCTATAGATGAGATACATATATATATATATATATATATATATATATATATATATATATAGCAGTAACACATGGAATCCTATTGAACCACATCAGGGACATGCACGGAGTTATATTCCTCCGCTAACTTTGGTTCGACAAGGTTGTGTCCATCGCTTTTATAGATGACACTTTCAGGCGGCAGGGGTGATCCTGCTCTTCGCGAGGCTGCGTTGTCAGTGGACTCCTCGTTCGATGGAAACAGTGTCGCCCCGCGTCCCCGCCCAGGTTTGCTCCCAGCGTGGCTCCCAGCGTGGCTCCCAGCGTGGCTCCCAGCGTGGCTCCCAGCGTGGCTCCCAGCTAAGGTCAGCTTTGCGCCTTGATGCTCGTGTCATTAGCGGTTAGATCACATTTTGCGACATTTCCATTCGTACCGGGAGACCGTTTAAAATGTATTCGATTCATAGGACTGTATCGTTTTTGTTTTTTGTTTCTTTTTTCGGTTGTGTGTGAACAGCTTACTAGCGCCTCAAAGGGGTAGCGCTCCATTGTCTATGCAATGTACCGGCATAATGTGCTGGAGATGTGTCGTATTTAATGCCCTGAAGAACAAACATTTTATAACGTGATCAGTTGCCAAATGAATTGGATCAAGACTGGGGAGAGTGGATTGGCTCCTGGGCATGTGAACACCAAATTCTGGGCTGTGTGTATAACGGTAGCAAAAAAAAAAGGTGTACACATACTACTTAGAGCTGCATTTCAATACATTTAAAGGGTCTGTCGATTCGTGCTGGGGCACGTCCAAAGTTGAGTCGTGGTTGAACTCGACAGTGCTTGGAGGCACTGGGGTACACTAAATCAGGGGTTCCCAAACCTTTTAATGCAATGACCAGGCTATGATTCACTGGGCCCACAGTGTGCACACCACTGGTACACATGCAGCATTGGACCGCTGCACGGGCTTACGTTTGAAGTAATCTTTCATATTTTGCGTGCGTTGCACCATTAAGACAGTGGTACGCAAGCCGGTTCAACCAGACCTTGTTATTGTGTTATTCATACGACTTGTGATTTACATTTTTTATTTTTTTTTTTAAACACACTCACTGCAGAGCTTGGATGAAAACTCTTAGTTAGAGCCGCCGCTGGGGAATGCGAGCTCACCGCTCAGACGAGGTGAACTGGGTTCACACTGCTCTCAGTGGAGCGCTGTTGGCTCTGGGCTAGAAGTGATTACCCCCAAAGTGACACCTCGTAACCCTTAAGAAATGAGAGAAGCTTCCCTCCTCTCCACGTCCATTTCAGCCCTGATATCGGTTTTTGGTTCAATTAAACTGCAAATGTAAAACATGTTTTGTACAATGACATTGATGATGTTGACAGAGTGGCAACATCGGTAATGATGAGACAATCATTATTTTCTACAAATCCTTACTGCATCGTTTGGATCCCTGGCGTTGCACCGTAACGCATATTAGAGAATACCTTTTCCAAGGGCACTGACTGAAGCAGATGGGGAATTGAGTACAGTGAGTGCGCAACTCTGTACGCGATTAATAAATGCAGCCCGCGTTGCACATTGCGAATGTTTCAAATACACAGAGACAGCTTCCACCCACCCCTTCACTCTTTCTGTATTCCCTGAGCTATTGTAGTCTAGACTGTACCGACCCAACCTGAACTTGACTGTTGTTCATTGATTATTAAAAGATCCTCCATTAGCTGAAAACGCCACCTTCCCAAAGTCTTCCCGAGATCCAGGGGACCAGAGATGAAATAGGATACATTAAACAATAAACATGACACCGTGATTACATAGATAGCAAGCAAATAACAACATACTTGCTTTTGATAACTGATGATTGATACCAAAGATCTACGGCTATCTCACGCTCACGAAACGAGACAATAGCCGTCGGCATATGGAAAAAGAATTGCAACAGCCGGCTGTTTTATTGCACTTTTCTGCTACAGCAAAAAAAAAAAAAGAAACTGCCGACAATCCAGGAACACACTGATTTACTTCCAACATTGGAACACATTCTGTATACAATCAACAACAACAAAAAAGGACCAATGGGGAAAAGAAAGCAATAGTTGCTAGCATCCTACCACAGAGGACGGCAACAATCGGCAGCATCCTGGCGAGCAGTCTTGGCCTTATTGTCTTGGCAACAATGCCCCCCCCCCCCCTCCCCCCTCCCCCCCACCGCCACTTTAGTCCATCATAATCCTCAAAAGGGCAACCATTCACAGAGGGCTCTTGTAAGTACACGAAGCCCCCTCAGCCTCCTTTTCTTCCGAGCCACTCCACTGGTCCGCTACAAGCATGGCAGCCGTACCTGCGTTCTTCCCCCGGCACAAGGGCCACAAGGGCCACTGCAAAGGTGTGTAATTTGGCCTCTGGATAAGTGGTCCTTACCAAGATGGCGTTACTCGCGTGTCTGTGTATGTGGGCTCGCCAGTGCTCCATCCCGTCTTATTTAAAGCGGGGTGTCATTGCAGATAATGGGAAAGAAAAAGGTTCCTTTCATTTGCCCCACTATCATATTATGTTAAGTTGACACACACAATGTCATTCCGAATATGCATATCCCTCCTCGGTGGCACAGTCACACCTGTGCGCAGGTGTGATTGCATAAGGGGATGTATTAAACCGAGGCCGCTACAGTCACACACACGGGCTTTAACTTAAAAAGACAATATCTTCATATGTTTGGCACAAACGTGATTACAGCATTGGTAAGTGTGTGCTGTAGGTGTGTAACCCGGTAAGATGTCAGCGCTGGAGATTAAGTGACACGTGATTAGGCTGTGGTAACAGAAACACAGAGATGCACAGGTGAACTGTACCGCATGCTTTATTAGGAAAGGATAGCCACGTGTTTGTGAGCGTGTTCCAACTCCCAGCCGGAGAGAAGGTACCGTGTTCGAATCCCCGTGTCCTCACTTGAGCAAGGCTACTGTTTTGGCAACATATGTCTCAAGTTGACCGCAATAGCAGCCATCGTCGTTGATAGTGCGCGCACACACACACACACACACACACACACACACACACACACACACACACACACACACACACACACACACACACACACACACACACACACACACACACACACACACACACACACACACACACACACTGTGTTCAGAAGTAATTAAGATCTGCCTGCTACGTTCAAAAGGACTTTTGTTGAACATCTCGATGGCGATGTTGAAATGATCTCGCCTGTTTGACGTGACGTTCGTCTTTCTTTCTGTCCTGTTATAGTCTGTTTTCTCTTTCTCTGTACTTCTTTTATGTGGATGGCATTTAATGACTGGAACAGTTTTGTGGAACTAAAAAAAAGTTAAAAAGAACAGGCATCAAAAAAGCTTTGCTTATTTTATGGTTGTCATTTTTTGCGTTCTCCCTTCTCTCTCCCTCTCTTATCTTTCTTTGTGTTCTTGTGTCTCTCACTCATTATTGTGTTTCATCCGTTGTGTTTCTGGTCTGTTTTCTACTGATATGACTTTGGGCAGTCTGTGCTGTTCCCTGAAATATACATCTTGTTATTTTGTGCCTTGCAGCACATTTTCATACATGCAAATTACATCACAGTGGATTTTTCCTAGATATATTTTATTTATCTCTCTCTCTCTCTCTCTCTCTCCATTTCACTCTGTATATATTTTTGTTGTTTTTGCTATGCTTGTTGTGTTTGGGTTTGCAAGAACTGCCAACAAATTGCTTTTGTTGACAGTCAACACACACACACACACACACACACACATACACACACACACACACTATTGCACACACACACACACACACACACACACACACACACTATTGCATGTCTACAACAACAACTAACCGAGGACCTATCGACGGCATTTCCCGTGGAAATCGCTAAGGGATGCATGCTAAAGATTACGCTAATGCTAACTAATAACTCTTTCGAGCGGTATGAATGTGTGTGTGTGTGTGTGTGTGTGTGTGTGTGTGTGTGTGTGTGTGTGTGTGTGTGTGTGTGTGTGTGTGTGTGTGTGTGTGTGTGTGTGTGTGTGTGTGTGTGTGTGTGTGCTTCCCCAGTGGTAGAAGGTAAGTCGTCAACCGGCGCTAATCCAGTTATCCCGCCTTCCCAACGCTCCTGTACACGGACACGACGAAGATTGAACCGTGATGGTCTGTCTGATCCGTGATCGAATTAGCGGCGAGGTCGCCGCGTAAGCGTTCTCGCTTAAAAGCCAACGTTGTCTTTGAGCTTGACGGATACCGCTTGGACGCAAAGACCCCCTGATCACAAGTCACGTCCGTCCCATGTGTGCATTACCCCCCCACCCCCCCCCCCAAAAAAAACAAGATTAGGATGATGGCGTAATTCATAAATTCCTATTGATCGACTGGATGAGGTCGTCACTCTCACACTTCCATAGGGGTGAAGGTACCTAATGGATGGCTATGCGTACAATATAGATGCACCTTGTTATCAGTGCTCGAGAGAAAAATCTCTCTCTCTCTCTCTCTCTCTCTCTCTCTCTCTCTCTCTCTCTCTCTCTCTCTCTCTCTCTCTCTCTCTCTCTCTCTCTCTCTCTCTCTCTCTCTCTCTCTCTCTCTCTCTCTCTCTCTCTCTCTCTCTCTCTCTCTCTCTCTCTCTCGTTAAACACACAGCACAAGCAGCATTAGCATGTGCACTCATGCTAATTCCGCTTGTGCTTGCTAAGCGCACATCGTACGATGCTGAGGACCAGTCAAGGGACAGAGGCAGAACGGTTTGGAATTAGTTTGAATCCAAAATGGACACGACTTGTCTTCGACGTGAGCGGGAAATCAAATCCAGCCAAGCTCTGCTGGCACACTGCTCTGTATGTTTTGCTCTATTAAGACGATACGATGCTAGTTGTCGTTTGTGTCGCGCTATGCAAATATTAGGCAACATTGGCACTATGTGTCTTGAGACACTAACAGTCTTCAGAGAGACACTGAGAGAGACAGAGAGAGACAGAGACAAAGACAGAGAGAGAGACAGAGACAAAGACAGAGACAGAGACAAAGACAGAGACAGAGACAGAGACAAAGACAGAGACAGAGACAGAGACAAAGACAAAGACAGAGACAGAGAGAGACAGAGACAGAGACAGAGAGAGACAGAGACAAAGACAAAGACAGAGACAAAGACAGAGACAAAGACAGAGAGAGAGACAGAGACAAAGACAGAGAGAAAGACAGAGAGAGAGACAGAGACAAAGACAGAGAGAAAGACAGAGAGAGAGACAGAGACAAAGACAGAGAGAGAGACAGAGACAGAGACAGAGACAAGACAAAGACAAAGACAGAGAGAGAGAGAGACAGAGACAGAGACAAAGACAGAGACAGAGAGACAGAGAGCAAAGGAAGAGAATGTATGCCAAAAGGGGGAAACAAAAAACAGCAGGGTTAGAGTACAGAAGAGAAATGGAAAAACAGGGACAACAAGAGAGCGAAAAGAGAACGGAGAAGTACAGCGCGGCTTGGCCTGCCGGCAGCATCCGTGGCGTCCCGCGGCGTGGAGACAACACCATTGACCACGTAATGAAGACAGCCATGGACGGACAAACCCAAGTGTGGGAGATAGCGTCCGGGGAGGGGATGGAAGACAACACCACGGAGGGAACTTCTGAAGACGGGACTCGGCAGTAGGACAACGACGGCAAGTTAAAGCTAATTAACATCTGTTTGCGGTTCTCGTGGTGATTTAGGCTGTCAATTCTGCTCGACGGAGGCACCCCTCCTGAAGGGAGACAGCATGCAGCCGGTAATGAATACATCTCTCTCTCAAACACGCTCGGAGCTCACGCACGCGCACTCGCGCACACACACCGATAACACACACTCTAAAAATATACACACGTGCCAGCAGCATCACACTCATAGACCGGGTACACACACACACACACATACACGCGCATTTACACAAAACCCTGTTTTATACGCACACATACACTCAAGTGCACACACAGACACACACACACACACACACACCCTACATACAAACAAACGGATATGATGGGAATGTCCTTGTGCTGGCAGACACTTGTACATAAGAGCACGAGAACACAAAAAAGTGCAAATGTGCCAAAAAAACCCGCTTTGCTGTCTCTACCAAGGGCTTCGCTGCTCTGTGTGTGTGTGTGTGTGTGTGTGTGTGTGTGTGTGTGTGTGTGTGTGTGTGTGTGTGTGTGTGTGTGTGTGTGTGTGTGTGTGTGTGTGTGTGTGTGTGTGTGTGTGTGTGTGTGTGTGTATGTGTGTGTGTGTGTGTCTGTGTGTGTGTGTGTGTGTGTGTGTGTGTCCATTTAAACATCAAACTCTGAACTCATGTTGTTTGTCAAACCGGAACAGTCTGCCGGAGCAGACTGTGCCTGAAACAACCGCAAAATACATTTGATTAGCAATTCATCTGGCAATGGAAATAGCACGTCTATTTACATGTTTTTAAAAGAGATGAGGAGGTTAAAATACATACTATAGCGGCTATGGTTTTTGCATTGCACTTAACACAACTGTAACTATATATTAAATATGGCGGTTTATTTTATATTTACATTTAGTCATTTATATTAGCACTTTTATCCAAAGGGAATTACAGGTCAGACTGTAAACAACTACATTTGTTGACAGTACAATAACACTCGATATTGGATTTCACAAATGTAAAAAATGGAATAAAAAAAACATCTGGACAGAGTGCAGCGTAGCTATGGGCTTCGGAAGAGGATGTTTACAGATGTTTCGTGTTTGTTATTTGAGACCGTCAAGGCGAATAATAGTGACAACTCATGGACACACAGATTGCCCATGTCCTAGTGCCCTTCCAAATTCAACACAAGAACACAGTCGACAAACAAGTTTGTATAGGAGATCTTCTCAAAATATCTACGAATACACGTGACCCAGGGGAGAGCAGATTGTTCTCTGATGAGGATAGTTCTGTTCACTTTCAAGGGAATCCAGCAGGCCATAGCAGTTGTATTCATTTGTTAAATCATTGCACCACTCGTACTGCAGAACTAAGGTTAGAAAGGACAGAGGACAGGGCAACTAGACTGGAGCTGTGAGGTTAAGGAATCACTACATGCCACACTTATCTTACCTTAAATGGGCCGGTCGCAGTACAAGCCAGGACATGTCACTGCCAAGAGACAGGAGAATAACCCTTTTGCAACCCGGATGCCGGCTGTAGTTGAACGCCCTACATAGGACAGAGGAGAGATTTGGAGCAGAGCAATAATAAAAGTCAAAATACATGAAAAACCAGTTAGCAGTCATCACTTGTCTACTAATAATAAAACAAGCAGACCAGAATCTGTGGTTGAATCTGAAATTTCAAGGCATAACAAGGGATGCGCAATGGAAATGGGAGAACAATTTCAGAAACCTACCAATCCTCCTGTACTGATTGACATTCGTCCATGCGAAAGGAGCTCTTTGGTTGTGCTTCAACAAAATAAGCTAAAGTACGACAACACCAGAACCTTCCACACCGAAATCGAAGCACAGACATCATTTGACTAACAAGTCTCTTCCTTAAGTTAGAGATTTTACCTGTCAACAACAGCACCAGATAGCCTGAGATGTGTGATTGTTGCTTGGTCTCTGAACCAGGAAATGCTCAAAATGGCCGCTTCAGTTAGCCACACCCCTTTTATAACTTCACTGACATCACCTGGGAAGGCCAAGCAATGTTGGGTACTTTACCCCATACATTAAACGTGTTTTGGATTGTTACATATTCGTTTGTGATACAAAAGGAAAAAACATACAGAAGGACAAACGTGGAAATGGAAAGCAAATAGCATCAGCAAAACATACACAAATAAAAGTACAAACTTCAGACCTACACAATAATTCCTGGATGTTCCTTGATAGAGATCAAGAATATAATATTACTTGATTATTATTAGTATAATGGAAGCACACAAATGGACGCAAAACATGGAATCCTCCACCTACTTAATGAACTCTGTCCAGCATCCCAAGGACATGTGTGCGTTCCAAACAGCTGCAGGGGATGGATGACCCGGTCAAGTCCCACTTTCAGATCGGATCCAGGATCAGCGTATTACCGTACACACCTGGGCACGGCGAGACAGAGAGGAGGGGGGGCTTTTATTTTACGCGAAAACAAAGAAGAAAACACTGACGGCCTCAGTGACGAGGAAGGCGGCGTGGACGTGCGTCTGCGGGGCGGTTCCACGGGATCAGAGGGACACGTCCTCAGGCGTCTTGCGTTAGCGAAGAATACGAAGAAACGTTTCAAAGCTGCTCCGAGGGAGTGTTTTAAGTGGACTCTGCTTGGCTGCTCGTCAATCCTTGACCGCTTGTGTATTCTGATGTTATCCCGCGCTCACGCGCGCGCGCGCACACACACACACACACACTCACATATATATACACACACACACACTCTCTCACAAACACACTCACAGAAACACACACACACACTCTCACACACACACACTCACATATATACACAAACATACACACACACACACACTCTCTCACACACACACTCACAGAAACACACATACACACACACACACGCTCCCAGAAACAAACTCACACACACGCACACACAAAGACAGACACTCGTAGACAAACACAGACCCCCTCCCAAACCCCCCCCCCCCCCACACACACACACACACAGACAAGCCAACACACACAAACGCAAACCCACACACACACGTACCCCCCCCCCCCCGTCGCCCACCCACTCACCCACACATTACACCACTACTCTAGACACACTTGGATGGAGAGATACACACACACACACACACCACCGACTCTCCACTAGCTTATCAGTGAGGCAGACAATAGCCCCCCCTTCCCGACCCCCACCACCACCACCCCCGCCGGTCCTGTAGTCTAGATCCATCATTGGCAGCTGGAGACTGCATTACTTTCAGGCCTTAAGATGGTGTGGCTGATGGCTTTCGCAGGGGGGGAGAGAGAGGAGAGAGAGAGAGGAGAGAGAGAGAGAGAGGCAGGCGAGAGAGAGAGAGAGAGAGGGAGAGAGAGAGAGGATGGGGGGGGGGGGTGTTGTGGCCGCAGAAGCGCAGCCAAGCAGCGGAAATGAAGGAGCCGGCCGTGGTCTTCTAGATCTCTCTTTTTCATTTTTGCTCCTATCTCCTCTCTGACTCGCTCCCTCCCATTCTCTTCCGCTCTCTCGCCTGCCTCTCTCTCTCTCGCTCTCTTGCCTGCCTCTCTCTCTCTCTCTCTCGCCTGCCTCTCTCTCTCTCTCTCTCTCTCTCTCTCTCGCCTGCCTCTCTCTCTCTCTCGCCTGCCTCTCTCTCTCTCTCTTGATCTCTCTCTCGACCAAACTATTCCCACCCTACTCTCGCCCCTGTCCCTCTCTCTCTCAAAGATATATATCATGCTAGACTGAAGAGGTATGGTTGTGTGTTTGTGCATGTCTGCGCAAGTGTGCGCGTGTGTGTGTGTGTGTGTGCTCAGGGACAACGGGAGACAGTGAGAAATGTACATCAGCAATAAGAGCAGAGAGAGAAAAACAAAAGGGGGAAGTTATGATCCTATCGCTGGGTATTTTTTAACATTCCTTCTGTTATAGACGTTGTGCCGAGGACATTGAAGTTTTCGAACGTTAAAAAGTCACTTTTGTCAGGGTGTGTTTATATCAAATAACGTTTCTATTAAAGTTGTGTTTTTCCATGTTCAAAAGATCCCTGTGGCTGAGTAGGAAACAATTTCATATTTTCTTTCACAAACTTTGACAGTAAGACACAAAGACAATAGTCCCTTGATGGATGAAAAAAAAAAGACTAATTTCCATGGATTTTAATATATTTTAATTTCCACATAAAGTAGACTCTGCACCTTACACTTTTTTTTTTCATTAAAGACATTTAAAATCACAAAAATTAAATACTTAGGTTATCATTCACCTCGTCATCTTCGTGCAGGGTAGGATGTCAATTTCTTTCTTTTTTTTACAAACTTCTTGGAGGATAGCTTGAATTCTTAGCGGCATGGTTTCAAGAAGGTCCCGGGAAAAACGGGGTTCCTTCGGGATTTGTGACCGCACGTCTGCGTCTCAGCGTGGCAAGGTTCCTTGCTGCCGCACGTGCTATGAATTAACGGTGCCCGAGTCTCTCCTAATTCCAAAGGGTAAATGAATATGAAAAGGCCAGTGCGTTGTCTCAGCGGTGTTTAAAAGCACGAACGCTGACCGGTGAAAAGAGTCCCGTTTGTGTAGCCTCTGGTTCAAAATGAATGAATCAGATGGATTCAGAAGCATTAACTGTAGAGGCTGGGATACCAAATAAAGGCTAGGGTGCTGTAGTTTGCTTTGGCTGTTGTTTTGCAAACAGCTTTGTAAACCTGGTTTTAAAAACAGGCTTAATAAATAAAGGGTATTTTTATAATGCATATTCAACCACCAGCCAAATTACACTGACTAGAAATTCAAACTAAGTGTGACGTTCCCTTCTGAACTCATAGCAGGGGGCGATGAGGTGACGGTGTTGTTTTTCGTTCTCTGATGATGATGATGATGATGATGATGATAATGATGATGGCGATGGTTGTGACACAGTTTCGCGATGTCACCCACCTTGGCTGACTACGTGGATGGGGTTCTGCCTGTGGTGACACTGTAGGCCATTTGGTTTACGTGCGGTTGTTGAATTGTATCAACATATCCCTGTTGCATGGTGACTGGTCGATCGTTCAACTGAAGCCCTGAAACTCAGCACTGTCTCCTTGTCAGCACTTTTGCACTTCATTCTTGTGTGCAATTCTAGGATTGGGAACGTCAACTTGGGGAACGTCAACTTGGGACCGCCAACGCACTTCTCCTCGAGTCCGCAACATTGGGTTTGATGAACCCTATGTGGGCTCTTTGTATTTTACGGTCTTGCGTCTATGTCTGCCTTGCTGCAAAACCAATTGCCCTCAGGGGATAAATAAAGCTGAAAGTTGAAGTTGTAATTTAAATATTTGAATCAATGTAGATAGCTGAGTAAAGAATGGGGTGGTGGTGGGGGTGGTGGTGGGGGTGGTGGTGGGGGTGGTGGTGGTGGTGGGGGGGGTGTGCGGCGAAGACTGGCAAAGCCACGGTGGCGGCCATGGTTACACCTTGACATTGATTTGTTTGTATGGACGGCGCAGTTCATAGGGAAGTATGTCGTCCCCCCCCCCCCCCCCCCCCCACCCCACCACCACCACCACCACCACCACCACCGCCTCGCCGACTCCTAACGGATAAGGCTAATTAATCGCAGGGATGGAGTCCGCAGACCGTAGCAACGCCGCGGCTGTTAGCCTTGTCGTCTGCTCTTCTTCTCAACAATGGACGTCTGCGGCGCCGAAGACAAGCGGCTCTCTCGGCTCGAGGCCGAGGCCGACGCGGGAGCAGCACACGACAGGGAAACAAGAAGGAAAACACGTCGACGCTTTTGGTGTGTTGTCTTCCCAGGCAGTGTTCACGCTTTTTATGGTAAGGATTATTTCCCCACATTTTCTCCTAGTGGCTTGGTGACTAAAACCGTTGCTGGTTGGTTGGTTGGTTGGTTGGTTGGCTGGATGGGTAGTTAACTGGCTGGTTGGTTGGCTGGCTGGATGGGTAGTTAACTGGCTGGCTGGCTGGATGGGTAGTTAACTGGCTGGTTGGTTGGCTGGCTGGATGGGTAGTTAACTGGCTGGCTGGTTGGCTGGTTGGCTGGTTGGTTGCACTGTGCCACACCCTGAACCGAGAGAGAGAGAGAGAGAGAGAGAGAGAGAGAGAGAGAGAGAGAGAGAGAGAGAGAGAGAGAGAGAGAGAGAGAGAGAGAGAGAGAGAGAGAGAGAGAGAGAGAGCGAGAGCGAGCGAGAGAACAAGAGAGTGAGCACATGTTCACATAAACACACCTACACACAGAAGGGCATTTCAACATTTCCATGCCAAGATGAAACATTTCTAACAGTAACACATAATACACAGATTGCCCTGTGTGCCCCATCCTTCAAAAAGGCAGCAAGCACACTAAAATAACTGTCCTCTCTTCATTGAGTACTGAGTACCACAAATCCAACAACACAATGTCTGTTTATCACACTGAGTGTGTGGGAGCAGCGCCACAAGGGGAGTCAGGCACGTGTTCCAGATCATGAAATAGACAGGGACTCAAGTCTAGCCTTTTCCAGTTCCTGACCCAAAGATTGGAGTGAACTCAAGTTCAGATGCTATTTCCATTTCGTGGACACTCTTATCCAAAGCCACCAACAGTGAAGACATTTGTAGAGAAATGTGGACGATGTTTGGTAGGGGACCCTTATGTCCCCGAGCAAGGGACATTGGGGTCACATATCCTTTCGGCTGGGACTCGAACCCTAACCGCAATACCAGGGGGTCGGGACCCTTTCCTCTGGCAGAGCCGTAGTACACAGATAACTTTACATTTATGCCTTTTTTTTTTAAAGAGTACTTAATAAAAATAATTTCCATGCAGAAGAAACATTTCCACAATTTGTTGCCATTGTCAAAATGTTCGCCTTGTACCCCAGAAAGCTTGATCAGTGTATCATTCATTTCCGTGGGTTTTATTTTATGATTAGGTGGTGTTATGGTTAAATCTCAATAAAAATGTACACATGTACAACTCTTTATCAAACAATTATTTTACATCATGTTGGTGAGCCATCCTCAATTCACAAGAACCTTATCCAGCTCTAGAACCATAGCTTACGGCCCGGTGCACTGGAATACAACCCTGGGCCTCTTATGCACTGCTTTGCTGCCATGAAGGCACACCTCCACCAACCTCCGGGTCTAACCCTAATCTCCAAAACGGCGAGAATCCTGCTCCTTGGAGCCGAGCCCGGAAGAGGAGGAAGGCGTGGCGGCGCGTAGAGCCAAGGTATCAAGGTACGGGGTGCGATTCGAAGCGTGTACTTTCCAGTGCGCCTATCAGTCTGAGGGGAAATCGCGAGTTGTCGGGCTCCGTGATGTATCCGCTGAAAGCTGTCTGGGAGGAATTCATTCGGCCACGCGCCGCCTCCTTCTCCGCCGTGGGAAACAAGCCACTGTGGGGCCTGTTTTTTGGGTTGTTTTCTCCCGCGGATAAAGTTGCGGATTTCGGGGGAAACAGGAAGTAGGGCTTCCCCTCTCCTTGGATGGCGTAGTCCTTGGACTTGGGATAGGCCCGTGAGGGTAGACTTAAGTTCCACCAACTTTTCCTTGCGTGGCTTGTCCTCCATCATTGTCCCTGAATACTCTAACACTCTCTCTCGCTCTCTCTCTCCCCCCTCTCTCGCTCTTTCACAGCACGCTTGATACTTAACATGCGACTTGAAGGACTGTTCTGACACCTGCTTTCCCCCTGCAATGCTACGTGATTATCCATATGGATTTCAGATCCGATTCTTCGCCCTGACCATACCAAAACCCTACCTAGCTCTTGTTCTATTTGACAATCTTTACCATGCCAAACATCGTACTTGTAGCTAAGATGCTTATCGATTTGTCAGTGAATACCTCAACTTAACTAAGCAAATACCTAGACCAAATCATTGAGACCCAGGATAGGGCAAACCATCTGTAGGATGGCCAAACAAAAACGATGTGCATGCGGTATAAATTCACACTTCTGCTGCAATCTTAAGCATCGTAACCTTTACCTCCACAGCATTGCCTCCGATACTTCAGATAAAATCCTGTTCGAATGGAATCGGTAATAACGGCATCCCATGCCCAAAAACGAAAATGTTAAGGCCCTTGGTTTGTCAACGCAAAGCATCGTGGGAGACTTTGATAAGAAAAGTCAGCAACTCATAACTTCCCTAATCAGGGCTTCATGGCGGGTTCTTCGAATTGGACATGGACAATGCCCCACTTAAAGTTTATTAGCGCTTTACTGCACGCCCCTCCAGGCTATGTAGGACTCCACGTTTCGTTGCACTGTCCTCATACGTCCTCCGACAATAATAATTCTTTAATTGAAAAACCCGCGATCGCCACGGCGTCCTGCGTTCCCGCTTGATGGATGAGCTTGATTAAAAGACGACGTGCCCCTCCCCCGCTTGTCAACGGTCCGCCCGGTTTTTCATTGGCTCCTGATATTCTATTTGAAAAGGCGTCCTTACGTGCACCATTTTGGATCAGAGAAGGGGGAAGGACACACACACACACACACACACACGAAACAACAATTGCATTCTACATGACATTCGGCGTGGCTGGCGTAGCATTTATCCAAGGCCACTGGAGGACGTTGACTTTCGCCACAAGTGGGGAAAGACACCGTTGATATTCGGATTGTTCTTTTCACTAATGTGAAAGAGGAAGTGTGCCGACGAGGCGGTTTGAATCCCGGTCGAATGGCAGTGGGTCAGTCATCAACGTCTGCAGCCTGCCAGTCAGATGCCTAACCTCTATACCTGCACCGCAATGTATCTGAATTCACTGCCAGACATTCAAGATCAGCACTGTAAGTGTTGAGTGCAGGAAACACGCACTGGGAATCAAACACACGCCGTCCAATCACACTGCATCAATCAAACCAATCCGATTCAATTAAAATCAACACCTTCACTCACGGCACCTACTTTTCCAGAAGGTCGAAACGGATGTCGATGCATATCTATGCAGCCTCTAACCTATACGAGAATAACATGTAGGTTGACGAGTTGAGCCAAGGCAAAGCAGAGCCCATCTCCCCTCAGAAATATCCCAGGTGCTGAGAGCATGGCGGTGCTCGCTGACAATAACCAATCAGTGCAACACTGTACTGTTCACCTTGATGACAGGTCTGACAGCCGTAGCTGTTGTTCTGAGGGACAAGGTACGGTAGCATGGTGTAATTGCACTGCTTGTTTTCACATGTGACCACATGGCTGTATCGTCAGAGGAGGTGATTGCTATATTTTCACCGTTGAATCAAATACAATCGTTTTGTTTATAGCGATACCTGCGGGCGCTTTTATTTTCTGCAGAAGAAGAGCCCTTCCCCTGGCACTTTTTTGGTTTGTCCCGTTTCCTTTGGGAGGCATCAAGGTCACCGTGCTCCCCGTCTCATTTCCTGCAGTGGCAAAGAGATATGCATAGCAAAAGGTAGTCACATGAAAGTGCATTGAGTGTGCACCTTGTTCAGACATTGCATAATGTTTTTTTATTTGTATGTGTATATTCTATTACATGCTGTCTTACGTACACGTGTATGTAGATATGTGTTGGGTGACACATAATTGAATTCCTTATTTTATTATCTTTTTTATTTTTATTTTCTATGTTTTGGTAGCTTCCCTATTAATGCCTTTAAAGTGTAGACACAAACAGGGCAATATATCAAATATATATATATATTTGATACATTTGTTTAATGATTAACCTGAAAAGTCAACAACAACAAAATAATTAGCACAATAAAAAGATGATACTAATTGAATGTTTAAACTGTGGTAGTGTTTTGGTTCAGTCCCCCAGTCTGCCCCTAGTTTGAGGGGCAGACTGGCAGGATTTGGAGGCTGGGTAGGATGGCATATGGCTGTTCACATAACAGTTACGGCCTTCAGGTTATTAGGAAGGGAATGAGTCCCCACTTGCATACTTTCAAATAGCTCTCTGAATATTTAATCCTGTTCCCAAATTTACAGGGAATCTGAGGCCTGGTTCACAAACACACAACTCCAGTCCATATAAAGTAGATGTCGTGAAGTTCATGTATTATTCTACACAGTATAAATACAGAATTTACATTGAGTACTATTGTTGTTTAGTAGAAACTTTTAGCCAAGTGATTTCAGAAGGCACACGCCATTAAAGAGCACGATATCTTGCTCAAGGATGCTAGGTAGAACATTGGGGTTTGAACCCCCACCCACACACACACACACACACACACACACCTTATTCGCAAATATTTAATCACTCAAAGACCATTTCTGTGTTTGCTCCTCGAGAAAAGCAACAGCAGCATCACCATTACAGGAAGTGAATGTGTAATTTTAGTAATTGACAATAACGATTTACTGGGTAGTAATAGCCTATACCAGGCTCACAAAGAGGCTCTAACACAGGCTGTTAGAGTGTAAAGAGTAAAGCTTTACACAGACAATGTATACTATTGCCTTAAATACCTATTTTTATGGACTTGAAACTTTAACTGGATCAATTTAAGTTGAACTGCAAACTATATACAAACACTTTGAACTTGGCATCAGGCCAGGCAATTATGCATGCACACAATGTGTAGTCGAGGGGATTGAGCAGGTATAGCGTTAAGAAAGAAATTGTTTGAAATGTCATACAATAAAAAAAAGTAATTGAAAAATGCAATGAACAAAAAATAAGTTCCCATTTGTTCTTTTTTCATCTCGGACTGAACTTAATTAAATTGTGTGTCTAACGTAGTATGTAAACAATGCATCGTGAAGGGAATTGAGTAAAAATACCAGTATGTAAATAAATAGGAAAAATAAAGAAAACATTAAATAAACATAAAACAAACGAACACTAAATGCGGTTTGAAGTCAT
>JACYXH010000694.1:0-35000 GCA_026745465.1 Lota lota | reverse complement strand
ATAAGAGAAGCTTTACTCCAATGTGGAAATGTGTAGCGGTTATTAGAGTAGAGCAGGTTCGAGTAGAGGTGTAGAGAGTTGGGTAGAGTAGGGTAGAGTAGGGAAGAGTAGAGGTGTAGAGAGTAGAGTAGAGTAGAGTAGAGTAGAGTAGGGAAGAGTAGAGGTGTAGAGAGTAGAGTAGAGTAGAGTAGGGAAGAGTAGAGGTGTAGAGAGTAGAGTAGAGTAGGGAAGAGTAGAGGTGTAGAGAGTAGAGTAGAGTAGGGAAGAGTAGAGGTGTAGAGAGTAGAGTAGAGTAGGGAAGAGTAGAGGTGTAGAGAGTTGGGTAGAGTAGAGTAGAGTAGGGAAGAGTATAGGTGTACAGAGTAGAGTACAGTAGAGTAGGGAAGAGTAGAGGTGTACAGAGTTGGGTAGAGTACAGTAGAGTAGGGAAGAGTAGAGGTGTACAGAGTTGGGTAGAGTAGAGTAGAGTAGGGAAGAGTAGAGGTGTAAAGAGTAGAGTAGAAGACACTGTCTTCGCTGTGTTGGAAAGAAAATGAAATCGATTTAAATTCAACTTTGGTATTAGATTGTAGCTGGACATGCTGCTGGTGAAAATAAAACACAGAAAATGACAACAAACTAAGTGAGACAGCAGCGGTTATCGGGGACAGTGTGTTCTGTGCACTGAGACACACAGGGTTAGCTGTGAAGATCCTCTGTAGAGTTCTTAAGTCGGTCAGCTCACAGCTCAAATACACCAGCCCAGGTAAAAAAGTATGTGACTCGTTTTAGACAAGGAAATGACACGAAACTAAACGGAATGGTAACACTTTACAATAAGGGTACATTAATTAACCATTCATTAGCACTAGTTAATGCGGTAATGATTATTCTTTTACGCCTTTAGCATAGGGGTTAGGGTAAGGGTTCATTTGTAGAGGTAGGTTAAATAATGTATACATTGATACCTTAGTTAACATGAATTATTAACCATTAGTAAAGAGGAGCACCATTACCAAATGATTACTTGACTATTAGTGAATGCTCATTACCACGTTAATTAATGGTTCATGAATGTACTATTATTGTAAAGTGTTGCAAAAAAGAATCTACCATCTACCTCCGAAATGACCTTCCAACCCACACACATACAGACACCATCCTATACCTACCCACCAACTATTTAGCTTTCTACCTATCCACCCACACTAGCTACCTACTTATCTCCTTGCCTACCTACCCACCAACTATTTCCTTGCCAACTGCCAACCACTATTTCCTTACCAACTGCCAACCTGCCCATCGATATTTCCCCTCCATTCCCTCTGACTCCCCTTTACCAATTGTTAGCTTTACCTTACAATAGCTTTTCATACTTTTTTTTATTGTTATTATGGTAATATTTTGGACAGACTCCCCCCCTCCGGCTATATTAGTGATGTTCAGTCCCTGGTCATCAGGTCATCCTCTAGTGTGATGCACAACCTCTCCACAAACACTGTTCTATTGTCCTCCCTCTGGTCCCGGCGTGGGTGAAAGGAAACATTCAGAAAAGGGCTTGATGATTCCATCAGTGGCGGCGGCGCGAGACACAGTGAGTCATAGACAAAACGCCAGAAACTGGGCCGTAGAGAGATTTCTGGATGTGTTTTGTGTTTTCGCACGGTCGAAATACAGAAGGGGATGCAGCGAGACGCCTCCCCCCCACGCCAGCTGCAGGACCATCATTCGGGATGAACGGCGAGTGATTTTGAAGGCGGAGTCTGCGGGGTCAGCGCAGGACCGTCGTGCTTTTGGCTGTTGTCGTCGTTGGGCTGAGCCTGTATTTTTGGGTTCAACTAACATGAGTGTTGTTCATTTGTTAAAACATTTAGTCAACATTAATCACGTTTAGTTTTTTGCAGGAAACGATTGGCTGCGCCTACATATGTGCTGGAAAGTTGTTTGAACAGAAATTCGAACAGTGAATGCAGATTGCAAAACTTTGCACCGTTGTTTGGTGATCAGAGCCCTATTTAACAGTTCTCTGTTTTAATCACTTACCACATGCTCCTATCCAAAGTGACTTACAGACACAGGTCACCAAGGAGCATGTAGGGGGTAAAGGCACCTACACCAGACCGATACTTCAGGCTATGGACATCGCGTATCAAACCTGGCAACCCCTTGGGTGGGACTTGAACTACTTTGACAACGGCTAAACTTCCCTGACATCCGTGATGGCAGGAATCCATCAGAGTTACTCCGCTGAACACCTTTTTAGTCCTGGAACACAATTACAGGGAGACACCAGAGGTGCTACTAAATATGTCTTTTTTTCTTTACTTCTTCTGGGCATATCAATTTATCTTACGTGTTTGGCAGGCTACAGGCCCAGGAAGCTGGCTAAGCCCAGGGGAAACCATGGAAGACACACACACACACATACACACACACACACACACACACACACACACACACACAGAGACAGAGACAGAGACAGAGAGAGAGAGAGAGAGAGAGAGAGAGAGAGAGAGAGAGAGAGAGAGAGAGAGAGAGAGAGCGCAAAAGTGAAGCAGTTCCTCGTTACAAGACCCCACCAGATGTTGGACGTTGCTCACCCATCAAGCATGAAATTCTGTCTGCGGGGAGACGATTTATAATTTTAGTCTCACAGCCGGGGGAATAGGAGTCAATGAGAGAGGACGTCAAAGAGAGAGACAGAGAGAGACAGAAAGACAGAGAGAGATGTACAACAGGAAGAAAAAAAGAACAAAATCATAATGACTTTTCTTTTCCTGCCACCAAATTGACTATTTAGTCATACAGCAGCTGCTTTTATCCATCATCATTTAGTAGCCAGTAGGGGGCTTAGGGGCAGCTCAACACAAGGATGCCTATAGCGTAAGACGCTGGACATAGGGGATTGAACCCAGTACCTTTTGGCAGGGAGTGGAAGCCCCCTCCCCCGCTCCCCATCCCCTTCACTGAACTGAAAGTTTGGGATTATTTTTCACACTTTGCCCCGACGAAAAAGCTTGTAGGGAGCGAGGAAAAGAGGCCAAAACGGCGTGGTGAACAGCTTGTAGGGAGCGAGGAAAAGAGGCCAAAACGGCGTGGTGAACAGCTCGGCGTGGTGAACAGCTCGGCGTGGTGAACAGCTCGGCGTGGTGAACAGCTCGGCGTGGTGAACAGCTCGGCGTGGTGAACAGCTCGGCGTGGTGAACAGCTCGGCGTGGTGAACAGCTCGGCGTGGTGAACAGCTCGGCGTGGTGAACAGCTCGGCGTGGTGAACAGCTCGGCGTTCAGTTGCTTGCCGTGTTTGCTTGAGAACGCCAACGTGGCCGTTCCTGCTCGCTAGGGGGAAATGGCGCGTGATGCAACCCCCCTGCAATCATGGCTCCGGTGATATCGGCCATTAATCATTATCTGTTCTGACAAACCCTCGCGCACCCCTAGAAATAGACGCGGGGGGCGGTGGGGGGGGGTCAGCCAATAAACAAATTACACTTTGGATTCATCGCATGGAGGCCTGTGTTGTCCCCCATCGGAATCAATTAGATGCATTTCGGTTTTGGCTAAGCGATTATTATGATATATGATGATTCATTATGATATTGCGTTTTTGCTGGCGCTACACGCCTGGAATACAAACCGATGTGCGAGTAAACACATTCATCTCATCCATTCGCTTAAGTGAATCAAAGTGAAGTGAAGTGTTGCTGCCAATTACTCTCCGTGGCTCAATCACAATTCAGATTACCAATAGCACTGTCCCCCCGTCCCCCGTCCCCAAAAAAATGTGTTAGGGGTACCCATCAAACCAGAGTGATACAGAGTGTGATGTAATCTTGTGTTCCCTTGCAGACCAACCCCAAATAAATCAACTTAACTCCAAAAGCGACACAGCCATAAAGACTCGACAATATGTACTTTTTACCCCAGAGTTTATTACCAAGGGGTGTAAAGTAACAAATTAAAACAACTCAAGCTGTGGTGGGGTAGCTTGTTTGGGGTAGCTTGTTTGCGTAATTGTATTGTATGAAAGTATTTTTAAATTGTATCTGTTTCACTTCGAGTTTGAGTTGAATAATCTACTTTATTCCACTCAAATCCTCCATTACGGAGAACGCAGTCTGTAGGCTCTCACAGAAAAAATGAGGTCAAGAAGAAGAAATGTTATCTTTTTATTTTCACACCAGTAGGCTTTGTTTACCTCGCCTGAGTACCAGTTCAACAAAATAACGGCAGTTCTACTCTATTTCAGTATTCTTTCCTCCTCTGTTAAAAGCCCCCCCCCCCCCGGGTATGTCATTGAGAGACAAACCCCGACCTTGGGGAGCAGAAAACCACCTCCTCCTCGGGTGGAGGAGGTGGGGGCGGCTGGGGAGTTACACCTCCTGCTGATCCATAATCCTCAGACTCCTCTGACTTCTTTAAACTTCTCTCTCTCTCTCTCTCTCTCTCTCTCTCTTTCTTTTTAACTCAACTGCTCTCTCTCTCTCTCTCTCTCTCTCTAACTCAACTGCTCTCTTTCTCTCTCTCTCTTTTTCCTCCAATTCCCTGAGATGAGATCTATTTATACGCCTGGCCTAATTAGACAGGCACACATGCAGAGGCCTCCCAGATAATACTGATGGATGGAGACAGACAGACAGACAGACAATAATAATAATAATAATAATATATTTTATTTATATAGCACTTCTCTAGATACGCGAATGCTCATTACCGGGCCAATAGAATACAAATATCAATAAAGATAGACAGATGGACACCCTGGCTGAAAGATACTGGGTTTGATGCCCAAGGGCCACAGTCTACCGGTAGGCATCCTAGCACAGAGCAGAAGAGAGCAGTTAAAACACAGAGAGAGAGAGACAGAGACAGAGAGACAGAGACAGAGAGAGAGAGAGACAGAGAGAGAGAGAGACACAGAGACAGAGACTGAGAGACAGAGACAGAGAGAGAGAGAGACAGAGAGAGAGAGAGAGAGAGACACAGAGACAGAGACAGAGACTGAGAGACAGAGACAGAGAGACAGAGAGAGAGAGAGACACACAGAGACAGACAGACAGACAGAGAGATAGAGAGACACAGCGACAGACAAACAGACAGAGACAGAGAGAGAGAGAGAGAGAGAGAGAGAGACACAGAGACAGACAGACAGAGACAGAGAGAGAGAGAGAGAGAGAGAGAGAGAGACACAGAGACAGACAGACAGAGACAGAGAGAGAGAGAGACACACACACAGAGACAGACAGACAGACAGACAGACAGACAGACAGACAGACAGACAGACAGAGAGAGAAAAGATGCCCCATTGGGTCCGCCATTCGGCAGGTGCTTACATCCAAAGCATCTTACACTATCATACAGTGCGTACATTTCTCGGCACGGGTGAGAATTGTACCCATGTGGGAATTGAACCTTCTCCCTTCAACCTTGGCGGTGTTAACGCAACGGGCGAGCATTTTGATCCAGCCAGGAACCCGCCAAGGGCTCCGGCAGGATCTGAGCGGGTACAGTACATCTGAAGACCGAACAAACGGCGCGCTGGGAGTCCTCACGCTGAAATTCAGCTAGCCTTTTAACGCGAGTGTTTAGCGTCCCGCCCGGTTCAGCTTCAACCAACTGACGTTTCTTATCTTTTTGTCAGGGGGGGGGGGGGGGGGGGGGGGGGTGGGAAGGCATTTTCCATATCGTAAAAGGCATTTACTCTCTGGCTTCTGTTGTCTTTTGCCGTGTCACAACCGATCAAGACAAGTGTCACTTACATACTGGTGTACACGCCTGGTTTATTCTCTGCTCTGTCGCTGTAATTGACCTTGGACAAACAAACAATGCAAGAATGGGAAACAAGAAATGGGATTCGGAAAGACTCAGAAGGAAAGTCAGTTGTATTGGAAATCAAAGGCAAGCTTTGTACCAGCACACTTTTAGTGTAATTGTATCTTTCCAGTGGTCATTTGTTTTGGTCAGTGTGTGTGTGTGTGTGTGTTGGAATCTTTTGAATGTAATGTGTCTTAGGAAAACCTTTATTTATTCTTTTTTTTAGCTGCAAGATGCACTGTACATTATTTCAGTGTGTTCAATGGATTTAGCTATAGGTTGCCTACAGAACAACTACGGTGTGCTACAACTAACACAGAAGCCACGCTCATGAATTTGTATTTGTCGCATTGCATCACTGATTTGATTTGGATCACAGCACGCCTGTCTTTGCATCTCTTGAATGTTCTACTGTCTTACATTTGATGTGCTTCAGCCAGACAGCGTTGTTATTAAGAGAGCCAACACACAGAGAGCCAATGCCTCCCCAACAGTTAGGCTGTACACATGACATTTGATTCACACATACATTATACAACAAACTTAAATTATGATATTTGAACACGGCTCTAATTTTCTTAGGATCAGAAAGGTGAACGAATACTAAATACACATTTACCAATAAACGTACATCAACAAAATTAAATAGATTTCAACATGAACATTGGATTTGTAGGCGAGGCATACAGTGCATTACTAATAATTACTAATTCATAAGCCTATGAATTATTATTATAAATTCACTGTATGCCTCGCCAAATCACTTTGATAAAAGCCTGTACCAAATACAACCACATAAACAAGCATATATATATATACACATATATTAGCATTTCCTCATCAATGATATACATTGCCATGCTGACATGCCCTGACAAACGAATGGATTTTCCTTCCCCCCCCCCCCCCCCCCCCCCAATGATCGAGAGACCAAAATACTATAATATGCATCTATAATGTGTTAGACATAAAAACCAACCCACTACAGATGGGGCACTACACAGAGTGGAAATGCTTGCACGATTGGCTGATTTACTGGCACAAGAGTTAACTTGTGCCTGAAGCCAAACTTAAACCAGAGGTCCCTTAAATTGAGCCACGCTTTTCTTGCCTTCCTCCCGAGTCAACACAGGACAAAACAAAACCCCGGCTACATAAATAGGTTATTAATGAATGAGTAACCCGCGCGCAGCTAGACACCCCACATTAATCAAATAAAATGTCTCCGCTGCATTGAGTCAGGCACGGGTTTTTTTGAGTGGCTGGAATGACACACACAACGTCTTTGGTCTCTGGTGGAGGCCCTCGAGAGTCCACACGGGCCCCCAGCGAGCGATTGCATATAAATATACGTGACTTGACGTTTTTAAATCGGAAGGAGGTTTGCCGAAAGACAAGAGCATGAGCCGATCTCGCTGTAAGTTATGCAGGTCAGCGCTCGTACGTCCCTTATTTAAAGGGTGCTGTGAATGCGGTGTACCTGGTGCAAAGTCACCCCCTTTTGAGAAAAAAAGAAGACGTTTTACCCCGGGAGAGAGACAGCAGGGGTGCTAGGGACATCTGTGAAGAGGCGTGGATGATTTGCCTCTCCTACCGGGCATATGGTTTGCAAAGGAAAGACAGAAAGATAGATAAAAATCTGTAAAATAAAGTGAATTTTGAAGTGAGGTCACCGAAACCACCCCCGAAAAGAGGATTAAGCTCATGTTTATGTAAAACGCTACAGATGTCGGGCAGTTCTCAGCTTGACCTGCGCTCAAAGACAGAAAAGGTGACGCTGGAACTTTATGTGCACAAAAAAGGAAAAAGGCGGCGAGGCTTCTACGAAAGTCACTATCCACTGTATGCTCTCTATGTGAAGCCAATGAGGTTGATATGCTTCTTTTTTTTAAAGGCCGAGAGCTCTCAAAGTTACTGCGGCAAAGCGTTAAATCTCCCTTTCAGAATGCTGACATTGTTTTCTTAAAAGGACTATTTTCACTGCACTACTTTTCCCTCTGAATCCTTGTGGGACTAGCTAAAATAAGTCCCCTTAATGTCTGTGGTTTGTGCGTGGCACTTTCATTAAGGCTACGCAAAGTCTGGCTTCAGTTTAAAATGTACGGACCATTTCCCAGGAAACAAATACGGGAGACGGGATGGTCTAATGGTTAGGGCGATTGACATCCAACTGAAAGATTTGGACTCCGAACTCATTTCATAGATTTTCATAGTCTGCTGCCCTGATCATTAATGGCACGTGTCTAAAAGGAAAATATTCACCTAAGTTAGTCTCTGCGGATATAAGCATCTGCTAAATGGGCGTAGCTAGCTCTGGCGGGACACTCTAGTCATGCGCCCCCCTGTCAGCTGACAGCCGACGCGGTCCAATCAAACGCACGCACGCTGACAGGCGGTCAATTTATGACCTTCAATCTCAAACACTCACTCTGTGAAGTTAAGTGTGCTGAGCAGAACTTCTTTGGTTCTGCTCTGCGTCGTATGTAACCCTATACGATGGGTTGAGATGTCTGATGTACCCCATGGGGGGGATTGTATTGCGCTCCCTGTTGTCCAATGTTGGTATGCTGTTGGTACTCTGCATCTGACTTCTGTATCTGTCGTGCATTAAACGCTATGGCAGGGAGCACCAGGAAAGAGTGGAACCACACCGCCAAACTAAATTGTATCCCCATGCCATGCGATAAATGGTTGAATCTATGTTGTGAGTGATTCCTGACAGAAGTAACTAACTAAACGGCATCGTAAATGGGAAACAAGGCCCGAAACACACTCGCTGTGATGTCGGTGCGGTAGCTGTGCAGCAAAACGGAAAGAGCTGCAATGATGACATTACAAATGACACACATGGGGGAGCGTGAGTGTGAAATGACGGCGTCCTCTGCAATAATTAGGTTTCCACCGGGGCGTCCCTCGGTGGGATGAGTTCAATGCAGAGACGCGCTTAGAAGAACGGGGGGACCTTGCCACGTCCTAAGAACAATGTTTAGTGTTAAACAGCAGGGGGGGGGGGGGCTTTTTGTGCAAACCTTGACGGCGGTGTTAAAAACACAGATCCTTTACACCGTTCCACTGAGTCTCTGACATCCCTTGCTTTGTTTTCGGCTCGTGCCCCACTGAGTTAACCGCACAACACAGGAAAGAGGGAAAAGACAGCAGCAGGATATGTTCCCGTCCACAGAGGAAGAAACAGGATATAGAATATCGCGGGTGGCCTTGTCGAGACTTGATGAGCTAATCTTAGGGCAGTGCCACACACACACACACGGTGTGTTTGTGTGTGTGTGTGTGTGTGTGTGTGTGTCTGTTCTTCTTGCACTACAATATACAACTTTCGATAGAAGCTTAATGAGATTATCACACTTTTATCATTTGAATACATTTGACAGTATTTTGCTGCAACCACACACACGCACGCTGACAGGCACGCACACACACACACACACACACACACTCTGACTGATAACTTGCCCTTATGAGTGATTCTGTGAGTTTGATTCCTCGTGACAACACTTTCAAAAGAGAGAGAAACAATCATATTGCAAAGGAAGATCATCTCGTTGTTCCCAAACAACCTTTTCATGTCAGGGTTTGAACTGGGATTGTTACGAACCCAAACCAGCTTTATCTTTCTAATCTGTGGGGTCAAGAGGGGTTTTCACACATAGTTACGAGTCTCTTGATGAAAAAAATACAAGCGTCCGCGTTTTACAAAGAGAAAAAAAAGGGCGGTCTACTGCCTGGGTCAGGGCTTATGTCATTGGCGTGTAATTGGTTTGTGTGTTTGTTTCCCAGGGAAATGATGAATGCACAGTTTTATGGTGTGGTGAAGTGCCATAGGGTCAGAGTACAAGACCACTGAACAAAAGACAACACACTTCTATTGTGTTCGAGGCGGTCGTTACATTGAACTGTACCCAACGCGGTGTAGGGCGACCAATTTAGATCACATCGCAATGTACGCACACGGTCAATGAGCGCTGACTCAACTATTGTGGGACTATGAAACATGTGAATTAAGTTTGAAAAAAAACGATAGCGTGTGGGTTGTTTTGAAGCATCCGAGTCCTCAGAGATAAAAACAAAACATTAAAAAAATATATATCGATATTAGAGATTAGGTTCAGGATATTGTGGCGGGTAGGGTGTTTTATTTCCACTACGAAGGCTCCGGCTTCGAAACCCCAATGTCCGCAGTCTTCTCATCTACCGGTCTGACTTCTTTAAAAAAAAAAGAAGTCTCTCGTCTTGATAAAAAGAGTCTTCTAAAACACCAGATAGCTAAAACCTAAAGAAACAACGCCGGTTCCTTTAGCTAGGACGTCCGTGTGCATTGTGGATAACAGCAAATCATTTCAACGAAATGCACCGAAACAATACTTGAAAACTGCATGAATTCAACGGCCTGTCTGAGGAGATAGTCCCCAAAGTCCTTAAATCGGCCACATTCATGTTGTCGGCCTTGGGAGAAGAACAACTAAAAATAGGTTTTAAAAACAACACAGAGAGCCACATACATTGCTCCTGAAACTTGAACGCTGTATCTTCCTTGTGTGGTTAAGGCCTTCAGTGGGCAGTCAGCTCAGTCCTCTGCTAGTGTATATTACCAGTGTGACACACCCACACGTTGTCATCATTTGATTGGTTTTGTGTTGTGAAACGATCGGTTGCCTACTGGTCAGCTAATGAGTCAGCGTGTCATCATGTCCAGAATTATTATTATATCTTAATATATTTGAATATTTTAATTGTTCTAGCTCTTGTAGGCCTATTGATGATTTTAGATATTGTTTTGTTGTGACTCACTTACTCACTTGGACATAAAGAGATGAAGGAAACATGTCTTTTGTGTTTGACTGAGACAGAGAACAGTTACCGCTAAACTTATTATAGGTCCTACTCTGCACTCTGCCAAGTTGTCTTTTAGAAACTCGTCCAGTAAGCAAACCTTTCTAGTTTCTCCAATATTGATTGGATGCTTTGATTGGTCCCAGTCTCAATTGTACGTCGCTTTGGATTAAAGGGTCTGCTAAATGGCCAAACGCAAGTTGTTGTGCAATAAAGTTTGATTGTTGAGGTGTTCTACTTTAAGGTTTTTTCCTTGGTCAAATTGATATCCAAAGTCCCACCTCAAGCATCATCTTGAAGCCTGTTCCACTAGACAATTTCCATAAAATATATTTCACATTGACCTTTCAAAGAAGCAGTTGCGATGCTAAGCGTTTATTATTCATTTTCCAGTCACGGTTGGTAGCCACTAAGCCAATAAAATGTATCGTTATGGAAGCGAGAACAAGTGGTCTCTTATCGTTCTTAACTTTCCTTTGGGAAGTGTAGTTTTTAACATCAAATATGACGATGCACTTGGCTATCATCAATCCAATGTAAGCACTTAAGAACATATTTCATAACCCTCCCAAGCATAACAGAGTTTTTTTTTTTTCACATTTCCTCTGATTGTGTCGCGCTAAATGAAAAAATACACAATAACACACTAAGTTATGTTGGAAGTTAATGGTGCTTGTTATGCTGGGTAATGTGGCTTATTATGCTAGGTAATGTTGCTAGCGTCTACCATCAGTTTGGAAAACCAGTGGAAGTCTAATCTACGATGGCCATGGAATATTGGAATATAGTGTTCAGCACTGCGGGAATCATAATCATTATTACTTTTTTTGGCCCGTAGGCTATCTAGCTGGGAAAGGTCAAGCTGTGCGTGGTCAATATCATTTAGTTCCAGATGAAAGTGACGGCAAACGTGTCTTTCTTCTGATGACATTGTGAAGATGCAGACTTTGGAATCAGATAAGGATGACTCCATTTCGAGTTCACCTTTGACGCCTCCCCCGCCTCCTCGCCCACCCTCAAACCCAACGGTCCAAGCCTGGGTTGTGAGGCGTGTCCGATGGCCGCTTGGTGTTGCGTCTTGCTTGGTCGGGCTAATGCAGATCTGCTATCGCATCGGTTGATTAGCGATGCTAATTGCTAATCAATAGCCTTCTTGGAGGCCAGGTGCAATCATGTCATCTAAAAGGCACGTAGCGCACATGCTAACCCACGTATCCCTGTAACGCAGTTTGGAAATTAATCTCCATCACTCTATTGACTGTGTGAACATTAGGAGAAATGAGGCAAAAAGTGGTCAGGTGCCGCTTAACAGTAGTGTGGTCTGTAGCGGCTAGATTAGGGTTGGTTCAAGGTTAATAAAACGTATAGGTTAATATATCTTGGATTAGATATGAGTCACATCACATGTGACGTCACGTACATGCTTATGGCAACGTACGCGAGAGCTCGATATGCACGCCTAGTGTGTGAACAGTGAATTCTGTCTACTCCGTGTCTCACTCTTAATGACAATATCCAAGTGTGCTCTTCAAATAAAAAAAAACAATGTATTACTGTATTTACAGAAGGTCCTAAAAAAGGAAAACGAGATTACACTAATTACATCATAAGAAATGTAAGACAACACTATTTCTATGTGATGAACTGTAAAAAGAAAAAAATGTAACGGCCTACAAAATGAAAAGAAAATGATAGCATTGAATTAACTGCGACAACCTGCCCTTGCTTGTGTTTCAGTACTCCAGGCCCAGTGCTTTGGAGGAATAAACAATGTACATTTTTAATATGTGCAGTGTTCTGCAAAACCCCAGGCAGGCAGCAACAGAGATACAGACAGTACAAACACAAGGTTAACTTTATAATCCCAAAATTAATAAGTGACAACAAAATACTACCGAAGGACGAGAAAAAAAAGCAGTGTTTGGATTGATTTGCCCACTGACCCTCTCTGCTATTTATTCAGAGAGTAAACTCTTGAATTCCCCCTTTTAATGAAACCGATTTTTATTTGTATGTTTTTTCTGAAAATGTGGAACAAAAATCGGATAATCCCATTTATCTCAGACTCCTCTTCGGCAGAATTATAGATTTCTCTGCAAGGTCTGAAGGGCCATTGATTTCCGAAACGTTTTTGGACTTCTGTCAGGACATCCCGTGACCTTAATTGACCGCAATGTACGGCTCGCTTTGGCCCTAATATACCAATGGGGCCAACCCTTTGCGCCTCCTTCCATTTCCTCTGCTTTAAGAAGCCTCTCTCTGCCCCCCCCCCCCCCCCCCCCCCCTCCCCACCCCCCGATTTCTTTCGCTTTCGCTCTCGTTTTCCAACCCCCTTTCCGTGATTGACAAGTCCGATTTTCCCCGTGGCGTGTTCACATGATGGAGATAGGCTGGCGGCTCGCCCGACTCGACATCACAGAGACAGACGGGCAAATTGAAATAGAGAGGTGACACTGAGACTGTTCAAACAGCACCCTATCGAGATTTTGATGTGCAGAAGAAAGGAGAAAACAACAACAACATTGCTGTATCGCTGAGATCGTTTTTAAAAGCACAAATTTGAATAATCGGGCCGTTGTTAGTATTATTAATAGTATTTCATTGTGGTTGTGTATCTAATTATTAGGTTTTTTTAAGAGGACTAAACACGGGTTTGTTGCTGTAAAATAAATAACTGGTGTTTTAAAAAACGAGCTCAGAGCTTGTGGGCTGCAGTAACTATGGGAGGCGTCTGGTTTTGATAGACCTGGGATTGCGTCTACACAGGCATCTGTGTAGACGGCCGTCACCTTGACAAAGTCCCACAGGAAACAGACGCCACGCCTTTGCTGTCAACGTGTGTACAATATGACTGAGAAAAACATATTTCTTTCCCACTTCAATACTGATCCGTCTTGGCATTTATGATAACATTCACCCCCAGATGTCACTTGGGATTCTCTCTCCCACCGGGCCTGGGAGCAGGCACGGTGATTTTGAAAATGCACGTTGCTGCTAGACTATTGGTTACACTTTACATTAATACATTAACATTAGTTAATGCAGAAAAAAAGCATGAACTAACTGTCAACAGTTAACTAATGGACTAGTAATCGTCTAGTGGCGTTCATGTTTACAATTGGTCTTCATGTCAACTAAGTTAATGATGCTCATGTTAACTAAGGTATGAATTTATACATTATTTAATACAGTCACGGTTACCCTAGCCAGAGCCATAACCTTAACCACAAATAATATATAATAAAGCTTATTACTGCATTAACTAATGTTGATTAATGGTTAATTAATGTACCCTTAATATAAAGGTGTACCAGAATATGTAAAACCCACACAGTCACGGCCCACAGATAGAAAAGGTTTAGTCTGATGATGGGAAATAAAAAAATCAGTCACCTGTTTCAACAAGGCCGCTGACAACATAATTTGATGACTCCTTATCGACCAAACGGTAATGGATGGTTTGTACCTCAACAGCAACAGATAAAGGTAAAGAAGAGTTCAGAACCCCAGAGCAAGGCAAAACTGTTTATTTTTTTTCTTTCTATCCTTTCATCAGAATAACAGAGTATGCCATAATTACAGGGGCTTAAAGGTGACTAGTGGCTAAACTCTGAAAACCACACCGTCTGTCAGAACGTAATCAAGGCTTCAAAACTCAAAATGAAAGAAAAAGAAATCCAGATGGAACCGGAAAAGGGCTATTACATTTCCCCCGATCGCATGTCGCCGCACCACACTAAAATGATTGCTTAAAATGGAGGAGGAAAATGGAGGAGGAAAACCATTTATAATAATATTAAGATGTTATATGACGATCATTCATTTAAATGTTTGTACATTTAAGTACAATAAGCACAGAGGATGGTAGAGGATCTAAAATATTAACTATTATCCACATACTCAATTATTTAGAACATAATTTCAACAACATAGCAAATGTGCATCAAGTAACATTCTGGGGCAAGGCAAATATGGGCTTCATTTACTTTATTCAGTCTTTGTATTTCTATTTATTAACTCTCTACATGGTATGGAAAAAAGTAAATCGAACAAAAAGAAAAGCAACATTGAACAGCAGTTCATTGTTGTTCTTCTGCAACGTATATACCAAGCTTTGTGTCTTCGGCCGGCCCTGAGAAGATAGGGTCTCGTTTTTTCATGTGAGCATTGACCACCCACTGCTTGTATTTGATTACTAGCGTCTCCGTAACTGTGTGACAAGACACACACCTTTCTGAGACCTGGCCACATGAACGTGGGCATTCTTGCTTTGCTTGAATGAAGAAGAAAAGAAATCACCACAGCCGACTATTGTGACATCTTGCTGGCTCATTGCATTCGTTTCAGGGAAACAACAGTCAACAAGCAAAACAAAGCCCTTCATCGCCCATTTATCCGTAGTATATAGGGAGTAATCAGCTGGACAGACTTGTTTGCTCTGCTTTTAAAATCTTCAGCTGTCAACTCCCTGACATCGATGGGACTCCGATTCAGCGCAAAGGTATAAAATACTACAGGACTCCACTCACAATGCAAGCCCATTCTCACCCAGCCCTCAGGAAATAGAGACTCGGGGCCTAAGGGAACTAAGACGTTCCCTTTCCTCCACAGCACTTACTGCAGAACCATCCAATAACTAAATAGCTCCACAATTTTGCATCAGCACTTTATGAAAGCAAAGCACTACTATATCTGTATTTTAAAGCACCTTACATTGTATTCTTATTTGGCACTAGACTTTTCTCTTGAACTGTAAATATCTCACATCCATAAATGTATGTTATGTTTTATTGGTTGGGGTTATGCGTTATGTTATTTTTGTAACTTATTATAATAATTTTTTACTATATAACTTTTATAAGTTATAACTTTTTATTAACTTATTATTATTATGTCTTGACTGTTATGCTGTAATTGTTGTTGTTCAGCATACTGAGGCAAATCCCTTACAATCAAGTTGTATGGTAATAAAGTAACGCATCTTGATATATCTGTGTGTCTTCCGTGCGAATGCACAACGACAATCCAATTAAAACAAAAGCCACGCATTCACACAAACACAAACACACACACAAACACACACACACACGACCAGACAAAGAGATAGAGTTACATTGTAAATTGACCTCCGATCAGTCTTTCAGATTACACTGTATACACATACACAACAACCTTTTGAACGTAGCACACAATTAGCTGTTGTTTTCCAGCCTTCAATTTCCTCATCACACAAGCCACTTCGTTTTTTTGCATCACACAGATCATCTCAGCCCATCCCATGTGGCAAATTTGTACCGCAGTGTATATAAATACAAACTTCTCTTCACTTTAACCAACAACACTGATCTTGTACATCCCTCTTATAAACACAGCGTAGGAAAAATGTCACTAAATACACAATATACTTACTAGTTTATAAATAGTTTATCTACTGTAGAGGGCAATTAGAAATAATTAAAATATAACATTCGTGTGCCATTGTGTTAAATCTATAACGGATCACTTCCAATCTCTAATTATATTAATTAACCATTAATGAACTAATAAGCTAGCCCTAACCCTATTAAATAATGTAGAAATGAATACCTTAGTTAGCGTGAACAATAAATGATTGATCATAACTTAACCGTAAATTAATTAATTAACTAATGTTAAATTATGGTTTATTAATCTTTTTATTAATCTTTATCGCAAAGTGATACCATATTTTTTTGGGGAAATATTAGAATTAATATTTTACATCCAGCATCGACATCAACATTAACATTGTGTGATCTAATTTCAAGGTCATGGTGAACAGAATAAAATAAAAAATCTCCTTCACCACAACACCGCTACCATTGTTTAGCGTACAGAGAGAGCGAGAGAGAAAGAGAGAGAGAAAAAAAGACAGACAGATATACAGAGAGAGAGAGAGAGACAGAGACAGAGAGAGAGAAAAAGAAAGAGAGAGAAAGAAAAAGAGACAGACAGAGAAAGAGAGAGAGAAAAATAAAGAAAGAGAGGGAGAAAAATAAAGAGAGAAAGAGAGACAGACAGAGACATAGAGAAAGACAGAGAGATGGAGAGAGAGAGAGAGACAGAGAGAGAGAGAGAGAGAGAGTGAGAGAGAGAGAGAGAGAGAGAGAGAGAGAGAACGAGAGAGCGAAAGAGAATGAGAAAGAGAAAGAGAGAGAGATGATAACAATGGAAAGTCAGTTCCAATATCCTTAAGAAACTCTTCCAACACTGCCCCTCCCCACACCTCACTCCATCCCTCCCTAATTAAACGGCAGAATCACTGCGGAGCAATAGCGGCGTATATCAGAGCAGGCCATCCAACAGGTTTCCAACTGATTCCATGGGAACCCCTCTGGGTTTAATCGCATTTTTCGCCAAACCGGTCGATTTGCATTTCATTAGAGATACTCCACCCAAGCAGAATCGCTATTAAGCGCTGAACTTTTGTTTATCAGCGAGCGACTCAAACTTATCTCCCAGACGCGTCTTCCGGAAAAAAATATGTCTCGTCGCCAGCCGTTTGCCGATAACTGGCACTCGAGTGACGGTTCATTATCATCGAAACGTGGCTCTGAGTTTGTCTCGCTCGTTGTGGTTCGGTCTCTGCCGGGAATCGGTGAAGTATCGACGTGATTGTTGCTGAGCCTTTCCTTCGGATTTCTTTGGTCACTCCTGGAATCGGGTAATCATCTTTCTTTTTTTTGACACAGGATTTGTGTTATAAGGGGGGGATTTTTTTATAAGAGATTATAGTCAAGTTGAGGTCAAAGGTCAAGGCGTTGTGACATGACGGTTCATTCACATTTCTCCACATCTTCTTTCCCATGGGCAGCAACAAAAAGGACATTAGAACTGCCGTGGGTTTTCAGTGTAATAATGACAACACCAAGAGCTGCATAGAGGAAATCTGGCATCAGGATCCACCAGCCTACTCTGAACCTCTGCACTACGCCTTGTAACCACTGGCTTGCTTGAGATGAACTTTTAGCTCTTGGTGTCCGTCTATTCAAATGAACAGAAAACATCTTTACAACAGAACTAAAGAAGTGAGAGCATTAAAATACCTTAGCATCTCGGCCTACAGGGTTTCATCACTGGCTCTTATCCCCTGGGAGAAGGAAAGGAGTGTTCGAACCTCCTGAACATCCAGAGACAACGTCAAGGACATGCAAGCGACACATGCATGGATTCCATCTCCACAGCTGAAATAAGACGGCAGAGAAACATCTAGGTCACTGTTGCATTCTGCTTATCCCTCAGTAAACATATGGAGACCAATTCAAGACGGAAGAACGTGGTACACTGACTACATCACACAACAGGCAAGCAAAGTTGACTAATACACTAATGATACCACACTCATGTCTCCACTACACATGTCTGCAGTTCTGATCACACACACATACATGGTTATTCTCTTCCTATATATATATACACACACACACACACACACACACACACACACACACACACAATAACAACACAGTAAAGCTGTTCTGATCACACACACATACATGGTTATTCTCTTCCTATATATACACACACAATAACAACACAGTAAAGCTGTTCTGATCACACACACATACATGGTTATTCTCTTCCTATATACACACACACACACACACACACACACACACACACACACACAATAACAACACAGTAAAGCTGTTCTGATCACACACACATACATGGTTATTCTCTTCCTATATATACACGCACAATAACAACACAGTAAAGCTGTTCTGATCACACACACATACATGGTTATTCTCTTCCTATATATACACACACAATAACAACACAGTAAAGCTGTTCTGATCACACAAACGGTTATTGTCTTCCTTTAATGTCTTCTTCTATGGTCGCCTCCATCGACCACAGACCTTCCAACCTCCAGTGGGTCATTATTGAGAACATGTCCACTCAAGCTTTTATAATTGTCCCTCAACTCTTCCCTTACAGTATATGGCGTACCTGCCAATCCTCCCGGGTGCAACAGCGTTGTACCAGTGGCAACGTTGTTGTGAATGGCAACAACTGAAAAACATTGATTCGGCCATCGGTCAAAAGAGCAGAGGAATCGATAATGATCTATTTCAAACGGAGACGTCACACACACAGACACACACGCACACACACACACAGACACGCACGCACACACACACACACACACACACACACAGTAGTGCTGCTGCCGCAAAGCCATAGCACAGATTCCCACTTGTCACATCGTCAACAGTATAGGATTCCTGCGAGTGAACTGCAGTGTCCGCAGCCTAAACTGTAGGCATCGGTTATCAAGATACCCCTAACCCCCCCCCCCTTTGCTCATTCACGCCGCGTATCTCAATTCAATGCAAGTCGCTTTGGGTGAAAAGCGTCGGGGAAAATGACTCAATTGTTGCGTCTCGGTCGGACGCAGGGCGTTGATTGGGTTCACCGCGCGGCGCGCACGCTAAACAACAAGCTATGTTGAAAAACGTCCACAACTGCCATTTCATTATGTGGCAATCAGGGGGCTAATGCTAGCCGTAGTTAGGAAGGAAATGAACAAAGAAATTGTGTCATTATTTGGCACTGTAAAGCCACCGTAATGACATCTGCAGCCCAATGCACCCACTTGGCTTTTTCATGGAGAAAAGAAAAAAAGAAACACTTTTAAAATGTCATTATCCGCGGCCAGTTTGCATATATATTTTTTATAGTGATTCATATGCTAATCTCATTTTTTTGGGGGTGGGAGGTGGAGGGGGGGCATTTACCATATGGGAATACTATGGCAGGCGTCATTATGTAACACTGGCTTTATTAGACACAAGGAGGCAGGCAACATCTGTTTTTTTTGTGTTTTATAGATATAGACGACTACGGAAAATCACTGACAAGGAAAAGCACATTGTGACTAAACTTGTTTTCTCGATGCAGTTGTTTGCTTCCAAACTTGGTCATGCTGTGGTTATTCTAGTTGGCTCCAATATTGATTGCATGCTTTTGATTGTCCTCACCTTGTAGCCTCTTTGGATAAAAGCCTCTGCTGAATGACTTCATGGAAATGTATTCTGCAGAAAAAAACAAACCAGGAAAAAGTATAAATTACTCAAGACAGGGACATGTTACAGCTGAAAGGAAAAGTCAGCTTTCCATCATTTCATTTGAGTTAACACTGCATATCATACATTATATGATCTGGTCTGTGGTCTAGCAGTGCAGACTAGTCCAGGCCAGAATATCTTAGTTGTTTGGGTGCATTTTCTGACTCCCAAAGGTACTGGGTTCCAACCCTATTTTCCACCGTCTATTTGCCTAGCAAATACCTGCTCCTAAAGACGTACATCTAAAAAGATTAGCTTTAAGTCACTTTGGAACAAAAGCACTTGTTAAATGACTAAAAAGTTCAATATCAAGACCGTGAGTGTACAGCAGTCCTCGTCGTCGAATGACAGCCCACGTCCAACAGGAAGAAGCTCTGTGCATATCACTGTACTAATTAAATCGGGTTGTGCGTTCTTTCTAGCGATGCTATTCTTTCTTAGGGCAAAGACGGCTTATTTGTTTTATCAGTGCGTTGTTCTTTAATCTTTACACTTTCAAACCTACTCACGGGAGAATTCCTTATGTATATATTTGTTTAAATGTAATGTGTGGTTTTTTTGCTGCGAAATAAAGGGCTGATTTTACTAAACATTTTCTGCTGGCTCTTACGTAATCCTAGCTAGTAAATAGTGTTAATGTGTTGAAGCCAGTAGGCTAATGCAGGAACGCTATAGCAACGAACGCGCTATCGATTTTTAAAAACCCCTTTTTTCTGTCTGACCACGGCCTGTTAAGAGATTGGAAGCAAGTCAACTCTGCCGCTTCATTGATAGAAAGTCAATATAATTAACGTTACATTTAACGCAAAAGTTAGAGGGCTTATGGGTAATGTTGATTAGCCATTATAAGCCATTTCTAAATCCACCCGATTGAATACCAGTCTACCCAGTGGCCCGTACCAGCTGGGAGGCTGTCCACCCTACATCTGGGTAAACATGCTCAAGTGTGACGCCACTGTTGCCTACGTTTTGAAATGGCTTGTAACGGCTAGTCCACAAGGCTCCACAAGGCTTACGGTGGGAAGCTATTTTACACCGCGGCGGCAGCATGCCTTCCCGCTATTTATCCAGAACGCCTTCCCGCCGTTGCACATTACATAACACGCAGGGGTTAGGAGTTCACAAAGCCATTAAACGGTTTTCTAATTATTATTGATCGAGGGCCCGGGAGGAATCGAAGCAAATCGGTAGCGCCGGTGAACAAAGTCGAGACGGGGGGGGGAAGAAGCTAGCACAAAAAAAATGATCGAGCGAAGACGGAATGAAAGCGACCTCAAATTGATTTTAAAAGCGCAAGGATCGAAAGCAAACTCAAACAGACTTGAATGGGATGTCGCTGCATCTTTATGAAGCCGGAAAAAAAGAAGAAAACACTTCCGCTTATCTGCCGCTTTTCCGGGATCACTCGGAACGGCATATTATATAAACATTTTCGGCATGCAAACGAAAGACGGGAATCATACAGTCCCCTGGAGCTGGGGTATTTGGGCCGAGAAACTAAAATAATATTTCTACCACTTTTTATTTTTTTATGTGTGACCTTTGCAGTCCAGCTACCGAAGCAACGTTTGTTTTTTATTTAATAGCCACGCAGAGCGTCTTCAGAATTAGGGGCCATTCCAGTTCCGAGATGAAACTGATATACGAGATTGGCGAGAATGGAGAGTAAATTACAGTGCATACTGAACAGGCCATTTCTTTGGCTGCTCAAGCCTCTTCCCCCTTTTGAACCCGTTCCACATTTATAATTGAGAATCCCGTCGCACTTCTGGAAACTGTGAGCGGAACATGTTGGGTTTGTGAATGAGATGAATTATTGAGATTTAATCGATCACTTCATTAATGCTAACTGCTTATGCTTATGAGTCACAGAGCTGAGTGACAGGGTCGCAAAAGTCCAAATTAGCAATAAAGTTACTTTATTAATTAGTGAAGTCATTCATTTTGCTGATACACTTTATTACTGGGACATCTCATGACTGATATATAGTCAGCACTTGGACTGCAGACGTATCCAATATTTTCTTTTCTTCATAAATTGACCGGGACAGGGAGTTCGAGGGCTTTATTGCAGGATAATATGCAGGCCTGGGTGAAAATATCCACTATTAATTTTGAAAACAACCCTTTTTTTCCTCCTGTTTTTTTTTTCAGTGCAAAGCAGGAAATACAATTCCCCCCCCAAAATAAAAGCTGCCTCTTTGACTGGGTTGCAAATGGCGGCAACAGACCGGTGTACAGTAACTGGAGCACATCTCTCTGTCAGGATGTGCGTGTCCTCCATGACACAGAGACTCAATGAAAACTCATTAGCCGGAAGCATCCAAGGTGAACTTAATTTTAGACGCTGGGAGAGGTCGGCGCCAATGGGTGTGTGAGAGGTTGGGGTGGGGGTGGGGGTGGGGTGAGAGAGAGAGAGAGAGAGCGCGAGAGAGAGTGAGAGAGAGAGAACGAGAGAGAAAGAGCGAGAGAGAGAGAGAGTGAGCGAGAGAGAGAGAGAGAGTGAGCGAGAGAGAGCGAGAGAGAAAGAGCGAGAGAGAGAGAGAGAGAGGGAGAGAGAGAGAGAGAAGACTCTGTGTCGCCGTGTGCCTTAATGTGTCTTTGTATGTTATGTAATCGGTTTGACCGTTCGAGAGCTCCGTGGTGTGTCTGTGTTCACAAACCTTTGATTCAATCCAGATCTGGTGATCATGAAGTGAAAAAAGCGTGAGAAAAAACGTACACAATGTGTTCTTGTTTTAAAGGATTACACACCCAGATCCCCTCTTTTCTTTCTTGTTGATTTTCTATTCACATTCCCTTTTACAATGCCAGTTAATGGTAGCATACGCGGTACACATCCAATCCAATGTTACACTTTAATTGATATAATATATAACACTGTACCATCTATATCTAAATATGAATGACAATGCCAAAGACAAATCCTTGAAAGAAACAGTCGCTCCTTTTGGCATTTATATTCGTACCGCCGGTGTGCTTCAACTATAAGCAACCCTCGACAAACACAGAGAAAGAAAGACCCATTTCTCCATTGTGGTTTGTCTATCGCACGACCCCCCCTTTGGGATAAAGCCTCCAAATGAGAGGCACTCGCCCGCAGCTCAAAATCAATAACACAACGTCAGCACGCGTCAAGTCATTCGTCGAGGACAACGGCGCGTTTAGCTAAGAGGCCTCTCCAGTGGGTGAGGGGGGGGGGGGAGGGGGGAGGGGAGGGAGGGAGGAGGGAGGGGAGGGGAGGGGAGAAGAGAGGAGGGGAGGGGAGAGAGGAGGGAGGGGAGGGGAGGGGAGGGGAGCACACAACGCTGTGGTCTTTGGTTTTCCGCTGGTGCTGTTTAGTTCATTGTTTTTGTCAGAGCCCCATGGGAGGGGGGGAGGGAGGGAGGGAGGGAGGGAGGGTGGGAGGGAGGGGAGGGGGGGCGTACCGTGTTTTTCCCGCCTTCAAACCACGGAGGAGTGCATGAAGGCGGACAGCGGGTCGTATAATCCACTTGCCGACGGCGCTAATGGATTCTCTTTACCCCCCCCCCCCCCCCCCCCCCCCCCACCCCCCCCCCCCCCCCCACCCCCAGCTCGGATCTCCTTCAGTCAAGAGGGTCGGTCAGGTGAGCGCTGGCATCTTAAACCCCCGCAGAACCCGAAATACGTAACTAAAGCACATAGAAAAAGTCCGAAACAAAATATGCCATGGCTATACCGTGTGTCAGAAAACACACATTTCACAACTAGATCGCATGTCAGCTTTGACATTTGTCGCTTGTCGAAAAGACTAGTGGGGGGGGGGCAACCCAAACTTTAGCTTGGGTTTGGCGGAGCTCCTTCATAAATATGTAAGGAGTGGGTAATATATACCCCCCCCCCCCCCCCCCCCCCCCCCCCCCCCCCCCAACGAGCCAGCATGCTCCCCGCTGGGTCACAGCTCACGCACACACTCCCCAAATACACGCCTCACATACTTCAAATACACAGGCACGTACACACCTCAGACACACACACACACACACACACCTAGAGCAGCACACACACACACCTAGAGCGGCACACAGTCTTATACACACCTCACACACACCTTTCGTACACATACAAACACACACCTCAAATCCATACAGATCACAGATCACACTCACAAACAGCTTGACACACACACACACACACACACACACACAATGTGACTTACCAAAAGTTCCGCCATAGGGAGTATCAGACTACAGGTGTGTTGTGTCGTGTGACATACACCCCAGCACTGCTCCCCGTCTTCGGGGTCTAAATATGCACGCAAGGAAAGGATAATGTCTTGGTCAGGGTGTTTCACTCGCAGCCGAAAGCTACCGTGTTCGATACCCCCTTTGTCCGCAGCCTAACCGGTAGACCCCTTTGAGATAAGATGCCCTCTAACCGCCCCAGCTGCTCCTTAATGACATGAATCTTAAGTGTAATTGAAAGTGTAAGTCTTAAGTGTAAAACGCCTGTAAAGTAAGTGGCGTCAGATAATAGGGTTCTGAAAAATATGAAGAAGAGGGTAAATAATATATTTCCATTCATTAACAAAAGGCACAACATCCACGGTTGCATTAGGTATTGGGGTTTTAGTATTGCGAAAATAACAACCAAAACGTCATTTGTCTCGTGCCCCGGTTTTGTCCATTTACAACGCAGAGAAACATGTTTTTACAGAAGGGCTTCGCGTCTCTTTTTCTCGATAATAGGGGAGTCTTACACCCAGACTCTCCTAAGGAGAAACTAGAGCGCTGCCGAGTGGCTTGTCCACTCGGCCGATGAATCTCATAACGAGCGCCCAATTTTGGTGAAGGAAACTTTTTAAAATATATATATTTAAAGCACCATTCCGCCATTGCTGGACATGTGTTCTTCAGCCAACTTGAATCAATAGCGGCCATTTTAACACACTCACTTTTACACCGATTTGAAGGTGGTTTCAAATGTATTAGGGATAGCATAGGGTGTTCAGCCCCCGGCAGAAAGGTACTGGGTTCCACGCCGCCATGTCCACCTTGAAGCCTAACGTGTAGGCATCCTTGAGCTATGACACCTAAAACCCCTTCACCTGCTCATTAACGACATCCTTTTCTAATTAGTCGGAATAAAATCGATCTTCTAAATAGGAAAAGTAGTCGAAAGCAAATATATGCGGTACATTTTCTGCTCTGTTTGTAAAAGAAATCTCCGGTCTTAGGTCGTCGATGGAGTTCCCAATAAGGGCCAAGCTGCTGGTGCCACAAACAGACGGGGCTGCTGCTAAACCAAAGGGACCCCGCTGGTAACCGTCCTAACGTGGAGCAAACATCGCTTACTTTCTTTTCTCCAACGGGAGAAAGGTCACCTCTATAATTAGCCACAGTCCCCCCCCCCCACCCACCCCCTGCGCCTCCCTTTCTTCCAACAGGTCGAAGGAAAAACGTCAGACCCCTTCCATGGCCATTAGCGCTAGCAACTCCAGAGTGTCCGCAGACTCACACGCACATCACTACACACCACATCGCACACACACACACACACACACACACAATGACACGCCCTCGCTCCCTCGCCGAGCGGTGGGGCGAGGGAGACCTCGACCCTGAACCGAAGACCTCGCCGAAACAGATCTCTTGCGAATCGATTGCCCACCGCCTGCACCCACCCGGCAGCGCCGATCCACGATCCGTTCACCCTGCATTGCAAAGCCCCGCTCGCAGACCCCGCGTGCTGCACCGACCCCCACCTCCAGGGCCCCGTCGTCAGCCAAGCTGTGGACGCCTGGAGATCGAGCACTCTGCTTGGGATCCACCTGCCCCTCTCTCTCTCTCTCTCTCTCTCTCTCTCTCTCTCTCTCTCTCTCTCTCTCTCTCTCTCTCAGCTGCTGTGATTGCGGCCGTGTTTTGTGTCTAAGTGCGTGTACTTATGTTTTTCCCCCCGCACTTTGATACCACATACATTTAAATATGTTGAAAATATGTTAGTATTAATCTTGTTGTTGTTACTATTACTTGTATTATTATTTGTAATTGTGGAGTGTGTGTGTGTGTGTGTGTGTGTGTGTGGATGATGGGTGGTTTAAGCAGCCTCACTTGGACCGAGTCAGACTGATTGGACTCAAATCTGCGCCCATTTATCCTCCAGAACGTGGCTGAATGTGCGAACAGTGCCTGAAAGGGTAGCACAGCAATTTATCTTGAAGACCGGCTCCTGCAATAGGGTATCTGTATGCACTCCTGATTTACATATACTACAAAATTGTGCCGTTTACCGTAATAGTGGGCTAGTAGCATAAAATTGCACTAAAAGCCTTGGCGCTGAAAGGGTCTGAGTGTACACTTACTTGCACGCACCGATAGCGCAGATCTTCGACCCTTTCTGAGTTGCGCTGAGAGCGCGCTCTGTATGCCTGCGTCATGCACACCCTGTTGCGTTGGAGGACAAGGGGGGACGGCGGGACGCATTCAGCTCTTTGCTGCGTCTCACGCAGTCGGACGGCGAAGGACCACAGCGACAGCGAGAGGCCCGCGGCCGCCGCCGTCATCGTGTGGCGGTCTTGGAATTCTTTGAAAGGGGAAATGCACTTACAGACGCACACCGAGTCAAAACGGTAACGGACATCACTTCTGTACGTAACATGCTGCGCTGACGCTTTACATTAAAGGGTGCATTCATGAACCATTCATTAACAGTAGTAAATTAAGGTTATAAACATTAACTAACATTTAACTAATGGTCTAGTCGTAATTTACTAATTGTGTTCATGTTAACTAAGGTATTAATGTACACATTATTTAGTGGAATTAGGGTTAACCCATACCCCTATGTTAATGCTACATAATAATGCTTATTATTTGTGTCTAATGTTGTGTCTAATGTTAACTAATGTTAATTAATGGCTCATCATTGTACCCTGATTATAAAGTGCTACCATGTATATGTACAGTAAAAACAGTAATTCACATTACTCATATGTAAAATGTATTAATGTAAGAAAGGTTTTGCCCCAGTCCCCATTATATTGACAAATTGATGTACTGAATCAAATGTATACAATTTGCAACAAAAGCAAATCACAGCGCGAAATTCATTTAAGGGAGTGAGAATGGGTTTCGAGTTTTGCGAAAGGAGTGGATAAGATTTGCAAATGGTGACTAACTATCTGAATTTGTTTAAGGTTTTGCCAAGGGAGTGATTGGTGCACCGAATGGGTTAAGGCCGCTGAGCATTTGCTTCAGAGGATGGGGCTTTGTGTAAAGCAATTCAGAAAAAACTATTATTGTTGGGCAACCGTCCACTTTGCATGGAATACATTTTTGTTGTCTCCTGGCTCCTAAGAAATTGCATTGCCTTTTCAGACACCCCTAGGTACATCACATAACTTAAATTGCTAAAGAAGTAGAAATGCAATGCTGCAATGTCCAAAACTAAATTCTAGTAAAAAGGGGGGGGGGGGGATTGAATCTCAAGGCCAACAAGGGAGAACAGCTAGCTTAGTTAGTTAGCGCTTAGTGCATTAGTGCTACGCTTCTACGCTGACACACATGCCATCTTTGTCTCCGCTGTGATCGCAACAGGGAAGTCAATTGTCTCCCCAAAAGAGAGAATAACTAATACAAAGTGCGGCATACAAAGAGTATCCCCTACTCTACTGCACTGCAGTCATCACATGGAAAACCTGCTCAAGGTTGTTTGGAGTATCGTTGTTAGGGACCGAGTACTGTATTGGCTGGAGCCGCAACAGACACACACGCGCAACCGTGACCTTGACAACAACAAAAAAAACGAAACGTTTTTGTCAAGGTCACATGAAAGACACGTGCCCATTGCCCGCTAAATGAGAGACACCCTCCATGTCCCAGTCGCACCGGTGGTGGTCCGACTCAAACCGGGACTCAGCCGTTATAAAAACCTAGCCTGGGGGACAACCACAGGGGGACAAAAACGATCTCAATCAACGGGCAAGACGACACAATCGTCCCGTCGGTGAGGTAACCCGGCTCAGGGGTCGATGTCGGACGGCTGTGGATCTCCCGGGTGTGACTCTTGAGTGTGAGAGGCGTACCGGGGGGGGGGGGGGGGGGGGGGGGGGTAGTGTTGCATGCTGGGACGACGTGACAACCTAATCGGTAACCCCGGCGAGGGGTCGGCTGACAACGCGATTCACCAATGAAGCGGGGCCGCTGAAAGGTGGTATGCCCTGGCGTTTGGCGTCCGCCATTGTGCTTCTTTGTGCGTTTCGTCAACAAAAAGCCCTTAAAAACGCCACTCAGCGGTAAATACACAATTATTTCCGTTTCAGCTCTGTTTCTCTTTTGTTGTATTAATAGTGGTCCACAATATGCCCGTTTACATTTTTATGTCATATTTTGAATTGTTTAATTGCTGAAGTGACACTTAATTAAAATGTGCCTGCCTACGTTGTAAAAAAACGTGTTTGTACATAAAAGATTAAAGGAAGCGTTCTCTCAAACACTCATTGTGTTGTAAAGACACGTGTGCATGTAGAATGAAAAGCACTAGACGTGCATGTTAGTTCATCTGGCAGGGAAGGCTACGGGGGGAGCTCCTATCTGAAAAGATGTCCGATAGTTAGAAAATGAACGTATCGACAATATTGATCTGATCGGCCCACAGAGGCTCAGCTCAATCAATGGGTGGGAGAAGAATCTGTTGAAATCACGTCATTATTAACGTTGTTGTTGGTACTTTTACTTGTCGTGTTATTTGTATTTGTGGAGTGTGTGTGTGTGTGGATGATGACTGGTTTAAGCAGCCCCACTTGGCCCCGAGTCAGACTGATTGGAGTCAAATCTGCGCCTGTATATCTTAGATGGAAACCCTCCAGAACGTGGCTGAGTGGGTGAACAGTGGAATTCACACACTCAATCAATGGGTGAGACAAGAATCAATCCCGGCCACGGTATCACATGTTCTAGCCATCAATTACATTGAGCAGTGGGGCATTTGGTTGATTCCCATTGATTGACATGATTATGTAATCTGTCCATAATGAGGTTGAGCAAGCCCCGGAGATTCATGTGGCGCTTAAGAGGAAGTAACGAAAAGCAAAAGGCTGTGACTGCTTTGCTGGAAAAAGGAACATTAGTCACTCATTAAGCAGAGTGTCCTGTCGTGTAAAATGTGTGATTGATTTTAGTCATTCAATGGAGGAGTCCCCCTTTTTTGCATTGGTCGAGATTTAACAATGTCTGTTTTAACAAGGTCGAAAGTTACAGAAAGGATATATATAGAGAGAGAGAGAGAGAGAGAGAGAGAGAGAGAGAGAGAGAGAGAGAGAGAGAGAGAGAGAGAGAGAGAGAGAGAGAGAGAGAGAGAGAGAGAGAGAGAGAGAGAGAGAGAGGAGAGAGAGAGAGATGTATATATATATATGTCGAATTGTCACTTGCGTGTATGTTTCTTTTTACATTTTAACATCTAGAGATATCCTGAGTAAACGTACACTTAATACACTAATGTGAGACCAGCGATAACGTTCGAGGATTGGTCAATCAATCATTAGATCAACTGATGGAGCAAAGTACCAACAAAATATATCCATCCATCCATCTGCCTATCCATTCAACCTCAATTCATCCATAAATCAATCCACCCGTCCACAAATTAATCCACTCATCCATCTATCCACTCACCCATCCATTCATACATCCATCTAATCATCCATCCCATCAACCACCCACCCACCCACCCACCCACCCACCCTCACCCTATTCATCCATCTGCCCACATGTCTCTGAGCGCCCCAGTCCTCCAGAGCCATCATCCATCCATCCAACCCCCACCTCCCGCAGACTCCATCACACAAACCCGCCCCGGGCTGCTGCCAACACACACACACCAACATGGCCGACCCCCCCCGCCACGCCCCCCCCCCCCCCCCACCCCCACCTCCCCGGCTGTGTGTTCCTTGAGCAGAGCTCACTTGTCAGGGACGTTTCACGCATGTGCCACGGTGGGAGAGGTGTGTGGCGGGTGGGTGGGGGCGGGGGGGGGGGGGACGGGACGCGATGGCATTCGTCAGGAATGAGGGGCTCCTCCGCACTTTGATCACAGCTTCAGCTAGCCTGGGGGAAATGTTCCCGAGTACAGGTGTGCTCGACCCCCTCCCCCCCCCCCACCCCCTCCCTCTGTGACAATGACACCATCTCCATCCCATCTGCCTCCACCCACATCTCCATACGCTCAGAGTCCCTCCGTCGTTCGTCCCCCCCCCCCCCGGCCTGTTTTTTCCGCCACGCCACGGCGTACCCACTCTACCAGCTGACTGGCCACACAGTGCGGGCGGGGCCCAGGCCCCCCCCCCAGGGGGACTAAACGGGGCCTGCGCAGTGGTGTGACCTCAACAAACCTGCGCATTCAGCTTCCCACACAGAATTCCAGATGCGTGAAAGCCGACCGTAGCCTAGCTTTCCCTTCGCACGTTGAAATGAACGAAACGTGCACTCATGGTTTGGAATGAGCGATCCGTTTATTGAGAAGTCCAGGTGATTGTCGATTAAAGGCGCGGCCCTTGGTTTATTTCTTTATCGAGAGTGGCGCACAGTAAGACTGAACGTGTTCTGCTAAGGCATTACGTTTGAACACCTTGACTGAGAAGTTTGTAGAAAGGCCATTAAACGCCTACTTTTATAAGCGGAGGAATGGCGTTGTCACTGGCGTGTTTGTGTCACGTCTCGCGTGGCTTTGTCAACGGCGGTAAGCTGCCCGGCGTCTGTAGCAGTCGCACTGCATTGTGGTTGTACAATAACACCGTCAGTCAAACACATACACAAAGAAATGCCAACGTTTCGCATTTTATCCCAGTCTGCATTTCAAACCATTAAGTTAAACGGTGCTTTTTTTTCTTTTTTGAAGGGTAACGAAATTAGAGCGGAAATGTGAGTGAAATCAAAAATAAAATAAAAGAGAAATGAACAAAGGCTGGTGGAAGAGTCCAACGCATAACTACATGGCACTAAAGCTTTCATTTATTTTCTCACAAAACGACACCAGTCACCCGGACAATTCCACTGTTCGATAAAATGACGGGAGTTCCCCCCAGGTCTCCTGATACGGTGACAACAGATCCAACCGAACAATGAGGACAAAAAGGAAAACCTTGCTATATAAATGTGTGTATATATATATAGAGAGCGAGAGAGAGAGAGCGAGAGCGAGAGCGAGAGCGAGAGCGAGAGCGAGAGCGAGAGCGAGAGCGAGAGCGAGAGAGAGAGAGAGAGACCGGGTTGGCTTGATTATTCATTACCTCTTGTCTTTACACACCGGCCCAGCTGCCCAAGCAGTGTGGAGCCTGTCACCGTTTCAGCCATCTGCTTCCCGCTCGCTGGTGGTTAAAATAAACCAATAAACAAATTAGATCCGAGGGGGGGGGGGGGGGGGGCAGGGACAGACATTGTGTGGGGAAATTTGTTGCGGAGCGAGTTAAAAAAAGAAAATAATGCAAAAGTGACGAAACAATGTGGTAGAGAGGCGACGGGTAATGGTGTCTCCACAGAGACCCCACATGACACCCAACTTTACGATGTTGGCCGACACTGATTCAACACATTCCCCGCAAAGAGGCTTCGTCAGACAACAGCCAATCACCATCAGCGGTTATGGAACACTGGCCCCGGAGCTGTGTGTTGGTGAGCAAGGCACCTGTGCAGCATAGTGTAGTGGTGGCTAGGGGGTGGAATGACTCCCACACTAAAAGAGGAACTGGGTTCAGGTACTAACTGGGTTACTGGGTCTGCTAAATGACATGTCAATCACAAGGGCATTGTAGACAATCTGATTTAGGATATTTGAGATGACGATTAGGTTTGTTTGGGTTTTCTGTTCAACTTTCATACTTTGTTGTTGTGTCATTTCCGACAAACATTTCGTTTTACATGTAGACCCTTCGGTTGAGATGCATGCACAAACGTGCAGGCTGTCACATGCACATAACTACCAGCTGCAAAAACGAGGTTTTGCAGCTGGTAAATAATTCCTTCTGCCACGCTTGACAGTTCCATGACGCGCGGTACAACTTTAAAGTTTACGCCTCAAAAGTCAAGATGTATAGAATCATATGGATGGCTTCAAGTTCAGAAGACATGTAGATGTGTTTCACACACACACACACACACACACACACACACACACTTAAATGTGCCTTGAAGGACTGCCTTGAACAATTTGAGGCGTAAAGAAAGATTCATGAATTTTGTACTGGAAGCTACGCCTTGTAAAACACAGCCGCCGTGGAATCCACTTTGGAAAGAGACGTCTAAATACTTTAAAGTGAATGCGAATATATTTAGTTCTTGTATTTGTATATATACACTCAGCCAGTATGGATAGTGATTCCACTCTGAGACCAGGGGGTTAGCGGTAAAGACACCACTAACACCCTTGGTAAAAGACACAGACACAAACAAAGCTAACAAGCAAAATTAATAGTGTAGAAGATACCAACTCACTGTACTTAAAGGGGCTATCGAAGAACCAAGAAAAAAAAGAAAGCATAATCCAAATAAAAAGAGTACAAATACAACATAAAAAGCAGCCGACTCGCCATTTTGGCCTTTTGAAACACAGGCGAATGTAGAAAGATAATGACTAGCGTCTTGGCTCGCTCCCTTCCCTCTCGCATACTCTTCCTTCTTTTCTGCTCTAGTTTCTCTCCAGGTTTATGCTCCAGGTTTATGTGGCTGCCTTACCTGGAGCTGTGCAGGCAATCCCGGGCCTTGATGTCTGAGTGACAAAGTTGTGTGAGAGAATTAGCTTAGCATCAGTAAACCGCCCACATCCACAAAAAAGGAGAGTTCTCTGGCCCAGAACCACATAGTAGCCAAGACACACACACACACACACACACACACACACACCTGAGGGCCCAGACATTCGCTTTGGGTCTCCGTCCTTAATTGTCGTGTCATTATGGGAATCGTAAAATGGGCTTTTACTCACACAGCACTAACGCTGTGAATGTTCTTGGAGGACCTTAAAGATGATGGTTCGTTGATGCTGAGAAAGATGTCTCTTTGAGCCTGTTTATTGTGCGTGTGTACCACACACACACACACACACACACACACACACACACAAATACACACACTTACCATAAGGGAATGTAAAAATATGTGGCGTGTATTGCGAGCCTTGATAAAAACTCCGCCAGTAATTAATCTTTCACGCAGCGGTCCATCAACTTCCTGCTGACCTGTGTTTACAGAAAAAGAAGAAAAAAAACCCAGTGAAAAAAAGGCCTGGCCAGATTAATAACGCATGTTTTAAGGTGACACAATTAAAATATCTCGTTACGGTCGTGATGGACTTAATAACGCTCCATCATCACTCACTCCCATAACCCCCCGCCCACGTTGCCATTTCTTGAACATGATTGGCTTGCCATAGGATGGAGCTGGGCCAATGAGAGGGGGGGGGGGGAGGGTTCTGCTCTGCCTTAGGGTTTATGCAAGGATGGGATAGTACAGTGGACTACCGGGGTGTAGCTACTCCTAGCATAAATGGACTTGGGTTTGATTCCCACAACCCTAACCCATAGGCGCCCTTGAGCTAAGATGTCCCCTAACCTTCTACTACCAGCTCCGTAAAAACCAGCAACTGGATTCACTTGGTCGCTTTGTATGCCGGCATCTGCTAAATGACTAACGCCTCGCCTACGACAACATGGCTATTTCAACACGGTTCTTTTTCTCTGGGTTTTATTTTTCCACATCAAGACGGCATATCAGGACCCCGAAAAGGAAGCTATTGTAAAACTCCATCCAGGGTGGAGATCTTTCAACACGCAAAGATTTGACATCATGACCGTGGTGTCTGAATCATTCTGGTCTCCAGCCCACCAGAAGGTCGGCTGGCCTGATCCCGGCTTCTCCTAGCCGAGTGTCGCGGTGTTCCTTCCATCCAACGGACAGGTACAAATATGTTTGGGCCAAATCCGTGTGGACGAGGTCTAAATACTCTCTCTCTCTCTCTCTCTCTCTCTCTCTCTCTCTCTCTCTCTCTCTCTCTCTCTCTCTCTCTCTCTCTCTCTCTCTCTCTCTCTCTCTCTCTCTCTCTCTCTCTCCCAAAGTCCCTCTGCAATGACACACGACAGCATTGGCAGACAGCGTCCAACTGTTTAACATGCGCTGTAATGAATGCACAACAACCCCCCCCCCCCCCCCCCCCCCCCCCCCCCCCCCAACCACCACCTCCAGCACAAACTGACAACCAGCAACGTTTGACGGCTTGTGAATTTGATGGCTGACGCTGACAGGTCTCAGCTCGCCTCTACCCCCCTACCTCGCCATTGTCAGGAAGTGTTTAGTCTGTGGGCTCTTGGCGTTGCCTGGTGGTGTGTGTGTGTGGTGTGTGTGTGTATGTGTGTGTGTGTGGTGTGTGTGTATTTGGGGTGGGGGGGGGGGAGGCTATAGGGGCCCTGGCTTGAAAGTGCTGCTGCGTAGGGGGATTTAGGGACGGGCTGTTACTTTGGATTAAGGGTGGAGATGGGAGGTGGAGATGGGAGGTGGGGGAGGGAGGTGGGGGAGGGAGGTGGGGGAGGTGGAGACTGACATCCCAACAGGCAGGCCTTCAGGGTGAGAGAGAGAGAGCGGTTCAGCCCGTAGCGACCCTAGGGCACGTTGTTGGACCGACGAGGGAAGGCAGAAATCTAGCGTCCAGGGGCCCGTCTACCTCCGGAGCAACCTGACACAGGAACGGAGAGGACAGGAAAGTCAATGCTTTGTATATTTTTCATCTTCAAAGCATACCTTTTTAGTTAAGCTTTTCCTGAGTCAAGCTCATGTGCCAATTAACATGTCGTTTTCATTGGCTCTTGTGTTAGGTTATCGCATCTTGTCCTATCACTACAAATGTACCTCTGCGATACTGGATTTATTATGTAAATGTACTGTTACTGTTGTTAATCTAGTTGAGCTCTTTGTTGCTGTTTTGCTTGAAACATGCTCTATTGATACCGTTTTGATTGATAGGGTAGCAGAGGCCAGAAGTGCTGAAATGTGGGAAAAGTGGAATGTGGGGGAATGTGGGAACGATGCAAATGTAAAACCAGGAGAACCAAAATACGTACGGTGAACTGACGTCAGGACGTTCCGAGGAATGTTTTCATCCAGGCCAGTCGGCTGGGAAAGACGAGGTCAAAACTTTGAATAACCTTATCGTTTCCTCATGAAACATTTGACACACCAACGTAAGCACGGGGAGTTCCTCCCGAGATGGGAAAAACGAACGAGTGGTAAGTAACCCTCCACAACATGGTCTCGATGAAATATCCCT